>CM036773.1:3685000-3880000 GCA_020796225.1 Arion vulgaris
GAAGAAGAAGAAGAAGAAGAAGAAGGAAGAAGAAGAAGAAGAAGAAGAGAAGAAGAAGAAGAAGAAGAAGAAGACGAAGAAGAAGAAGAAGAAGATGAAGAAGAAGAAGAAGACGAAGAAGAAGAAGAAGAAGAAGAAGACGAAGAAGAAAGAAGAAGAAGAAGAAGAAGAAGAAGAAGAAGAAGAAGAAGATAAAGCAGAAGAAGAAGAGAAGAAGAAGAAGAAGAAGAAGAAGAAGAAGAAGAAGAAGAAGAAAGAAGAAGAAGAAGAAGAAGAAGAAGAAGAAGAAGAAGATAGAAGAAGAAGAAGACAAGAAGAAGAAGAAGAAGAAGAAGAAGAAGAAGAAGAAGAAGAAGAACGAAGAAGAAGAAGAAGAAGAAGAAGAAAAGAAGAAGAAGAAGAAGAAGAAGACAAGAAGAAGAAGAAGAAGAAGAAGAAGAAGAAGAAGAAGAAGAAGAAGAAGAAGAAGAAGAAGAGAAGAAGAAGAAGAAGAAGAAGAAGAAGAAGAAGAAGAAGACGAAAGAGAAGAAGAAGAAGAAGAAGAAGAAGAAGAAGAAGAAGAAGAAGAAGAAGAAGAAGAAGAAGAAGAAGAAGAAGAAGAAGAAGAAGAAGAAGAAGAAGAAGAAGAAGATGAAGAAGAAGAAGACGAAGAAGAAGAAGAAGAAGAAGAAGAAGAAGAAGAAGAAGAAGAAGAAAATAAAGAAGAAGAAGAGTTGGGGTTGATGGTGACGTCGGGTAAAGGATATGTCAAAACACGTAATCACAAAGTACTGTAGTTTTACAAATTAAAAAAACAATGACAAAATACAGCAACGTTTCGACCAACAAGGCCTTTATCAAGCAAACGAACAACAGGAGTGACAAATTTTTAAAAACAAATGGACGACCAAATACAAACGTATCTAAGGAAAATTTGGGAATAAAACGAATAACGAAATAAAAGTGACACAAAAACACACATAAAAACTAGAAATAGAACGGAAGAGAAACAATGAAAATCTAGTAAATATATAACTTGAATACATGCAACATATACCCATATAGATTACAAGGCATGGAAGAGAAAGTACTAAGAAGCATAGGAATGTAATACGTTGATCCCACGTGGTTGCAAGGTACTATACAAAGAAATCAACCAGAGCAAATCGACTGCGATCATCCGAGGAACACGATCGGATGGCTGTGACCTGGACATCGTGAGCTCCTAAATGACCAGTATCATTGAAATGGGTGGCTACAGGGGTCACAGAGCATTGGCTTATGTCGTATGTCGCGCAAGTGTTGGGCTAATCGGTCACTGAGCCTCTTGCCTGTCTCGCCGATATAAGCCTTGGTACACCGTTTACAGATAATGGCATAGATAAGATTACGGACTCGCATGTGAAACCATCGTCAATAAGAAACGTGGCTAAAGGAAAAGATACAGTACGCGTATGTATCACATAAGCACACGTGTTGCAACGCCGACGGCCACACTGAACAGTGCCAAAATGAGTATGGATATTGACTTAAGGCGATCGGTACCAACATATCCTTAAGACTTCTGTCCCGTCTGTAAGCCACCAAAGGATAGTTGGGGAAGACAGAACGGGTCTCAGGATCTAACTTAAGGATAAGACAGATGACGGAATAAAACATTTTTCACCAGTGAACTGTGAGGGTGGAAAGTCAAGATAAGTTTTACTCTCTCAGAGTTAGTGGTCCTATGCTGGCTGGTGAGGGCCTGCTGATGAGTGATTTTCTGAACTCGATGCATAGCCCAGACAAGCACCCTCTGCGGGTATAGGCGCTGCGAAAGAAATCAGCATCTCGCGAGCTCTCTCAAGAAAATCATCGTCCTCGCCACAAAGGCGACGAAGGCGCAAGAGCTGCGAGAATGGCAAAGAGTCACGACAAGCCCGGGATGGGAAGAAGTATAAAGGATATGTCACGATTTTCTTTTCAAAGTTAGCAGAATCAAAGTTAGCAGAATCAAAAGTTAGCAGAATCAAAAGTTAGCAGAATCAAAGTTAGCAGAATCAAAGTTAGCAGAATCAAAGTTAGCAGAATCAAAGTTAGCAGAATCAAAGTTAGCAGAATCAAAGTTAGCAGAATCAAAGTTAGCAGAATCAAAGTTAGCAGAATCAAAGTTAGCAGAATCAAAGTTAGCAGAATCAAAGTTAGCAGAATCAAAGTTAGCAGAATCAAAGTTAGCAGAATCAAAGTTAGCAGAATCAAAGTTAGCAGAATCAAAGTTAGCAGAATCAAAGTTAGCAGAATCAAAGTTAGCAGAATCAAAGTTAGCAGAATCAAAGTTAGCAGAATCAAAGTGATGAAGAAGAAATGTTGAGTTCTCTTACTTGTATATTTTATTAATAATTGTTGTTTTATTACAGTACATGGGCTATACTAATAGTTTATTGAGTTGATGTGACACGTTGTGATGTATGCGTCGTTGCTAGGTGATTATAATGGTTGACATAAACAGCTTATATTTTATGATCTACAAATTACTTCACGATTCAATGAATTTAGACGCACAAATTTAGATTTGACGTTAACGACGCATATGTATTAATTTATATGATAATGTACTATCTATATTGCTTTCAAAATAATAATATTCATACCTAGTGACTACAGGTGGGTATGAGCTATCCATTCTCTTGCTTGTTCATTGCTAGTTTCGGTGGAGTATTACATTCTCTGCTTGTCATTGCTAGTTCGTGAGTATTACATTCTTCTTGTTCATTGCTAGTTCTGGTGGAGTATTATTCTCTCTTGTCTTGTTCATTGCTAGTTTGGTGAGATTACATTCTCTTGCTTGTTCATTGCTATTCTCGGTAGTATTCATTCACTCTGCTTGTTCATTGTAGTTTCTGTGAGTTACATTCTTTCTGTGTTCATTGCTAGTTTCGGTGGAGTATTAATTCTCTTGCTTGTTCATTGCTAGTTTCTGGTGAGTATCTTCGGTGAATGTCGAGGTTCCAATGACTAAGGGTTATATTCACGAGTGCATTTTTCAGATTCCTAGGTTATTGTCGGAGCTACAGTTCCTAGCTTTGAAATACTCTCGGCAGATGGTGGCCATTTCTGGAGAGAGAAGCCATATGGGGTAAAAACCCGGTGCAATGAAGTCAATACTTCGGCTTTAAAACGCTTTAAATATCGGAGTACATCAATGACGTAGTTACAGAAACCGAAAACAAATTGTTCAAAACTAACTCGAGTCTCGGACGGACTAGGGCTTCATGCCAGACGCAGATGACGTGCAGCAGTCAAACCCGTGAGGAAGCTGATGCGCTGGCGACCTTTTTTCGGCCGCAGACATCCTAGAGACGAAGTCTTCTTAAAGAAATGAATGGTGCTCGACTATCCTGTGAGATTATAAATAAAATAGTCAGAGACCGGGAAAAATGGCGAACAACTGTTGATGCCCTATGCTTCACGAGGAACGTAGATGAATAAGTAAGTAATTAATTACACATCGGAGATACGGACCTTCTTCTTCTTCCGCGTTCTCACTAGATTGGGATTTACCGATTCTCTAATAAAGGCAGCCGTCTGCCTCAGATTATCAGCCGCGATATACAGTTTGTATTGACTCTGGTGAAGTGGGCCACCTCTTCTTTCTCAGGTCTGCATACTGGGTGCAGTTCTGTAGGATGTGTTCTGTTGTCATACTCGCCAGGCACAAGTCGTTGGTGCCTATTTTGAATTAAGTGTACAGGTGGTGTCATTCTGTTGTGACCCGTCCGAAGGCGAAGTATGGCTGTCTGGTCCCTTCTGGACAGTTGGTAATATCCATCATCCTTGTTGTGTTTTGCGTGTTCTTTATCCCATTTTTCTTTGTAGTGCCCTTTGGCGATGGTTTTTGCTTCTTCATAGCTAACTAGGTTGTCATCTTGGTGCATTCCTGCTCCTCTTTAGACAGTCTGTCAGCATCTTCATTCCCTTGATCTAGCAGTGTGAGGGTATCTTTGGATTACCACCTCTCATAATCATGGGCCAACTGGGCTAAGGTTGGCCTGAGATCACTTAGTTCTGTGTTCCTTTCAGATTTCAGTGCTGAGATAGCAGACAGTGCGTCGGTCAAAAACACTATTTTTACATGTTTTGCCTGTTTTAGTCTGGACAACTCCCCTACCAAGATTTGTCATTGTTTATTTGAGGATCATCGGACATCACACAACGGACATCGGACATTGCGCATGTCCATAATTGTGCGATCTCCTTCCATGCATATATTTCAGTGTGTTTAGTCTAATAACTCCTGTTCTGTGTTAGTGGATCTCCTTCCATGCATATATTTCAGTGTGTTTAGTCTAATAACTCCTGTTCTGTGTTAAGTGATCTCCTTCCATGCATATATTTCAGTGTGTTTAGTCTAATAACTCCTGTTCTGTGGTTAGGATCTCCTTCCATGCATATATTTCAGTGTGTTTAGTCTAACAACTCCCGTTCTGTGTTGGTTGATTTACGAGGTTTCTTTCATGGTTTTCCCATCTTGTCGCACCTATCGGTATGCACAACTTGCGCAACTTGCGTAACTTGCGCAACCGAGATAGAGAATACCCTTTATCGTCTTCATTGAAATCTTCAGAGTGTATGTTTTCTCTACAAATTGATAATGTCGCTTTTGTCCATAGAAGACCCATTCTCAATCGTAGCATTGCTCGCCAGTGCATTCGCTATCTCATTGCCCTTCATCCCAGCATGACCTGGTACAAAGATGAAGTTAAGTCATTTTTCTTGTGTATTTCTATACTAATTCATCTTGTATAGAAACTGCAAATGGAGGACTCTATGACAAAGTGGTTAAGACGTTTGCCAGTCATTCTCAAGATTGTGGGTTCCAATCCTGAATGAGTCAGGGTGTAATTTTGTCACATGATCTCTAGAATTGTTGATGGAACTACGGGAGTTCGAGTAACACTCTCGTTAGAAGGCGTGCCATCTCTTCCAGAAGGGCGGATACATATAGGAAAAAACCCGGTACAATGATGTCAATACTTTGCATTTATGCCTTTGTTTAATAGAAATGTGAAATATACTGATGTCAGGATTTGTTTAATAGAAATGTGAAATATACTGATGTAAGGATTTGTTTAATAGAAATGTGAAATATACTGATGTAAGGATTTGTTTAATAGAAATGTGAAATATACTGATGTAAGGATTTGTTTAATAGAAATGTGAAATATACTGATGTAAGGATTTGTTTAATAGAAATGTGAAATATACTGATGTAAGGATTTGTTTAATAGAAATGTGAAATATACTGATGTAAGGATTTGTTTAATAGAAATGTGAAATATACTGATGTAAGGATTTGTTTAATAGAAATGTGAAATATACTGATGTAAGGATTTGTTTAATAGAAATGTGAAATATACTGATGTAAGGATTTGTTTAATAGAAATGTGAAATATACTGATGTAAGGATATGTTTAATAGAAATGTGAAATATACTGATGTAAGGATTTGTTTAATAGAAATGTGAAATATACTGATGTAAGGATTTGTTTAATAGAAATGTGAAATATACTGATGTAAGGATATGTTTAATAGAAATGTGAAATATACTGATGTAAGGATTTGTTTAATAGAAATGTGAAATATATTGATGTAAGGATTTGTTAATAGAAATGTGAAATATATTGATGTAAGGATTTGCTTTAATAGAAAGTGAACATATACTGATAAGATTTGTTAATAGAAATGTGAAATATACTGATGTAAGGATTTGTTTAATAGAAATGTGAAATATACTGATGTAAGGATTTGTTTAATAGAAATGTGAAATATACTGATGTAAGGATTTGTTTAATAGAAATGTGAAATATACTGATGTAAGGATTTGTTTAATAGAAATGTGAAATATACTGATGTAAGGATTTGTTTAATAGAAATGTGAAATATATGATGTAAGGATTTGTTTATAGAAATGTGAAATATACTGATGTAAAGGATTTGTTTATAGAAATTGAAATATACTGATGTAAGGATTTGTTTAATAGAAATGTGAAATATATTGATGTAAGGATTTGTTTAATAGAAATGTGAAATATACTGATGTAAGGATTTGTTTAATAGAAATGTGAAATATACTATGTAAGGATTTGTTTAATAGAATGAAATATATTGATGTAAGATTTGTTATAGAATATATATTGATGAGATTTGTTTAATAGAATGATATATTGATGAAGATTTGTTTAAAGAGGATAATTATGAAAATTATGCCAGATTAACTGGTATAGTTACAGATGGTATGTGGTTAGATAGTGAACTCAATCACAACTCAAGAGTACCTGGTTCAAACACTGAGTCAGGCAGTTTAGAAGCAAATTTGCTCCCGTTGATTTTGATGAGAGCACTAATAGACCTCAGCATTCAGAAAACAATGACAAACTACGGAACGTACGAGTGATATCTGTAATATCTACGGTTCGTTTCTTACTGTGGTTAATGCGACGTTCTGTTCTTTTTCTTCCAACGCACCATATCGACATTTTGTTAAACCACTCTTTGTGGCTTGTATGGGATCTGAGCCTAAGAGTGATTTACGTTGTGCGAGTTATGTACCAATAAGTAGGCCAGCTCATCCGATTTCTGTGACGCTGTTTATTTACTAGGTAGCTTCCTGGCCCTCTACCTTAATCGTCTATTACGACATGCCTTGTAGGTGGCAGTGTTACTATTCACTGCTCACATTGAGACCCCAGGAACATACAGGCCGGCGACGTTCTGTAATGGATATGCCACGAGTTTCATTCACAGTAAGCGTGGGAACATTGAGATGGCAGCTAAACTGGAGAACGGAGCAAGTATGAACTTGTTCAATGTGCAGAGATATCGATGAACTAACAGAAACTTTAAGAACTATGGTAATGTTTAAACAAAAACATAAGAAAAATCTTATATTTGAGGTTAGAGAAGATATTTTTCTCTTTGATTGATTAATGGGACCATCTTTATTTCACTTCGGGGAATAATCCTGTGTATTCTGATGTCTTTTTTCCCACATAAAGATCTCAGCGACAGTGCACTGCCTCCTTAACACATGCAAGAATTGCGGTAGCATATTGAAGATTGTAAAGTAGTTATCGAAATGTTATTTTAATCTTTTTCTAATGAATTTTCCTCGGGCCGCGACATTGCCGGAGATTGTTTTTATCGACTTTTACTTGCAAGGATTATTTTACTTGCTCAACTGGGACACTAGAAATTCGATCTCACCTACATTGGGATTAGAGATCAAAGAACTGAGAACCTTTGAAGTGAAAGGTCAGAGCTTTACTTCTACACACGGAGAATCCCCCAATTATTCTCTTTATTCACATAAACTTTCTTCAGTGTGTTTACAGCATCTAAAACAAGGTTATTATCTATATATTTATATATCTATTTATCTATCTATCTATCTATCTATTTATCTATCTATTTATCTATCTATTTATCTATCTATCTATTTATCTATCTATTTATCTATCTATTTATCTATCTATTTATCTATTTATCTATCTATTTATCTATCTATCTATCTATTTATCTATATATTTATCTATCTATTTATCTATCTATTTATCTATTTATCTATCTATCTATCTATCTATACCTTCTTTGTGTCTCATCTGGTGCACACGGTTTCTACAAGAGATTTCCATTGTTGTCGTTCCCACTGCCCTTTCTACCATTTGTGTCCCATGCCAGATCACAATCTTCATTCTTTCTTTTCACAGTTAGTTCTTCTCCATGTTTCCATTGAATGCCCATGCCTTCTTTTCCCACCCGCTGTCCATCGGCGACCTGTCCCTACTGGAATACAACATACATTACCAATCCATCTCCATATTCATCGTTTAATGTTAGTTTCTAATGATACACAATTTAAAACATCTACATTTGCTGCTATATTTAGTCATAATTTTCGCAGAAGGTTCCTCTTAAACATTTATTTTGAAATGTCTCACAAAGTCGTTTTAATTTTTCTTTACAATTTTTTGCCTGCAGAGTGATCCACAGAACCCACTGATAGGCGATGAGTTGCCTGCAGAGTGATCCACAGAACCCACTGATAGGCGATGAGTTGCCTGCAGAGTGATCCACAGAATCCTCCTGATAGGCGATGAGTTGCCTGCAGAGTGATCCACAGAACCCTCCTGATAGGCGATGAGAGACGTCAGAAATAAAGGTTTGTGGTTCAAATCCGGTATTTGGTAAACAATAATTTCCAGAAACACTAAATATTTGTTTACTGTTGCTTTATTTATCATATTTATTTGTCTCCGGTGTTTCCCCTAATGTTCTTAGAAGGTCTTATTCACTTGTAATGTTACTCAACCATTGGTCGCTATTTATAGGTGGCGTCTGGATTGGTTCATTCATTATCCGTTCTAAGTAACCTTGCAATATAGCAAAATTAATAGTTGCAATACTATATGGTCGTTACAGACGGTCAAATCACAAGTGTTTTACTATAACAACTTCAGTGTTTGCGTTTGTCTCTCTTCCCTTTCAGCTTATTCCTAAGTTTATTTTTTTCAAAAGCTTCTGTACCTTTGTGTAGTGTTGTTTTGCACACAACTCTGTCATAAGCTAGTTTTTTTTTCTCCATTTGTTGGGACTGATATAAAAGTTCTTCATTGAGGCCTCGAGTACATCCTTATATCTGAGCAGGTGTCTGCCTTAGAGCCTCTTCTTTCCTTCCGAAAGTTTGCAGAACAACACATGTTGGGATATGCTGCTAATGCCCATTCTACTCACATATCCTAGCTATCTTAGTCTTCTACTGTTGAGCATGTCCACGATGGAAGGCAAGCTGCGCATTGCAGTACTTCAGAGTTTGTTTATCTTGTCCTACCACCTGATGTTGATAATTTTGCGGATACATCGAAGTCTCGCCTCATGTCTTGAGTATGCTGTCCATGTTTCTGTGCCATATAGTTAAGAGCTAGCTAGTTACACAGGCTTGATAGATTTGAACCGTTATCTGTAATGTTAATTTTGTGTTGTTATACGCTCTCCTTGATAGTTTGCCGAATGTAGTAGTCACACTAACTATTAATAATATTAATAATAATGACAAAAGATAGTTTTATCCATGGATAGAAAATGGATGTGAATATCTTGGTTCACTGCTAACAAAAGATGGAAATGGGATGAAGGAAATAAAAAAAGAACAAACATGGCTTTACAAAAACAACTAAAAACAGTATGGAACGAAACTGATAGGAAAACAAAGTTCAGAATACTAAGAGAATGCATATTCCCAGTGGCAACGTATGGGTGTGAAGCATGGGCATTTAATAAGACAGTGGGGAAGCATATATAGGCTTTTGAATATGTGTTACAGAAGAGTCCTTCGTATATCATAGAATGAGAAGAGAACAAATAGATCTATCCAGAAAGAACTCAAAATCAAAGAAAACTGACTGATGCTACAAATAAGAAAGAGAAAATTGAGATATTTTGGACATATAAAAAGACATGAAGGGCTGGAGAAGACCATCATGGAATGAGGCATACTGGTATAGAGAAGAAGAGGAAGACCACGGAGAATATGGATGCAGGATGTAACTGATGGTTTAAACATGACTGCTGCAGAAACGGGACATCTGGCCTACAAGAGAGATAAATTCCGAAAGACTGTTGGGGTGGCAAAGTTCTGCCCAGGACAAGCTACTTGATGATGATGAATAGAAATAATCGAATAATAATAATAACAAAAATATAATTTAAAGTAATAATAGTTAGTTTGTAAGGGAAGACCAGGAACAAATGGAAGACGGAGTTGGGGACGGGTGTTGAGACGGGTGTTGAGACGGTGTTGGAGACGGAGTTGAGACGGGTGTTGGAGACGGGTGTTGAGACGGAAGTTGAGACGAAGTTGAGACGGGTGTTGAGACGGGTGTTGGAGACGGTGTTGGGGACGGAAGTTGAGACGGAAGTTGAGACGGTGTTGAGACGGGTGTTGAGACGGGTGTTGAGACGGAAGTTGAGACGGAAGTTGAGACGGGTGTTGGAGACGGTGTTGAGACGGTGTTGAGACGGAAGTTGAGACGGGTGTTGAGACGGGTGTTGGAGACGGTGTTGGAGACGGGTGTTGGAGACGGTGTTGAGACGGTGTTGAGACGGTGTTGAGACGAGAGTTAGAGACGGTGTTGGAGACGGGTGTTGAGACGGAAGTTGAGACGGGTGTTGAGACGGTGTTGAGACGGGTGTTGAGACGGAAGTTGAGACGGAAGTTGGAGACGGGTGTTGAGACGGGTGTTGGAGACGAGAGTTAGAGACGGTGTTGAGACGGAAGTTGAGACGGAAGTTGAGACGGGTGTTGAGACGGTGTTGGAGACGGGTGTTGAGACGGAAGTTGGAGACGGAAGTTGAGACGGTGTTGAGACGGGTGTTGAGACGGGTGTTGAGACGGAAGTTGAGACGGAAGTTGAGACGGTGTTGAGACGGGTGTTGAGACGGTGTTGAGACGGAAGTTGAGACGGGTGTTGGAGACGGGTGTTGGAGACGGTGTTGGAGACGGGTGTTGATAGAAAAAGAATAATATAAACAAAAATATAATTTAGAAGTAGTTGGAGACAGAGTTAAAGAAGACGGGAGTTGAGACGGGTGTTGAGACGAGGATGTTGGAGACGGGGGAGTGTTGGAGACGGGTTGGAGACGGTGTTGAGACGAAGTTGGAGACGGTGTTGAGACGGTGAGACGGTGTTGAGACGGTGTTGAGACGGTGTTGAGACGGGTGTTGGAGACGGTGTTGAGACGGTGTTGAGACGGTTGAGACGGTGTTGGAGACGGTGAGTTGACGGGGTTGGAGACGTGTTGGGGAGTTGAGACGGTGTGAGACGTGTTGAGACGGAGTTGAGACGGGTGTTGGAGACGGGTGTTGAGACGGAGTTGAGAGGGTGTTGAGACGGGTGTTGGAGACGGGTTGAGACGGGTTGAGAGGTTGGAGACGGGTGTTGGAGACGGAAGTTGAGACGGGTGTTGAGACGGTGTTGAGACGGAGTTAAAGTGAGACGGTGTTGAGACGGGAGTTGGAGACGGGTGTTGGAGACTGGTGTTGAGACGGGTGTTGAGACGGGAGTTAGAGACGGGTGTTGGAGACGGAAGTTGGAGACGGAATGAAGGAAAATTGGGATAGAGGGGAGAGATGTGGAAAAGATGGCAATGGATAGGTGGCTTGGGAAAGGACTTGGTTGTAGACTAAGATTTCCTAAGGGTGAAGGATGAAAAAGAAGAATAGTTAGTTTGAGTAACGAATGATATCGGACAGATGAAGGAGAGGAAGACCAAGTAGAAGATGGATGTAGATGTCATAGACGAGTTGTATGACTGCAGCAGAAGCTAGACACCTCACACAATATAAGGATACATTTAGAGCTACTGCCTTAGGAGACTAACCTGTTCTGTGTGGGTCTCTGTGGCTGAGTGGTTAAGCCCTTTGCCTTGTGAGTCGAAGGTCGTGGGTTCGAATCCGGACCGCGCCGTTCTGTTCACGAGTGCATTTTTTCAGAGACCCTAGGATTGTTGCTGGAGCTACGGAGTTCGTGCTTTGCACAATACTCTCGGCAGGTGGCTTGCCATTTCTGCGGAGAGGGTCCGAGCCATATGGGTAAAACCCGGTGCAATGAAGTCAATCTTTCGGCTTTAAAACCCTTTAAACCTGTTCTGTGACAGAGAAAGACAGCAGAGAGAAAATTTTGGATCGCCTGACTTCATGGCACAGTAGAGCGTCAACATCTGAATTGATAGTAAACACCAAAGATAGAGATTTGTAGAGATCCATGATCTCCTACGTCAGTCGGCACGGCACCTGATGATGATGATGAGTTCCTTTCGGGCTGTACCAATATCGACATCCATCTTTCGGGCCGTACCAATATCGACATCCATCTTTCGGGCCGTACCAATATCGACATCCATCTTTCGGGCCGTACCAATATCGACACCCATCTCTCTCAAGCGGCCCTCATACAGGAGACCCGTGTTCAAGTCACGGTAAGGCCGAGGATTTTTTTCTGTTGTGGGCATAAATGAAAGATCATAACCTGAACAGCATCGTGGCGACTGCACTAGCCATGCGACCATTAAATATTCCATGCTCTTATCCAGAGCCTACTATAAACTTATCTAGAGTTGACTGTATCTTATCCCACCTGCCCTACACCACAGTCAACTCTAGAGTTGGATCTGCCTACACCACAGTTAACTCTAGAGTTGGATCTGCCTACATATCCAACAGTCAACTCTAGAGTTGGATCTGCCTACACCACAGTCAACTCTAGAGTTGGATCTGCCCTCACACCTGCACAGTCAACTCTAGAGTTGGATCTGCCTACACCACAGTCAACTCTAGAGTTGATCTGCACACATCACACAGTCAACTCTCTAGAGTTGGATCTGCCTACACCACAGCCAACTTTAGATAACTCTAGAGTTGGATCTGCCTACACCACAGCCAACTTTAGATAACTCTAGAGTTGGATCTGCCTACACCACAGCCAACTTTAGATAACTCTAGAGTTGGATCTGCCTACACCACAGCCAACTTTAGATAACTCTAGAGTTGGATCTGCCTACACCACAGCCAACTTTAGATAACTCTAGAGTTGGATCTGCCTACACCGTTCTAAAAAACGGTGCTACACGCAGTATCGACATTTTTTTAATACGTTAACCGATATACAGCGGTCTCTTTTATCTGTGTAATTTTGATGTCAACATTGTGTGTGTTATGTGTGTGTGTATATATCTACCAATACACGTCACTATCTTGAACCCAGAACCACTCTAGTGTTATCTTTTCAATGAATAGACGGGGATGAACACCAAGCGTGACATTCCAGAAATGAAAATCAACTCAAGGACAGCACACATGTAATCGTCATACGATGACAAGAATTTTACCTGTCAATTTTTTGTTAAACGGGTCTGTATTTGTTCAGCGAAATAGGTACAGGATACAGTTTTGACGTACCCGCTATAACTTTTATATAACAACCTCACCGGTGTACACTCAGAAACAACATAGACTCTGATTGACCGATATTTAACCGGATTTTATTCTGTGGGATTTTCTAATATTGTGTTAAAATATCTGCGAGTTGTTAAAGATGTTTGAATATGTGTAATTAGGCACCGTAGACTTTTGATGTGTGTTAGCTGTGTTCTGTGTGGGGGGTGGATATTAAACAGTAAATATTAGAGACATTGTGACACACCACGAGAACAGTTAAGGTAAATCTTCATTAATGATTGGTTACGGAAAACCGTATACATGTTTGATTAACATATTAGTAGATTTCTCAGAAAGATTTGACTCAAATATGAGGTATGTGCTGTTGTATGGTTCGGAACGACGGAAGACAACAAACGAAACCACAAGAGAACTACATACCTTCGTATATGGATGTTTACGTAGAGTAGAGGGACTGAGATGGTATGATGGGATTACGAACGATGAACTCAAAGAAAGAACTAAGCAGATACCAGTGGAGAAAGAGCTAAGGAAGAGGTGATGGATAGGACACACATTGAGAAGACTGACTAGAAGTATTCCAAGACAGGCTTTGGAACTCACAGGGAAAGAGGAGATGGGGAAGGCCTAGAAATACACGAAGAAGAGAGCTGAAGATGGATATCAAAAGCATTGGCAAAAGGCTGAAATAATTGGAAGGGATGGCAAGAGAGTGGAAGCGCTGGAAGAAGTCTGCTAAGACCTGTGCTTCGATGGGAGTTGAAAGGTGAAGGAAAAACACGTGTACGAGTCGCATACAATTTACAAAAGCCCGTTATATAAATCTCTTTTTAGCCTGACACTGTGAGGCAAGAAAGAATTAAAGAAAGGTTGCTTTTTTAGTTCGCCTGCTGGAAATTTATACGTAGTTACGGTGCTTTTGATTGATTTTTTCGGAATAGGTTGCGTTTCTTATAACAAGTGTCCCTTGCCATTCAAACAAGATTTACCCCAACTTCAGAAGTACTTATAATTTAGATTTCCAAGTAAAGGATCACCACACGCAGGTGAAATGAAATGTTTGAGGAAGGCGGTGGTGGTCACCAGGAAAGATAGATTACGAAATGATGACATCAAAACAGAGTGTGTATAACTTCATTCACTGAATACATTGAAAGACAACAAATGCAGTGGTTTGGATATTTAATGAGAATAAAATACAACCAGTTACCAATAACAGCATACAATAAAAGAGATCAGGTACTAGAGCCAAGGGAAGACCACGAAAAAGATGGATAGACAATATCAAAACCACACTAAATAAACACGGATATAACACAACAAGGGCGGCGACTCATCTGGCTCCTGGAACGCAAATTAAAGCTCCCACCCCTACGCTTAACGTCAAGAGTGAACAAGAAATTCCTTCATGCACCTGGGAGAAGACAATAGTAAAGGATCAGGGTTTGCAGTAGTCCAACCTCGTACTGTGTACACAACAAGAATTGTTGGCACAAGCTGGTCTTAAACTTTGCAATTTCCACGGCCCATGATCACTAGTGCAGAGGATTTTCAACTTTGCTATCGGTTTCTTCTTCTTCTAACGCTTCATATCGACAACTTGTTAAACCATTCTTTATGATTTGTGTGTGATCTGAGCCTGAGAGCGATTGTACATTGTACAAGTTATACACCTACAAGTAGGCCAGCACTTCCTATTTTTGCGACACTTTTATTTACTAGGTAGCTTTCTAGGCTTTACCTCAGTCACCTCTTACGACATGCCTTGTAGGTCGCAGTGTTACTATTCTTTGCTCCTTGAGAGCCCGGCACCACACGGGCGGCTATCGGTTTACAAAAGTCCGGTGATATTTATATGTTAACCCCGCTTCCTCCTCCCCATCCCTCGCCCCACTTCCTCCTCCCAAATAATAACAGTTGAGGCAGCAGACTATTACCTTCTTCAATGTCCAAGTAATTGGTCATACTAAATCACCAAACTTGCTTCAATGTTCAAGTAATTGGTCATACTAAATCACCAAACTTGCTTCAATGTCAAGTAATTGGTCATACTAAATCACCAACTTGCTTCAATGTTCAAGCATTGGTCATACTAAATCACCAAACTTGCTTCAATGTCCAAGTAATTGGTCATACTAAATCACCAAACTTGCTTCAATGTCCAAGTAATTGGTCATACTAAATCACCAAACTTGCTTCAATGTCCAAGTAATTGGTCATACTAAATCACCAAACTTGCTTCAATGTTCAAGTAATTGGTCATACTAAATCACCAAACTTGCTTCAATGTCCAAGTAATTGGTCATACTAAATCACCAAACTTGCTTCAATGTTCAAGTAATTGGTCATACTAAATCACCAAACTTGCTTCAATGTTCAAGTAATTGGTCATACTAAATCACCAAACTTGCTTCAATGTCCAAGTAAGTGGTCATACTAAATCACCAAACTTGCCGTCGGAGCTCTATTAAATGTACTAAATTCTTCATGTAGCACATCTCTAGCGGTTTGTCAATCTCATTAAAGCCTTGCATGAAAGACTTGGTTTCTAGACCAGTTCTACCGACTCCTCCATCGTGGTGTTAAATGTTGCTCCACTCTTGGTCATACGTTGATGCTTCTTCTTCAAGATGATAATCTTTATCACGGTTAGGAGGTATATATGGCTAAGCCCTCGTCTTGCGTTCCGAAGGTCGGAGGGTTCGAATCCAGACCACGTCGTTATGTTCACCGGTGCATTTTTTCTAGATACTCCTCGAATTATTGCCGGAGCCACCGGGTTTACGCTTTGTGCAATACTCTCAGCATGTAGCGTGCCATTTCTGCGGAGAGGGACTGAGCCATTTGACGTAAAACCTGATGAAGAATGAAGTCAATCCTTCGGCTTTCAGACAATCTTTAGACAAAGATTTAGACAATCTTTATCGTCCGATGTCTCGTTTTCAAGGCAAACCTTAGACTCCGATATTGCTTTATATTTTCATTCTTTCAACAAACGGAAGTATAACTAACGAAATCCAACATAGATGCAATAAAGCAAATCAAATAATAGGACATAATGGCGCCAATTTTAAAATGCAAACTTGTCACCATGACCACAATAAGAGCAATGTTCAACACAATCTTTTTCCCCACTTTATGCTACCAGTGCCAAACCTGGACGCTGACAACAAACGATAGAAGAAAACTAGTCACGTCAGAGATTAGCTATCTACGCATTATATATCTCTTGTTACGCAGAATGCTGGGTGTAACAAGAAGAGACTGGTTGAGAAATGAAGTATCAGGAAAAAGTGGGTACAACATCAGTACTAGACTTCATCAAGACACAACAAATTAAACGGTTCGGCTACATAAGCAGGATACCAACAGACAGTGCACCTCAACGAGCAATGTTGCTCCGATACAATAGATACAAAGCACAAGATCGACAACGCAAAAAGTGGACATCAGAGATTACGGAATCGACGAAAGACACTATTTATGAAACGCACACAATGCCTCGTTCTAGAAATTTCTTCTTATCCTGACACTGTGAGACAAAACAGAATTGGAGAAAAGAAAGATTGCTTTATATAAGTTGCGACCTACAATGCATGTCGTAAGGAGCATGATGTAGGCCCTCAGGATGCTACCCTAGTAAATAAAAAGCAGCGCAGAAATCGGATGTGCTGGCCTACTTGTAGGCGCATAACTCGTAAAATGTAATTCGCTCTTAGGCTCAGATCACATACAAATCCCACAGATTAGTTGACAAATTGATATGGAGCGGTCGAGAAGAAGAAGTTTATGAGTTAATGTTCAGATTTTGTCGGATGTCTTTATATCTCCTTTTCTTTGTCCATGACGTTCTCTCTCTCTCTCTCTCGATCCCCGTCCATGACGTTCTCTCTTTCTCTCTCTCTCTCTCTCTCTCCTCCGTCCATGACGTCTCTCTCTCTCTCTCTCTCTCTCTCGATCCCCGTCCATGACGTTCTCTCTCTCTCTCTCTCTCTCTCTCTCGATCCCCGTCCATGACGTTCTCTCTCTCTCTCTCTCTCGATCCCCGTCCATGACGTTCTTCTCTCTCTCATTCCGTCCATGACGTTCTCTCTCTCTCTCGATCCCCGTCCATAACGTTCTCTCTCTCTCTCGATCCCCGTCCATGACGTTCTTCTCTCTCTCTCTCACCCCGTCCATAACGTTCTCTCTCTCTCTCATCCCGTCCATGACGTTCTCTCTCTCTTCGATCCCTCCATGACGTTCTCTCTCTCTCTCTCTCTCTCGGTCCCCGTCCATGACGTTCTCTCTCTCTCTCGATCCCTCCATGACGTTCTCTCTCTCTCTCTCGATCCTCCATGTCCTTTCTCTCTCTCTCTCTCTCGATCCCCGTTCATGACGTTCTAATAATTCTTGAAACCATTTCCATTCAAAAGCTAGATTTTCTTTTTTAATGATTTTGTTATTGTACATGACTATTGATGGTCATTTTCAATGTCTTCATTATTGATGGTCATTGTCAATAATATCTTCATTATTGATGGTCATTGTCAATAATATCTTCATTATTGATGATCATTGTCAATAATATCTTCATTATTGACAGTAAATGTTAATGTCTTCATTATTGTTGGTAATTTAAAATGTTCAAATTATTGATAATTTTCAATATATTCATTATTATGATAATTTTCAATATATTCATTATTGGTGATAATTTTCAATATATTCATTATTGGTGATAATTTGCAGTCTTCTTTACTGAGGTAGTTTTTAATCTCTTCCTTTATTTATGATAATTTTCAATGTGTTCATTATTGATGGTAATTTTCAATGTCTTCATTATTGATGGTAATTTTCAATGTCTTCATTGTCGGTAGTAATTTTAGGATGGCATTTTGTCTCATCAGTGGGCATAATCCTTGGTTTTTTTATTCCGAAAAAGGTTTTGATCTAATGAGGCTAACAAAATAGTCATATGTAGATATGCTGTGTGTGTGGACAGTCTATACCGAAACGTGACCGGAATGTTGGGGTGTTTATCCCACTGCGAGTTAGCACGATGAGTGCTCAAGTTTTCGTTCACATCCTCGCTGTTTGTCACCTAACTCTTCTGGCTCTCAATCTGGGATCAGTTGCAGCAACAGAATCAACTTCTGAGCAAAATCACATCGTTAGTGACAGCAGCGGCACATCGGTTTCTAGTACGAAGGAGACGTTTGTCACGTGGACAGCACCGGACTTTAGTCAGGTGCCTGACAGAAGAAATACAAGATCACGCGACACAAACTTGGGACAAAATGACAAGACTTTAAAAGAAAAAGGTGAGACTTTTATTTCATTTATATTGTGTATAAACGATATCAATGTCTGCTTCCGCAGGAGCACAGGTCTTCAATTTCAAACAGCCTTTTATGTCATGCTATATTATCCAATCAGACAAAGACGTATGGTAAGTCTAATTACAACCAATCCTCTGATGTGAGGATGACACTACATCTAATCTATCCAGTAACATCCATGTGCCTATCCCGTAACATCCATGTGTCTATCCCGTAATATCCATGTGTCTATCCCGTAACATCCATGTGTCTATCCCGTAACATCCATGGGATATTATTCAAACATTGCCAATAACAGCAGCTAGTGAGCGGGCAATCATAACGACGAAGGTGAGGTGTCTTAGAAGAGTTGCTCGCAGGAACAACTGTTGCTTTGTAGTTTGATTGGAGACAATCAAAGTCTAGCGGAGTAAACCGTACACAAAACTGGACGGTAGGAAAACCAAGTAGTCCAGAAAAAGACAGGTTTTTCTGGGCGGATGACGCTCATCAGCCCGGGAGGGTAGGTCGTCTAAGGGTCGCTACCCTAAAAAAAATAGCAACCTGTTGCCTTGTAGGCTGGCTGGGGACAGCAAAAGGCTAACGGAGAGCGAACCCAGTAAACGCTGGTTGAAATCGGACACTTCACCGAAGGATAAGCACTAGAGCTCCAAATGGTACTGAACGTTGTGACGTAAAATTGCGTTCTTGGCAAAGGCTGTTTATATATCACAATTAGAATGATAAACACGGCCGAAAAAGGAACGATCGCGGAGAGAGAGAGAGAGAGAGAGAGAGAGAGAGAGAGAGAGAAAGATAGAGAAGAGTTGCAGATGGGACAATAAGAAGGGCCAACACTATGTTACCAGTGTCAAATATGGCCAATAACAGCAGCTAATGAGCGAAAAATCATAGCGACAGAGATGAGGTGTCTTAGAAGAGCTGCAGTTGTGACAATAAGAGACACAATTAAAAGTGAATAAATCAGAAGAAGACTGGATGTGAAACCAGTCATGCAATTAATAAAAGAAAAACAGATTAA
Organism: Arion vulgaris; assembly: GCA_020796225.1. Classification (NCBI taxonomy): domain Eukaryota; kingdom Metazoa; phylum Mollusca; class Gastropoda; order Stylommatophora; family Arionidae; genus Arion; species Arion vulgaris. The sequence goes on from CM036773.1 coordinate 3,704,313, forward strand.
ATGGTTTGGACACCTGAAAAGAATGTCCTGGTATCGCCTACCACAGAGAGCCACACAGAAAAAGTATAACGAGTACAGAGCAAGAGGGAGACCACGCAAAAGATGGAGCGACGGCATCAAGAACAGCCGTAAGAAAATGAATAACAACTTACAAAGTGCCTTAAAACAAGCACACACAAGATCACATTATACCCCCCTCCACCCCAACACTTCTATAAAGAAGTAAATGGTGGAAGAGAAGAAGAAGAAGAAGAACACTGATGTTTCAGTCAACATGAAGCCAGATCAGCGTGAGCATATTCAGCACAACGAAACGGAAGCACACGGAATTGTGGCACCTTCGAAACAACAACGTCGTCGAGCATGACTATGGAGATCACCGCTGCCTCTAGAGCTCTCAATCGGGTGGCTGAGTAGCAATCCGCCCATACGATTATCATATCAGACTCGATGAATATACTTCAAATGATTGAATCTGGAAGTCTGTGCGTGGAATTGGTGGATAGCATTCGGCGATCACATCTCAAGACAATAGCTTTCCTGCACAAACCTGACATGCTGGAGTGCAGGGTAACGAGCGTGCTGACTTTCTTGCAAACAATGCCCCGACTCAAGCTGGCAGAAGTATGGACACCGCCAATGTCATCAATGTGATATGGGTGAGTCTCAGACACTGGAACGAGTGCAAGAATTAGGCATTAAGTTAGGACATGCCAGACAGTGTCGTCTTCATGGTAGAGAGAGAAGGTATACTAATCAACTTCTCATGTGTACGGTGAGCAAGGGAACTGAGATGTCTGCTGCAGAAGAGGACGGAGTTCGCCCCGAGTGGTTACAGGGACCCAAATTTGGGGTGTAAAGAATAGAACCACTGTTACCTGCCCTGCATGTCTGTCGTAAGAGGCGACTAAGGAGGTTTGGCTGAAATCGATGCACATGTCCTAAACGTGTAGAAGTCTATGCGTTTAGGGGCCTGCCAAACCAATATGCAACGTATACACGCTCTTGACAAAGATCAAACATATCACAAAGAGTGATTAAAATTGGTCGTTAAGAACGAACGCAAAGAAGAAGATGAATAGGACGGAGCACTCATGTGAATGTCCTATGTGTCATGACGTCGACCGAATAACTTCTTTCTTTCTTTTTCTTTTCTCTAATCCTGTTCTGCTTCACAGCGTCAGTATAAGAAGAGATTTCTAGAACGAGACTTTGTGTGCGCTTCATAAATAGTGTCTTTCGTTGCCTCTGTTATCTCTGAGGTTCACCTTTGCAGGCCAGCCTTTTGCTTTGTATCCATTGTATCGGAGAAGCATTGCTCTTTGAGTTGCATTGTCTGTTGGTAATTTTCTTATGGGGCCTAACTATTTAATTTATTGTTTCTTGATGAAGTTCAGTACTGATGTTATACCCATTTTTTCCTGATGTCTTCATTTCTCAACCGGTCTCTTCTTGTTAATCCCAGCATTCTGCGTAGACACTTCATCTCTGTTGTGACTAGTTTTCTTATATCATTTGATGTCATCGTCCAGGTTTACATAATAACCGAATAACATAACACAACATATCCCGTACTGCCAGTTTGCTAATTAGTTTAGTTTGTTCCTTTCGTGCCAAAGGCAGCACAAAGGCAGAGGTTTTAGATCTCCATGTGATGTGGTTCGTTGCTAGCAGTTGAAGATCTTGTATGATTTTACATCCCAATAGTTTACTTTCCTGTAGGATTGTTCTTCGAAGAGTGGTCTTGGTCTTCCACGTTTTCTTTTCCCAACTGGTGACCACATAAGACTTGTCGATTTAGTCTCTTTTCGTCTGATCTAAGAACATGACCTAAATATTTCCACCTCCGTTTCCTTATAATATTTGATACGGGTTGTTGGTGTGTTCTATCTCTCACTGGTTGTTGAAACGAAATCACTCCATTTTACTTTTAGTAACTTTCTGAGACATTTATTCTCAAAGCTGTCCAGTTTCTTATCAATTTTTTTTATTTTTTATTTCCAACGTTCACATCCGTAGATGAGTACAGGAATCACACAGGATATAAACAATTAACTTGTGTATATATACTAAGGTCTTTAGATTGCCAGGTATTTGTTAACTTAGTGAAGGCACTAGCTGCTATAGCAATACGTGAGTTTATTTCTTTCATCGTGTCTCCTTTATTTGACATTTTACTACCCAAATATGTCAAATTTTTAACTTTCTCCAGTGTTTGGCCATTTATTACGGTGTTGTCTGTTGAGTTTATGAGGTTCATAATTTTGGCCTTGGCAGAATTAATCTGGAGACCAACCTGTTCTGCAAGTTGCAAGTGTGCAAAGTTTGCTCGTTAGTTTGTGGGTTCCTTGTGAGTTAGATATTTACATGTAAAATAAAACAAAAAGATTTGTTTCACGATAACTTATTCGCAGGCACAGTGGTATAATAATAAATCAGGATATATATATTGATAAGAAAGGGGAAGAGAGTTTTGTGTAATCGCTTCTAACACGCAGACTATCTGAACTTGTTGTGTTCTTATCTCCCTTGTATTAGCGCGTCCTTATTGTGTACACATGTTACCATGACACTGGTGTATCACGTGATGTCAACAGCACTTGAGACGGCTATAGGCAATACTACGGACATACATGCCTTAAATTATTTATAACATGAATCATATTACAGTGTTTTAGTACTTGACTGATTGGCATGTAGTTGTGAGATAACGAATGCAGAGTTGTTATAATATGTGCAGGGTGTTGTTTCAGGTCGTTTCGTCTAAGATCAAAGTAGAGTGCGCACTTGATGGCAGCCAATGTGTGGGAGCCTTCATAAAACAACAAATAGCAAAATAAAATCCATTAAACTTCTTCTTCTTCAGCGATCTCTAGGCATGCGCTTAATTTACTATGGACCACAACTGGGCAGTCAGCTTCAGGTCTGTCAGGTTTTCCTAAAGCTTAGTTTTCAGGTCGACTGGGTGTGGTCACATGTTGCTTCTCAGCTCACACAGGAGAGGACAATTTGCAGGATATGTTCCGGTGTCTGTTCCCTCTGCTGACACTGGCAGAGAGCTGTTTGACTTATTTCTAGTCTATATAAATGTTTGTTGAGTCTGCAGTGTCCGGTGTGTAGTCGAAATACGATGACCTGGTCTGTTCTGCTTATGTCCTTGAGGGAGTCTTTTCCATAATCATATCCAGTGTTTGTCTTCCAGTCTACTGCAGATTTTCTCTGTATAACGAACTCCGAGCGGTCTCATTCGAAAGATTGATGACGCTTGGAGTTTTAAACTTTTTCACTTTCACTAGTACTGGGTCCACCTGTTTGACATTTCGGGTCAGGCCCTAAAAAAATGTTGAGTTGTTTTGGTTTTGAAATCAACGTCACTGTTTTCTAATGTATTGATTGATTGATTGATTGATTGATTGACTAACTGATGGACCACCATCATTGCGCTTCGGTGAGCAACCATGTGTGCTTCGATCTATTTCTTACACAGGAAGATCTCAGCGGCAGTACACGAATTCCATTAGCACCGGCGAGGTCACCGATGTCATTTTGAAGATGGCGACTATATTTTGTAGGAATTCTATTTTTAATCTTTCTAATATATTTTGTGTGGGCAGCGGCTTTCCAGCCTGCTCTTCTCGATTTTGAACTGCTAATGGTTTTTTACTTGCTCAACTTGAACACGGGACCTACATTGTATCGTCCGTCTCCAAGATAGAGGATCTCACCTGCACTGAGACAGACGAAAATCCTATCCCGAAGCGACCGACTGTAACGGAGAGAGATCGTCAGAGACCTCGTAGAGACTAATTTACGTCACAGATAATTTCTCGTCACGAGACTAACTCGACGCAGATAACTACGTCACGAGCTAACTCGTCAGACTAACTTTACGTCACAGAGACTAATTACGTAAAGCAGCTAACTTCTACGTCACAGAGACTAACTTCTACGTCACAGAGACTAACTTCTACGTCACAGAGACTAACTTCTACGTCACAGAGACTAACTTCTACGTCACAGAGAATCCCTTTCTGTTCTTTTCTAATGTAGCTATTTGGAGGTTGTCCGCCCTAGTGGTGCCGGGACCCGCAAGGAAAGCAAAGAATAGTACCACTGTGACCTACAAGACATGTCTTAAGCGGTGACTGATGTTGGACGTAGGTAAGCTGCCCTGGGAAATAAAAAGCACCACAAAAATCGGATGTGCTACCCTACTTGTGGGCGCATAACTGGCACAACGTACAATCGCTCTTAGGCTCAGATCACATATAAATCATACAGAGTGGTTAACAAGTGGTCGATATGGAGTACAAACGTCTCGAAGAAGAAGGTTGTCGATATAGGTTTGTTTTGTTCTGGTTATAATACACAAAGCATGAAATCTCAGGAGTATGAATGCCGAAATTGTGATGACTATATGTCACTGGAGGTTACTGCAACGAACCTCCAGAACAGTGATTCCCTAGTAGTGACCCATGCCACAGGGGCAATTTGATTGTTATGGTGGCGTTAAACTGATGCATTTTATGTATTCCATGCATATACACTGATCTACTTTACTATACTATGTATATAAACTGAATGTTTGTTTGTTTGTGACCTCATAGACTCGGATACTACTGAACAGATTTACCTGGAAATTTAGCAGGATATGTTTGTTTTGATCGGGATGCTACTGTTCATAGTTTGAAACTAGGTAGCGCTGAAACTTTCTAAAAAATCTAAAAATCGAAAGCACGCTAATTTCATGAGAGTTTCTAGGTTTGTTTACAATTTGCAATGAACGTTTCCGGAAGCCAGGTATACAATTAAATATACACAGATCGATGACGTAGTGTTTAAAACTATGGAACTCGACTTTCATAGCATAAAATAATCGCATTTCAAGGCACTTTACAAACAAGCGAATTAAAATAGAGCAATCCAGGTTTGTTCTTCATAGATTCAATCATTTCGAATCATGATAAGAGAAATATCAACTGGGACGCGACATTAGTAGCAGTGAAGCAGTATGTCAACTGGGACGCGACATTAGTAGCAATGAAGCAGTATATCAACTGGGACGCGACATTAGTAGCAAAGAAGCAGTATATCAACTGGGACGCGACATTAGTAGCAATGAAGCAGTATATCAACTGGGACGCGACATTAGTATCAATGAAGCAGTATGTCAACTGGAACGCGACATTAGTAGCAATGAAGCAGTATGTCAACTGGGACGCGACATTAGTAGCAATGAAGCAGTATGTCAACTGAGACGGGACATTAGTAGCAATGAAGCAATATATCGACAGGGACGTAATTCAATTTTTTGTTGGAGGCGTAGCAACGCTCGTAGGGAACAGCTAGTATATATATATAAGCATGTATATGTTACATAGGGGGCATACGAATTTTAGAAAGGCTTAGGTGGGGCATGACACAAAAAAGGTTGGGAAACTCTGCTCTAGAGCCTTGAAAGCAGAAGCCTTGAAAACTGCAGCAGACAGTAATGAGAGACAAAAGCGTAAATATGCAAATAGTTCTTTTCACTGACGCAAGCACTATCTGTAGCTGCAACATTAATGTGTTATCAAAATGTAGGTCAGGCTAGCATCAACAGCATCGATTTTGGGAAGATGGATAAGGGGATGTTCTTCGGTCTCTTCGCGACTGTCTGTTGGATGAAGACACTAAAATAGATGTTGAATCGATCCAGCGATTTAAGCAGTTTGGAGTTACCCATTGTACAAGTAGAACTGGATGTCTGAGAGGCAGAGTGAGGAGTGTGTTTAACCAGCACGCCACGGGAACCATCAGAATGCATACTGATATATGTTGGGGAGACTGAGCACCTATGGGTCTGTCCGGAGTGCAATGAAGTCAATTTAGTAACCAATAACCAAAATGTAGAACTTAACTACGAAACGAACCATTGACAGTTGAAAATCGGTACGAGTAGACTGCAAAGCCGCTGCTCTGACAAAACTCATCATGCATCGCTGCTGAGATCTTCCTGTGTAAAATAGGCATCGGAGCACACATGGTTATTCACTGAAGTGTGATTGTGATGGTCCTACCAATCAATCAATTTATTTAATGAATAAATTAACGAATGCATAAATGAGTTAGAGGATGAGTTACCAATAATGTACACCAGGCTTCCAATCTGGTTTGGTTCCTATCTAAATAAACGATACAATACTTGCCAAGAGTACTCTACAAAGCATAAACTCCGTAGCTCCGGCAACAATTCTATAGATTTCTAACAACTATTCCCTCTTAAACTAAGCGTCGTGATCCGGATTCGAACCGACAACATTTAAAACGTAAAGGTAACGGTTTGACCACTTCGCATCAATCCCTCCACTCCCATCCTTTCCCCAATCCCCACTCCCATTTCTCCCCAAAAAAATAATTCATGAATTAATTAATCAATTATTCAAATATTGATCAATTTTGACTTCTTTTTGAATGTTTGTTTGTTTGTTTGTTTGCAGAACTCTCAGAAAAAGAAGTTACGAGCGTTGGACAGCGTATCAGGTTAGTATACTCTTCTTTATTTTGTGACATTCTTCTCGCTAGTTTAACTTCTTCTTGTTGGCCATTGATTGATTGATTGATTGATTGATTGATTGATTGATTGATTGATTGATTGATCGATTGATCGATCAATTGATAGGACCATCATTATTGCACTTCGGTGAGAAGCCATTTGGGCTCGATCTCTTTCTTACACAGAAAGATCTCAGCTGCAGTGCAGAACTCCGTAGCACAGGCGAGGGTCCCCGAGGTAATTTTAAAGATGGTAGAGATATTTTGTAGGTATTTTATTTTAAATCTTTTTTCTATTGAATTTTGCCCGGGAAGCGACTTTCCAGCCTACTCCTCTCGATGTTGAACTGCCAAGGGTTCTTTAACGTGCTCAAATTGAACACGGGATCTATGTTTTATCGTCCGCTTCAGATAGGACTAGGAATTCGATCTCACCTACACCGAGATCAGGGATCTCTGGACAAATATCTTGACTGAGGTAGGGGCCTAGGGACGCTACCCTAGTAAACAAAAAGCGTCGTAGAAATCGGATGTGCTTGACAACTTGTAGGTGCGTAACTTGTATGCGCGTGGAATTTGTCCCAACCGCGACGGCTCTCAGGTCCACCAGCCTCAACTGGGTACCAGACATGCTCTGGGAAAGTAAAGGCGGTCGGCGTGATGCTGACCACATCACCCATCGTGTGCCGACGGTCAATGAAAAATACAGGCCTAACACTGTATTGACGAGGTATGAAAGGGTTCCTTTACTTTTTTTTTTTTTAATAGGAATAATAATATAATTATAATGATTCCTCTCCTACCGTTATACAGATATACAGATACATAGGGCATGCAAGAAATGTCTCCATACCGCTCTATTCTGGGCAACTCGCTAAATCTCCTACATGGAACTGAAACCGTTATTCTGGCCTCTCTCAGCAAAGTTCGTTTCAGGATTCTCTTATGTTGTTCTATCGTTCTTGAACCCTCTGCATCCCACTTCAATGCCTGCTTTGACATTCGTTGATCATTTCTTCTCAAGGTGTGCCCAACATATCTCCATCTTCTCTTTCTATAACAGTTGTCACTAGTGGTTGACCAGACATGTCTCTGATTTCATCACTTCTCCTAAATTCGTTCCATTTTATATTCATTATTTTCCGCAGACATCTATTTTCAAATGTATTCAACTTGCTTTCTATACATTTAGTAATTTTCCAACTCTGGCTGGCATATGTTAGGATTGATACAACATTTGAATTGAAAATAGGACCTCAATTTAATTCATCCACAACCTGTTTTTCAATTCAGTGGCTAATCTTTTCAGATAATTCGATTCAGAGTTTAACAAATATGCATAAAGATCAGTGTCGGATTAGCCCTATAGCAAAAGTAGCAAATGCTACGGGCCCCACGTTTCTGGAGGCCCCACGCATAGAGCAGAAAATGTTTAGCTTGTGAAATTACAAGCTTACAAGACAGATGAGTACTCTGTGATTACGTGTTTCGCCAAGCTAACAAGATAGATGAGTACTCTGTGATTATGTGTTTCGCCAAGCTTACAAGATAGATGAGTACTCTGTGATTACGTGTTTCGCCAAGCTTACAAGATAGATGAGTACTCTGTGATTACGTGTTTCGCCACGCTTACAAGGTAGATGAGTACTCTGTGATTACGTGTTTCGCCAAGCTTACAAGATAGATGAGTACTCTGTGATTACGTGTTTCGCCAAGCTTACAAGATAGATGAGTACTCTGTGATTATGTGTTTCGCCAAGCTTACAAGATAGATGAGTACTCTGTGATTATGTGTTTCGCCAAGCTTACAAGGTAGATGAGTACTCTGTGATTACGTGTTTCGCCAAGCTTACAAGATAGATGAGTACTCTGTGATTATGTGTTTCGCCAAGCTTACAAGCATGCATTAAAGAGATAAATCAAGTTTAGTAGTAGCATGTCTCTTGCGGAACGTCGCATTCATCACAGCCTGCCTGAACAGCTCTCTGACTCTTGTAAGTTCTCCGGCCCCTTCTAGCGTTATGTTCAATGTCTCTTTGATATCCTGCTGCCATCTTCGTCTTGGTCGTCCCCTGCCTCGTGTTCCAGAAATCATACCTTCCATTAGCTTTCTCTCCCGACCAGTGTTGCGTTTAATGTGGCCAAAATAGTTCATCTTCCAGGACATGATGTTATTTACGAGCCAATCTTTCTTTCTTTCTTTTGTCCTTCTCTGCTTTTTGCCGCTAGGCGTAGCAGGTTTAACTGATGATCGGTTCCCGAGATAATGCACGCTCGGTCGCTTGATATGGTGTGGTATTGTGGAGTTTTAAGATGTCTGTAACTCCATCAACCCATCTTTTCTTGGTCTGCCCTTTCCCTTGATGATTCCATTTTCAGGTTGTACGCTCTTGCAACTTGTGTATTCGGGTTCATTCTGACCAAGTGGCCAAACCATTTGAGTCTCTGTTTTTCAATAAATCTAATAGCAGGTGTTGTTCCGACTGTTCTTCTAATTTCCTATTTCTTATATGGTCTCTTCTTGTTTTATTTACTGCTTTCCTCAGGCATCTCATTTCGCATGTGGTAATTTTCCTTTCTTGTTCTTTTGTCAGTGCCCATGTTTGGCTCTGGTAGCACAGTGTTGGTATAAAGATTGAATTTATAATCTGTCTTTAGTCACTACTGGAATAGCTGGGTGTTTCAAAATTGGGGTAAGCTGGTATATAATGTTGTTGGCTTGCTGGATTCTAGTTTCGATCTCTCTGTCCAGTCTCCAGGCTACTATCAGATGTGAAGATACTTCCGAGGTATTTGAATTCTCTCACCTGCTTTAGCGTTTGGTCATTTATTTGTATGTTGATATTTTTATGTTCTCTGCTTATAGTCATGACTTCTGTCTTTTGAATGTTGATCTTCATGTTGTATTTGAGGCAGCTATTGTTGAGTAAGTTTATGTGTTCTTGAAGCTGTTCAAAATTATTATGGAATATACACTGGTCGTCAGCAAAGAGCAGTTCATTTTGTTGGTCTCGTTGAGTGATGCTTCATCTATTTTGGTGATACTATCCATGTATATAATAAAGAGGAGAGGTGATAAACACATCCTTGCCGTACTCCTGATGTTACTGGAAACCAATTTGTGAGTCCGGCGCTTGTTCGTATGGCACTTTCACTTTCTATATATGGCTCTAACACAGTCTAGCAGTGTTCCTTTTATTCCGTAGTTTTCGAGAACATCCCATAATATGTCTTTGTTAACCCTATGAAATGCCTTCTCTTGGTCTATAAAGGCTATATTCATTTGATTTTTGTGTTCTATAGTCTTTTCACTAATTTGTCTTAGGGCAAATATTGCATCTGTGCACCCTTTTCCTTTTCTAAATCCAAACTGTTGTGGGCTGAGTGTTGGCTCCACAATTGGTCTTATTCGTTGCTCAAGAACTCTTGCAAACATTTTTCCCACATGGTTTAGGAGGGAGATGCCTCTATATGTACTACAGTCTTGTTTTTACCTTTTTTCTTCCATATTGGTACTATAATAGCCTTTTGCCAATCTGAAGGGACAGTTCTTTCTTCCCACGCCTTCTTGAAGATGTAATGTACCCAAGTTACTCCAATCTCTCCACACGCCTTTATTGCTTCTGCTGTTATTCCGTTATGAGCCAATGCTCCTTGATATTCAGGTCTTTGTTTCTTCTCTTCTCTGTCCAGGATGTTCCATGGACTTTTCTATAGCGCCTTGTTTTAAAAGCTTCAATTTTGTTTTTCAATGTTTGTGTTATGGTCCACGATTCACATCCATATGTTGCTACAGGGAATATGCATGTTCTTAGAAGTCTTACTTTAGTTTCTTTGCTTGTATTATGCCATAGTTTCTTCATGCTGACCAACCTCTGGAAAGACATGGCTAACCTTCTTCTAACTTCTTTCGTACAATCTCCATTGTTGGTAATTATAGAGCCAAGATATTCAAAATCTGTAACGTTCTCAATGTTTTCATTATTGATGGTAATTTTGGGATGAGATTTTGCTTTATCCAGGACATAATTTTAGTTTTCTTTATGTTCAGTAAAATATTATGATCTTCGCAATGCTTCTTGACAGTCCGAACTAGATGTTCCAAGGCGGTGGCACTATTTGAGAGTAGTGCTGTGTCGTCTGCGTACCTTAGTTCTGGAATCAAATTTCCCCCGAATGTAAATGGGTCAAAAAATGTACAGTTTGCGTCATTCTCAACATTTCGCATTTTAAGTTCTGCATAAATGTTGAATAAATATTGGGAGAGTATGCATCCTTGTCTTATAATATGTTCTGCATAAATGTTGAATAAATATGAGGAGAGTATGCATCCTTGTCTTATAATATGTTCTGCATAAATGTTGAATAAATATGAGGAGAGTATGCATCCTTGTCTTATAATATGTTCTGCATAGATGTTGAATAAATATTGGGAGAGTATGCATCCTTGTCTTATAATATGTTCTGCATAGATGTTGAATAAATATTGGGAGAGTATGCATCCTTGTCTTATAATATGTTCTGCATAGATGTTGAATAAATATGGGGAGAGTATGCACCCTTGTCTTATAATATGTTCTGTATAGATGTTGAATAAATATAGGGAGAGTATGCATACTTGTCTTATAATATGTTCTGTATAGATGTTGAATAAATATGGGGAGAGTATGCATCCTTGTCTTATAATATGTTCTGTATAGATGTTGAATAAATATAGGGAGAGTATGCATACTTGTCTTATAATATGTTCTGTATAGATGTTGAATAAATATAGGGAGAGTATGCATACTTGTCTTATAATATGTTCTGTATAGATGTTGAATAAATATAGGGAGAGTATGCATACTTGTCTTATAATATGTTCTGTATAGATGTTGAATAAATATAGGGAGAGTATGCATCCTTGTCTTATAATATGTTCTGTATAGATGTTGAATAAATATGGGGAGAGTATGCATACTTGTCTTATAATATGTTCTGTATAGATGTTGAATAAATATGGGGAGAGTATGCATACTTGTCTTATAATATGTTCTGCATAGATGTTGAATAAATATAGGGAGAGTATGCATACTTGTCTTATAATATGTTCTGTATAGATGTTGAATAAATATGAGGAAAGTATGCATCCTTGTCTTACTCCCTTATGAACTTCAAACCATTCTGATGTTTCTCCTGCTATTCTGACTGCAGCTTGTTGTTCGTAATAAAGTGTCTCTATTAGATGTATCAAATGTGATGGGAACCCCATGTCTTTCATATTGTTCCATAATTTCTGATGTTGTACATAGTCGAACTCTTTGGTGTAATCGAAGAAACAGGTATGGAGATCCACATTATATTTTTTACATTTCTCAAAGATGTTTCTCAGGTTACAAATGTGGTCTTTGGTGCCTCTGCCATGTCTGAAAAGAGATAAATAAGTTCGCAAAATACATTCCCTGCTTTGCACATTCACTGAATTTGGTTGCTAAGTGTTCTGCAGAATGTTGTACAGAAGCACGCTTTTTTCGATTTTGTTGAAAGTCTCTATACATTCTTTTCCGCTTCTACCTATTGATGGGACATTCTTACAAAAGCACTGGAAGATACAGGTTCAAGACTCGGGATAATCGAGAAAAGTTTGTTTGTAAAAGTTGTGTTTTATTTTATTATCATACAAAACCTAGGGCCTCTTGGTAACATTTGCTACATGTCCCGCGCTGGATTAATCCAGCACTGATAAAGACAATACATAACGTAGTGTATTATGATATGTCCACAGATGACACCTGCACAGGTTGGAAACCATTCTTAAACATCGCAATCGATACAGAGAATAGCAGCCTGACAGTGGAGTATTGCCTGAAAGAAGGTCTACTTGCCCCTACAACGTACACCTGTATTACAAAGTCAGATGATTTTATTCTCTGTACAATTATAGAACAGGTAGGTCATGTACTTTTATTGTTATTCTATTCTTCTCGTACCGTTACATGTTACATAGGGTATGCTAGCAATCTCTCTATACCGCTCTATCTACCGTTACATGTTACATAGGGTATGCAAGCAATCTCTCTATACCGCTCTATCCAGGCCAACTACTACAATCTCCCCCATGGAGTTGAGTCCTATATTTCTAAGTAAAGTTCGCAAATTACATACATTGAAAAAAAAGCTATCCTGGACATTAGAAAAGAACCTAAACTATCCAATGATGACTACCACACACTTGACAGACAAGGACAGACTATCATCTTCCGACTTAAGATAGAACATAACAGACTGAACAAACACCTACACAGGCTACAATTGTCACCATCCCTTCTGTGCCCCTGTGACATCGATGATCAAACCACAGAACATACATATCTTGCAAAATTGTCCCATGTATGTCCCATCAGAAAGGGATGCTGACCCTACAACACAACACTACACTCAAAAATGCATGGCACCAAGAGATGAGCTCCAGACAATAGTCGACTTCATCATAAGAACGCGCCTGACGGTATAATCATCAATTTGAATCATGACACCAGAGATGAATCCAGACAATAGTCGACTTTATCATAGAACGCGTCTGACGAGTAGAAACATCAAATAGCGATCGCAAAGAATAGAACAATTAACGTATGTGACGGTTTCTGTATGATATAGAGCATGCCTTTCCTTTTGGCCTGTATGGTGAAATATTTATTCTCTGTATGATGATAAAGCAGACCAATCGTATCTGACATATAAATATTTATTCTCTGTATGATCATAAAGCAGACCAATCGTATCTGACATATAAATATTTATTCTTGGAATGGTCAAAGTGTCTGTCAGCCGTGTCTGTCAGCCGTGTCTGATTATGTAAAGATATTTATTTATCATACAATCATAAAGCAGATTTTTTATCCATGATGTATAAATATGTATTCTCTATACTATCATAGAGCATGGACGTAATGTCAGATGTATAAATCCAGGTATAGCATTATCTTCATAGTTTATTCTTTACTAGATAAAGACCTTCTGGTAGACACGTTGATTATGTCTGTTCTAATACTTTATAAAATTACTTTGTGATTCGAATTTGATCCATTTTGCTATATTTTCTTCTTCTTCAGACGCTCCATATCGACCACTTGTTAAGCCACTCTTTGCGATGTGTATGTGATCTGAGCCTAAGGGCGATTGTACTTTGTGCCAGTCCTGCTCCTACAAGTAGGCCAAGATATCCGATTTCTCCTATGCTTTTTATTTACTAGGGTAGCTTCCCTAGGCCCCTACCTCAGTCGCCTATTACGACATGTCTTGTAGATCGCAGTGGTACTATTCTTTGCTTCCTCGAGCCCGGTAACATACGGGTGCATTTTAGTACATAATAAAAATACATTTGATAGGCTCATCAATCAACATGGAACTGGTACAGTACATGTGATAGGTCATCAATCAACATGGAACTGTCAGTGTGTCGCGTAGCTGTAAATTTGTAAAGGAGATCATAGAACCTAAAAGCGCGTGCAATAATAATATTCCAAACTGAAACTGAAATTGAGTCTATCAGTCGCTTTAACTGCAATAAGGGTCGTGGTTCAATTTCCTTGTTTAATAATTGTTTTTCCGGAAGCCTCACATATAAATACCTACTTGTTTTACCATGTTTATTAAACTCAATATATACAGCTGCTGGCAAAAGTGGCGGAAGATTTTTCTCTTAGAACATCCTGGACAGAGAAGAGACAAAACAAAGACATCCTACAAGAACTGCTTATCAAGGAGCATTTGTTCATAAATAGCATTATGTCCCGGACGATTAAATAATTTGGCCACGTTAAACGTCACAGTGGTCTGGAGAGAACGATCATGGAAGGCATGTTTTCTGGAGTACGAGACAGAGGACGACCAAGACGAATGTAGCAGCAGGACATCAAAGATACTCTGTACATGAAGCTGGAATAGGCAGAAGAACTTACTAGAGACAGAAGTTTTTCTAGTGGGCTGTGATGAAAGCGACGTTCCGCAAGGGACATGATTGAACCGGTGCTTTCCTTGAGTTCTTAGAAATCTTTATACACAAATCATACATTGTACAAGCAGATACATATGCATGATGGAGCAGAATGAGGACTGATTTCAAACAGCGAGCTACCGGAACCATCAGCATATATAACCTTCGCTATCTGCTGCGAAAGACTGTGCATATATATACTTACAGTGCTGTGAAATCAGTTCAGTGACCAACAACCACTAGCAACATCTAATATATATAAATATATATCTTGTTTTCTTTCTTCCAGCCCCAATGTGGTCATAAATTTGAAAATCTCACGTCTGGAAATTATACAATAGACGTAAGTAATACAATACACGTAAGTAAATTAATTTACAATTGTCCATGTCAATGTCCATGTAAATACATTGTTCTCAAGCTCATTTTGCTTTTCTTCTGGTCAAAGTGATGCGGAACGTTGGATGTGTTTATTTGTTTGCGAACGATCTTTGCGATCAATTTGATCATTCTTATTGTGATACATAATTGACCTTTGGACAAGAACGTGCACTGCACGTTGCACTCCGGTTCTTACATCCTTACATGTATATAGTACCATACATGTGTATGTCAGGGCATCCGAAATGTTGGCCTAAGGGAACTGTTTTGAGTCTGTCTCGCTGACAGTTAGTCGTCCCCCACCTTTCCTTCCTTCGTGTATTCATTGCTCTTGACCGATCATTTTTCGTCGTATATTTCGGCTTTATGATTTTCGCCCTAAAAGTGTGTCTACACTATGCGCCCTTTCTGGTTATATGTGGTCGTTCTGGAATAGGAACATTCTCAGCCGTTAGGGACACATGGTCTTGTCACACGAACGATCAATGTTCGACTCTTTATTTGGCCCTTATCTTATCTGTGCCATGGTGTGTGGACGTTATCCTACAAGTGTTGAACAATCGCATCCGAAAAGAGTCGATCTTTGTCGATGCTTAGAATTGTAGAACGAAGCCAACCTTTACATTTTCGCCCTTGCTTTTCTAGCCACGGTGAGGTTGTTCTGAATTAGAAATATTCTCAACCGTTTTGGTACGCAGGTTGACACTTCGCAATTTACTGTTTTTCTCCGTATATTTCTTTAAGATGGGAAACACTGGACTGTAGCTGCCACAAATAATCTAGAGGGTCATTTCAGAAAAAGTAACAAGCTACTTTAATGTTTGCACTCGCCAACATTACCCACCAAGTACTTCCAAGACAGCATTTTTGCTGACAAGATCGCAACTTGACATATTTCGCTCGTGCAAGCACTACTGTACCAGGAGGTTGTTCTGTTCCAGAGAAGGCAGTTTCGTTAAGCACAAGAACACAACTTTAGGTTTTGCACTCGATCAACTTTATCCAAGAATTTTATCTGCGCATAGCCTCCGATACGTAGTTTACTGCAATCTTCCATTGTGTCGTCACTACACGTTACATCGTTTTCGACTAGTTTTGTCGAGAGCTGGCAATTATGGTGCAACCATTGTCTCAGGAGACGTGAGTATATGCTTACAGAGGACTTCTACCTTGTTAATTCTTACGATTCTTTTGCATTTATACAACTCTTCCATCGCCGAGACGTCATCGGCCAGAGAGACTGCATCGGCCAGCAGAGACGGCATGGGCCAGAGAGCAGAAGCATTCACTCTGGGATTCTGCTCGTCTTTGTTGCGAGTAGATCTCATAAAACATAACTGCGCTTGGGGGTCTCTGTGGCTGAGTGGTTAAGCCCTTTGCCTTGCGAGTCGAAGGAGAGCCGCTGTAGCGCAGTTGTTAGTGAACTCGCTTCGCAAGGCTGGTGGTCTGGGTTCAGCTCCCACAATGTGTGCGGAATTTTCCCGACCACGACGGCTCTCAGGTCGACCCAGCCTCAACTGGGTACCAGACATGCTCTAAGAAGTAAAGGCGACCGGCGTGATGCTGACCACATCACCCATCGTGTGCCGACGGTCAATGAAAAATACAGGCATAACACTGTATTGACTTATCTACCACGAGGTATGAAAGGGTTCCTTTCTTGCGAGTCGAAGGTTGTGGGTTCAAATCCGGACTCGTCTTGATGTGATGTTTAACGTGGCCAATGATATCACTTGCTAAGAATAGAAAACAGACTAGTTAATGGACTATTCCAAGCCCCATTGGAGAATGTATTCTGATTCAAGCTGATTTTGTGGTTAAGTAAGTATTGGGTAAAATCAATCGTTATCTTCACCATGCAAAGACTGATTGATTCATTGGACCATACGCCCGAGTGATTACCGGGGCCCAAATTTGGAATAGAACCACTGTTGCCTACCACGCATGTGTAAGAGGCGATTAAGGAGGTTTACCTGAAATCGGATGCATGTGTCCTAAACATGTAGAAGTCTATGCGTTTAGGGCCTACCAAACCAATGTGCAACGTATACACGTTCTTGCAAAGATCAAACATATCACAAAGGGTGATTAAAATTGATCGTAAAGAACAAACGCAAAGAAGAAGAAGATTGGATCATCATCCTTGCACTTTGGTGAGTAGCCATGTGTGTTCCGATCTCTTTTTTACAGGAAGATCTCAGCGGCAGTGCAGAAATTATGTAGCACCGGCGAGGGTGCCCAATGTAATTTAGAAGATGGTGAAGATATTTTGTAGGAATTAATTTGTTAAAATCTTTATAATTAATTTTGCTCGTGCTGCGGTTTTCCAGCCTGCTTGTCTCGATTTTGAACATTCAATGGTTCTTTTACGTGCTCAACATGAACACAGTGCCTACGTTTTATCGTCCGTCTCCGATAGGACTAGGAACTCGGTATCACCTACATTGAAATCAGGGATCTATAAATAAAATACCGATGGCTCAGAGAACGAATAAGAACAGGACACTACTCTACAAGAGCCAAGAGGACACGAAGCACAGGAAATGAACAGATGCTAGTTGAAGAAGCACAGAAGTGAAGATGCAGTGACAAGAGCACAGAGTAACAGATGCTGTGACAAAACCACAGGGAAAGGAACAGATCTATGCGAAGCCCAGAAGGAACAAGCTATGACAGAAGCCACAGGAAGTGAACAGATGCTAGTTGACAAGAAACGCCAAATGTTTAAAATTAATAGCTGTAAAAATGTAATTTTACCTACGTATGATGATCATTCATTCATTTATCTGTTGTTGACACACAGATCCAAGCGCTGTGCAAAACCTGTTTTGCTAAAATCATTTATAACACAAAGTGTGATGATACTCCAGTCTTTGTGAAGTCGGTCATATTCGGTAAGTTTCGTTTCTTAGTCTAAACTTTATAACGTCTGTCATGCTCGATAAGTTTGGTTTCTATTGTGTGTCATACTCGGCAATTTTCTATTTGTTTATCATCTTTGTCCTACAATGATGTGTGGTCTACAGGACATTTTGAAGACCTGTTTATCATCTTTGTCCTACAATGATGTGTGGTCTACAGGACATTTTGAAGACATGTTTATCATCTTTGTCCTACAATGATGTGTGGTCTACAGGACATTTTGAAGACATGTTTATCATCTTTGTCCTACAATGATGTGTGGTCTACAGGACATTTTGAAGACATGTTTATCATCTTTGTCCTACAATGATGTGTGGTCTACGAGACATTTTGAAGACATGTTTATCATCTTTGTCCTACAATGATGTGTGGTCTACAGGACATTTTGAAGACATGTTTATCATCTTTGTCCTACAATGATGTGTGGTCTACAGGACATTTTGAAGACATGTTTATCATCTTTGTCCTACAATGATGTGTGGTCTACGAGACATTTTGAAGACATGTTTATCATCTTTGTCCTACAATGATGTGTGGTCTACAGGACATTTTGAAGACCTGTTTATCATCTTTGTCCTACAATGATGTGTGGTCTACGAGACATTTTGAAGACTTATTTATCATCTTTGTCCTACAATGATGTGTGGTCTACGAGACATTTTGAAGACATGTTTATCATCTTTGTCCTACAATGATGTGTGGTCTACAGGACATTTTGAAGACCTGTTTATATCCTGTTCGATATTTTGTCAAGCTTGTTTTAGACAGACGTTGGCCTGCAATTGAAGCAAAGAACAGTGCCACTGCCACCTACAAGTCATGCGTAAGATTTGACTTATGTAGGACATAGGGAAGCTACCATAGTAAATAAAAAGAATTGCAGAAATCGTATGTGCTGGTCTACTTGTAGACGCATAACTGGCACAACGAACATTCGCTCTTAAGCTCAAATCACATACAAATCACATAGAGTGGTCAAGAAGTGGTCGATAAGGAGTGTTTGAAGAAGAAGATGAAGTGTCCCAATTCTTCTATTGAAATAAATAGATTGTGTTGAACATTGCTCTTTTTGTGTTCATGGTGATATGTTTACATCTTAAAATTGGCGCCATTTGTCCTATTATTTGATTTGCTTTGTTGCATCTATGTTGAATTTCATTAGTTATTCTTCCGTTTGCTGAAAAAATGCTCCCAGGTATGTAAAGTCTTTGACTTGTTTTAATGGGCGTCTGCCGATGGAGATATTGGTGGTGCTTTCCTCTCTAGCGAATGTCATTACTTCGGTTTTATCGATGTTTATTCTCATATTTTATTCATTGCATGCTAACTGGAGTCTGTTAATGTGTTGCTGCAGCTGTTCTTCTGTTGTTGATACGATTGCCTAATCGTCTGCAAAAAGGAAACCATTTAAGAGTTCCCCAATGTTGTTTCCTTCGCTTGAGTTAGCTGTTTTACAGTTGACTGATGAAAATGAAAGGAACATTCATAGTGAAAAAATTACTAATTGAAGCAGAAAACCAATTACATTTTTACTTGCACTTTATGTGCACAAGTAATGATCTTGAAGTCATGCACAGAATATGTCAAACTGAACTTGGAGTGTTATGAATGTTAGTCTTATTGGCTACTAAACTGACATCATAGAAAACACCAGAGACGCAGATTAGTGGAGATCCATGATCGCCTACCCAGCACATGATGATGATTACAAACTTACAATTTTTTTTCCAAAGCTACTCAAAATTTGCACATAAATATATATAGAGTATATATAAAAACAGCTATGCAAATATGTACACTTCTGTTTCAGCCTGGAACATCTTCATTTACACCTCGGACATGTCCATAGTTGCTCCAATCTCTTTCGTAATATCTCCAACAGCATCTAGCGCCTAACCATACCAGTTCGATTGATGAACCTACTCATAGACCTGCTGTGCTGTTCTTTTCTGACCACTCCGATCTTCAATGCAAGCTATTGCAATCTAGAAGTTGACGTGGATTGGTTTAAATGAAAATCCTCTCTGAGACCCCACTCTATGAGAAGGGTATTCAGAATGTCAGCACAATCTGCGACCCCACTCTATGAGAAGGGTATTCAGAATGTCAGCTCAATCTGCGACCCCACTCTATGAGAAGGGTATTCAGAATGTCAGCTCAATCTGCGACCCCCCTCTATGAGAAGGGTATTCAGAATGTCAGCTCAATCCATTGGCACTTCTTCTTCCCACTACCACATTTATTCAAATTCATTGGATAGTTTTTATGTCTCTTGTAAAAAAGCGATCTTTTACATTGTGTCTTGTGCATTGAAAATTTAGAATTGCATAGTAGTGTCTGGCCGAATGGATTAGAACGTGGCTCCCATGGGAGACCCATGTTCAATTCACAATAAGGCCAATGGTTTGTTTTCTGTTGTGGGCATAAAGGAAAAATTCTAACCTGAACAGCTTCGCGGCGACTGCACTAGCCATGCAACCATTAAATTCCTCATGCTCACGTCCCACCTGTCCTACACAGCCCTTAAAAAGAGGTACTACAGGCAGTAACAACAGTTTTCTTTTTAATCTAAAATTTAGTTCAGATCCATTTCTTCAACTCTTTCCTCCTTCTCAGCCAGTATAATGTCTCGCTGTATTTTTAGAATGTGGAAAGTCAATATATTGGTCAATTTAGTTTCAGTTATATCAGGACTATCATCATAGCACTCCGGACATGTCTATAGGTGCTCCGATCTCCGCCTCAACAAATCCAGCAGCGTCCAGCAACCCAACACGCCAGTTCGATGTTGATTAATCAATCTCTGCATATTTGGTATGTCGTTCTTTTCGGGCTGCACCAATATTGACACTCATCTCTCTCAATCTGGTCAGCGAGTGGGATTCACAGCCCTAAAAATCTTCTGTTCGGAAAGACTCTCTCAATGCGTTAAGAATGTCATGTCTGTCCATGGCATCTCCCTCTGATATTTTAGCCAAGCCTACATATACATTCAGCAAACATAAATGATTCCGAAGGTACAAAAATTTGCGGATTAAATGTTAAACCTTTCTTCTACAGAATCAAGATATGAAATGTTAAACCTTTCTTCTACAGAATCAAGATATGAAATGTTAAACCTTTCTTCTACAGAATCAAGATATGAAATGTTAAACCTTTCTTCTACAGAATCAAGATATGAAATGTTAAACCTTTCTTCTACAGAATCAAGATATGAAATGTTAAACCTTTCTTCTACAGAATCAAGATATGAAATGTTAAACCTTTCTTATACAGAATCAAGATATGAAATGTTAAACCTTTCTTCTACAGAATCAAGATATGAAATGTTAAACCTTTCTTCTACAGAATCAAGATATGAAATGTTAAACCTTTCTTCTACAGAATCAAGATATGAAATGTTAAACCTTTCTTCTACAGAATCAAGATATGAAATGTTAAACCTTTCTTCTACAGAATCAAGATATGAAATGTTAAACCTTTCTTCTACAGAATCAAGATATGAAATGTTAAACCTTTCTTCTACAGAATCAAGATATGAAATGTTAAACCTTTCTTCTACAGAATCAAGATATGAAATGTTAAACCTTTCTTCTACAGAATCAAGATATGAAATGTTAAACCTTTCTTCTACAGAATCAAGATATGAAATGTTAAACCTTTCTTCTACAGAATCAAGATATGAAATGTTAAACCTTTCTTCTACAGAATCAAGATATGAAATGTTAAACCTTTCTTATACAGAATCAAGATATGAAATGTTAAACCTTTCTTCTACAGAATCAAGATATGAAATGTTAAACCTTTCTTCTACAGAATCAAGATATGAAATGTTAAACCTTTCTTCTACAGAATCAAGATATGAAATGTTAAACCTTTCTTCTACAGAATCAAGATATGAAATGTTAAACCTTTCTTCTACAGAATCAAGATATGAAATGTTAAACCTTTCTACAGAATCAAGATATGAAATGTTAAACCTTTCTTCTACAGAATCAAGATATGAAATGTTAAACCTTTCTTCTACAGAATCAAGATATGACCAGGTATTATTCTTCTTCTTCTAACGCTCCATATTGACCACTTGTTAACCACTCTTTGTGATTTGTATGTGATCTGAGCTTAATTGCGATTGTACATTGTGCCAATTATGTGCCTACAAGTAGGCCAGCACATCCGATTTCTGCTACGCTTTTTTATTTACTAGGGTAGCTTTCCTAGGCCTCTACCTCAGTTGCCTCTTATGACATGCCTTGTAGGTCGCAGTGTTACTATTCTTTGCTCCCTTGCGGATCCCGGCAACACAAGGAGGGACTAGGTAGTATAAACTATAACATATTAAATTTCTAGGTAGTATAAACTATAACATATTAAATTTCTGTACTGCTAATATACCAAAAATATACCAAAAATAATATTGAAAAGAATTTCCATTTTCTTGTAAATTTCAAGGTAATTTTTGGTATATTTTCGACAAAAAACTTGTAAACTTTACACAAAATATACATGCTTGAACTTGTAAAAAATACATTTAATTGAGAAATAGAACTGTTTCCATTCATAATTGTATTTATGTTCTGGTTAATTCATATTGCAGTGTCTACTGAAATGTACAGTATACTGCGTTTGGCGTCATCTTTACAAATATCACGTGCCGGTATATCGGCTCAGACGGGCGAATGGGTTAATATCAAGTTGACTCCTTGTCAACTCCCAACGGAGCACAGCTCTTGTTCTCTCCTGCCATCTCTTCCAATTCTGTCCATGTTTAGCTATCCTTTTAATATCAGTCTCCAGCTCTCTTCTCTAGGAATGTCTAGGCCTTTCCCAACTCCCCTTTCCCTGTGTGTTCCAAAACAGTACATGTCTTACAATGCCTCCGGTCGGTCTTCTCAGTGTGTGTACTATCTATCATCAGCGTCTCTTCATTAACTCTTTCTCCACTGGTATCTGCTTAGTAAGTTGAACCAATTATTAACCAGAAAAAAACTAATTCTCAAAATTGAACCTGCAAAATGTTTTTGGTTGTGCCATGACATAATTGAAAGTACAATTTTATTGACTTCATCTCCAGAAGATCTCCTATATAAGCAAGAGCAACTAACTCAAGCGAGGAATGAGCAAAGTGTGTCAACCAAGGATGAGAATGGTCTCAATGTTGTAGCAATAATCTGCGCAATTTGTGGTGTCATTGTCATCTGTGGAGTGTTGCTTGTGGTTTACTTGAGAAAACATCACAGTAAGTTTTAGATTTCAAACTAGTTGCTGTATATGTATATATATATATGTGCTAGCTTTAATCAAAATAAAAATGGTAGCTCAATTCCAGATACCGAAGTCCTCATGAGAGCCAAGATCCCAAATATCCCCATTGTTGTAGAAGGCCAAGGTGAAATAAAACAGGATATGTTGCATGATTAATTGATTAGATCATCATCATTGCACTTTGGTGAGTAACCGTTTGTTCTCCGATCTCTTTCTTCAATGGTCCCTGATGTAATTTTGAAAAGGGTGAAGATATTTTTGTAGGAATTTTATTGTTTTAAATCTTTTCTAATGAATTTTGCCTTGAGCAGCAGCTTTCCAGCCTATTCTCGATTTTGAGCTGCCAAAGGTTCTTTTACGTGCTCAAATTGAACAAAGAGACCTACGTTTTGATGTCCATCTCCGATAGGACTAGGAACTCGATCTCACCTACACTGAGATCAGGGATCTCTGGAAAAATATCCAGATGGCTCCATGAGGGAGCGAACCTGGTACCTTTGGCATGATGAGTCGAGCACCTAACCTGTACGCCACAGAGACTTTGGTTAATAATAAATATGACAATTAATTTGATATTAACTAATGAAGATTTGAGCTAGATTACACAGTGATTTTAAATGTGTTACTATTTTGCAGAGAGAAATGTACAATTGTCAACAAGACACTCGGATACCACCAGTCAAGTCATTCCTCTCTCTAGTGATAGACTGAATCTCTCATGTTTTGGCCAAACTGATGTTAAACAAAAATACATTTCATCAACTGTTTGTCGCAAACAAAAAACCAGTTTTATTAGCGCAAACGAGCCAACAGTTAACGAAGCATTGTTACATTCTGGGAATCGGGGGCAAACCACTCCAGAACAACCACAACCAGACCTGAGTTATTTCCCTTCCTATGTAAGCAACATGCGACTTGTATCATGGCCATCTAATAGTGATTTCTCAGAAGGTAGTGATCTCGAAATAGTAAGAAGAAATCTTCCTCTTCAAAATACGGATGACTACTCTGATTCATTAGATACTGATCTGGGAAGAGTAAGAATATACTTCCCCCTTCAAAGCCCGGTTACCTCCTATGATCAGGCATGTAGCAATGATAATTGCAGAATGAATTCTGGAATTCTGATGTGTTCTAACGAGGAGACATTGACTGAATATTTCGATACTGTTACTGGGATCACACTTAATGAACCAAGTATGAATACCTTACCAAAACCACTTATTGAAATACCCTACCATCTAATTAAAAGACAATAATATTCTTCTTCTTTTGTCATCACACTGCTACCGGGTTGTTGCCCAGTGTCATGGTTTTCAGTTTTTGTCTTGCGCTGTTCTGGTGGCTTGGGTGATTGTTATTTTTGCTCTTTCACAGGATTCTGCTATACCATCTAACCATCTTTTTCATGGTCTTCCTCTCACCTTTCCTGATGTTCTGTTGTAGAAGACTGTATACTGTGGAGTTTAGGTGCATTCTTATTAAGTGGCCAAACCACTTCGTTCTTTGTTTCTCAATGTAATTCGAGCAAGGTTCTGTGCCAACTTTCTTTCTTATACTAATGTTGATGACTCTGTCACTTCTGGTGTTGTTGGTAACTTTTCACAGACAGCACATTTCACGTGTAATATTCCACACATGCTGAAATTTGGAAGTCATCATCAAGTAGGTTGTAACGAACAGAACTTTGCCACCCCAACAGTCCGGAATTTCTCTCTCATAGGCCAGATGTCCAGCCTCTGCAACCATCATGTTCAAACCATCAGTTACATCCTGAATCCGTCTTCTCTGTTGTCTTCCTCTTATTCTCTTTGCCAGTATGTCTCCTTCCATGATGGTCTTCTCAGCCCTTCATGTTTTTATGTCCAAAAACTCTAATTTTCTCTTTATTATTTGTAGCATCAGCCAGTTTTCTTTGATATTGAGTTCTTTCTGGATAGATCTATTTGTTGTCTTCTCTGTCCATGATATACTGACTCTTCTGTAATACTTATATTCTCTCTCGCGATCACCACCCAGACGATGTACCAGATTTCCCCATAAATTCTATTCATGTGGAAATCTGATTCATCAGCCTTAGCATTGGTGTGTTTTACGTCACATCTTCAGCACCATTTTGAACTCTGGTGCTTATCCTTCTGTGATGTGTCCTGTTTCAGCCAGCGCTTACTTGGTCCGCTCTCCGTTCTGTAGCCATCTAGTGTTTTTACGGTGTGGAGTAGCTAGCCCCACGCCCAACCTCCTTAGCTACCTCTTACGACATGCGTGGCAGGTAACAGTGGTTCTATTCTTTATACCCCAATTTGGGCCCCGGTAACCACTTGGGCAACACTTATATTCAAAAGCACACATGTTTTTCTACTGCATTGTTAATTTGTTAGTAGGCGTGTCTTATTTGTTCGTTCCACACAAAAAAAATAATTAATGTTACTGCCTGTAGTACCACTTTTGAAGACGGTGTAGGACAGGTGGGGCGAGAGACAGGAATTTAATGGCCGCATGGCTAGTGCAGTCGCTGTGAAGCTGTTCAGGTCAGGATTTTTCATTTATACCCACAATAGAACAAAATTCTTGTCCTTACGGTGAATTTACGCGGTCTCGCATGGCCTAATGCATATGGTCAGATACTCCTCGTTCTACTCCAACCACTTGTTAAGCCATTCTTTCTGGTCAGTATACAATTTATGTCATAGAACGCAAATACGTTGTGCTAGAGTCTACAGATCCGTAGGTCAGCACAACCAATTTCTGCATGCTTTTTTTATTTGGGCTTGCCTTCCTATGTAAAGGCCAAAAGAAATATTGTTCTTAGAACGCTACATATCGACTAATTGTTAAACCACTTTGTGATTTGTATGTGATCTGAGCCTAAGAGCGATTGCATGTTGTGCCAGTTATGCACCTACAAGTAGGGCAGCACATCCAATTTCTGCAATGCTTTTTATTTACTAGGGTAGCTCCCTAGGCCCCTACATCAGTCCCCTCTTACAACATGCCTTGTTGGTCGCAATGGAACTATTCTTTGCTCCTCTTGCAGGTCCCGGCACCCCACTGACAAATTTCTAATCAATATTTGAAGTCTAATTTACAGTTAAATGGATGAGGTACTAGTTTGTGAACATGTATGTTGTTAGTGCACATGTATGTTGTTAGTGCATATGTAAGTACACATGTAAGTTGTTAGTGCACATGTATGTTGTTAGTTCACATGTAAGTTGTTAGTGCACATGTATGTTAGTTCACATGTATGTTAGTTCACATGTAAGTTGTTAGTGCACATGTAAGTTCACATGTATGTTAGTTCACATGTAAGTTGTTAGTGCACATGTATGTTGTTAGTGCACATGTAAATTGAATGTGAAAAATTCTACTACAAGTGTACAAATAAAAAATGAATGACAATATTGAAAGTATGATTCAAAGTGTCAGTTTTATTGATAATAAATGTGTCCAAGTGGAAGCTTACAAAGCAGTCTCCTTTACAGAGGTTTACTTTACAGGTGGGACTGCTATTACTGGTTTTCACATATTTTCCAGATGCAGTCCTCATCTTCATTTCGAAACACTAACTGCAGGACTGCTTTCTGCCAAACATTCAACCCAGTTGATGCCTAGAAGAAGAATGAGAGGAAGACAATGGGCGCAAGACGATCTGAGAATGACTGCTGCTGACGCTGATCAACTTGCACAGAACAGAGAGTTTTTTAGGACTGCTGTCTAGTTTAGTTTAGTCGTCGGATCACCATCACTGCACGTCGAACAAATTAGTCCATAAGTACTCCGATCTCTCCCTCAGTATGTCCATCAGCGTGTGGCGACTAACGATACCGGTTCTTTGTTGGTTTACAATTCTTCTTTGTCTGCCAGCATAGCGTTCTTGTTGAGCTACACCACACTTAACTTTCGAGTTCTTGCAGTCTGGTTAGTGTTGTGGATTCACCGCTATTACGTGAATCATGTACACGCCCTCTCTCCCTTAAGGAATTTATAATATCAGCCTGGTCCATTGCTCGTCCGCTTTGGACAGCAGCCATACCTGCAAGCCTATCCGCACGTTCATTCCCCTTACACCTGCATGCCCTGGCACAAAAATAAAACTGATCTTTGTCAGCTTAGACCTCCCCAGCGATTCTATCCAATGTCTCCTAGCCCATCCTGTTTCAATCTTCCTGAGCATACTCATTGAGTCACTGAGAAAACATGCATGGACTGCTGTCATGGGAGCCAAGTTCCAGAAGGGACAAGCTACTTGATGATTGATGATGAACTGCAGGTCTGCTTTCTGCCAAACATTCAACTCAGTTGATGGTTAGCCTGAATGGGATTTGTCAAACCTGTAGTTTATGGGTGTTGCTTTGCTCTTTCCCATTAAAGCCTGTTTATTTGTTGGGCATGATGGCTCTCATACAATCAAGACAGAAGTCCAAACTTGCATGTTGTCCTTGTGGAATGAATTTGGAATGATCATTGAGGTACAAATCACCCCTGTGTTGACGGGGCCCACAAGGGGAGCAAAGGATAGTAACACTGTGACCTACAAGGCACGTTGTAAGAGGCGACTGACGTAGAGGTCTAGGGAAGCTACCCTAGTAAGTAAAAAGCATTGCAGAAACCGGATGTACATGTAGGCGCATAATTGGTACAATGTACAATCACTCTTGGTACAATGTACAATCATACTTGAGAAAGGCTCCGCCACATCATCGAGCCACAGCTTAATGACTCCCAAATGGGATTCAGGAAGAACAAAAGCTGTACAGACGCAATATTCGCCCTCAGACAGTTAGTAGAAAGGACTATCGAATCCGACAAACATTTACACGTTGCATTTGTAGATCAGGAAAAAGCGTTCGACCGCGTAGATAGGCACAAGTTGTGGAAAATACTAACAACCTATGGGGTTAATGAACACCTAATCAACCTTTGCAAGAACATTTATACTGACAGCCAATGTACGATTAGAACAAATACAGGATTATCAGAAAAGTTTCACGTAGGGTCAGGAGTAAGACAAGGTTGCGTACTATCTCCGCTGCTATTCATCACGTACATTGACCACATTTGTAAAATAGCTAACACCAGCGAAGGAAACAACCTCGGAGAACTCTTAAATGAATTTCTTTTTGCAAGCGATCAGGCAATCATATCAACAACAGAAGAACAGCTACAACAACACATCAACAGACTCCAGTTAGCATGTAACGAATACAACATGAGAATTAACATCGACAAAACAGAAGTAATGACATTCGCCAGAGAGGAAAACACTACCAACATCTCCATCGATAATCACCTACTAAATCAAGTAAAAGATTTCACATACCTAGGGAGCATTTTTCAGCAAATGGAAGAATAACTAATGAAATTCAACACAGATGCAACAAAGCAAATCAAATGATAGGGCAAATGGCGCCAATTTTAAGATGCAAACACGTCACCATGAACACAAAAAGAGCAATGTTCAACACAATCTTTCTCCCCACATTATGTTACCAGTGCCAAACCTGGACGCTGACAACAAGCGATAGAAGAAAACTAGTCACAACAGAGATGAAGTGTCTACGCAGAATGCTGGGTGTAACAAGAAGAGACCGGTTGAGAAATGAAGACATCAGGAAAAAGTGGGTACAACATCAGTACTAGACTTCATCAAGAAACAACAAATTAAATGGTTCGGTCACGTAAGCAGATTACCATCAGACAGTGCACCCCAAAGAGCAATGCTGCTCCGATACAATGGGTACAAAGCAAAAGGTCGCCACGCAAAAGATGGACCTCAGAGATAACAGAGGCGACGAAAGAGACTATCTACGAGCGCATACTAGGGCCCGTTTTAGAAATCTCTTCCTGACCTGCGCTGTGAGGCATACAGGATTCGAGAAAGAAGAAGAAGACTCTTTGGTTCAGTTGCAACACAC
Organism: Arion vulgaris; assembly: GCA_020796225.1. Taxonomy (NCBI): domain Eukaryota; kingdom Metazoa; phylum Mollusca; class Gastropoda; order Stylommatophora; family Arionidae; genus Arion; species Arion vulgaris. The sequence goes on from CM036773.1 coordinate 3,733,308, forward strand.
GGGCGGTTTACTCACTAAATTGTTCAATATTGATACTGCTCAGCTGTTGTAACTAGTCTCTTATCACCATTACAACCTGGCTGGAGGAAGGGAAGTGACGTTGTCCTCATCCATCAATAATCATCGCAACTACTAGTTACGTAAGTACTAGAACTACTGTCACATATTTCCTCTCACATATAGTAAATTGAATTAATTGTTCATCAATATCTGATTCATCCTCAATGTCAACAAAACATTAATTGTTCATCAATATCTGATTCATCTTCAATGTCAGCAAAACATTAATTGTTCATCAATATCTGATTCATCTTCAATGTCAGCAAAACATTAATTATCTGAATCATAATTAATTCCATCTTGCAACAAGTTTTACCGAATATTGTACGTCGTACAAGAAAATTTGTTGCAACTGAACCAAACACAGCAGAATCTTCTAGTCAAAAGCACAGTCTCAGCCATTACAGGTAGTGACATTGGGATAAATTTAGTGTGTCCATTCGCAGGGATACAGCAAATTATTTTTAAAACGTGTACCCGCAGTGGCCATTATGGGATTGAATCGGTATCGCCGCTTTGATCCTCTCTGGGGCTTAAATTCTCCCTTTATCCGTCATCGCCCACTTTGAGAATCGCTAGTCTAGATCCTAGAAAATAATGAAATGAAAATCGTGGAATATAATTGACAGGACTTGGTCATCAACAACAGTAAGCGAGTCATCAATTTTCTAGGTACCACTTATCGTTCAGTGGTTCCCCATTGCTTTCTGAATGGTGAGGTCTATTTTTATCTTTCGTAAAAATCCAAGGGAATCAATTTGCTTCCAAACTTGTCTGCCGCGGAGTTTGAACCAGGTGCGTTTGGGCTGTGATCGAGCTCACTACCGCTTAAGCTAGACGCTCACTAAATAATACAGATGCTCAGAAAATAATACTAAATCCACCTTTACTTGTCATCACTCCACAGGGTTCGATATCGGCTACTTTGAGAATCGCTGGTCTAGATGTTTCCTTTTCTGTTGTTCTTCAGATACATTCAAATACAAGACTTGAACTAGCTCTAGTTTTCGTGTGTTGGTCTAACCTAAATTGTTATCAATCAATCCCACAATTATCTCTGAGGAAGTCTATGACTGCTGATGTGCTGGCTAGGGAATTGAACACATTTCTCTCTGATTTGGATAGTAGATGCTCCAGCATAAAAATGAGGTGGTGGTGAAAACAAGAAAATGGAGTGCCCAAAGATAATGAAATGTCCAACTGAAATAAAAAAAAAGGACAATTCGATAATTAGTAACATCAAACTACAGAAAATAAAGGGGAAAAAATCCTTGTCATTACTGCCTGTTAATACCGCTTTTTTGGCGGTATAGAATGAGCGGAATATGTGTCTGTAAAATTTAATGGCCGCATGACTGATGAAGTCACTGCAAAATCTGTTTATATTAAGATTTTTTCTTTTCTTTAGGAGTTTTTCTGTCGAGGGCATAAAGAAAAAATCCTAACCTGAACAGTTTCACTACGACTGCACTAACCGTGCAGCCATTACATTTCACAGGCTCATGACCTCCCTTTCCTGCTTCACATTTCAACTTCCAACAGAGCACAGGTCTTCAACAAACTTCTTCCAGCTCTTCCACTCTCTTGCCATCCCAATTCTTTCGGCATCTTGCCTATCCTTTTAATATCAGTCTCTAGCTCTCTCCTACAGGTATGTCTAGGCCTTCCCCTACTCCTCTTTCCCTGCGGGTTCCGAAAACAGTTCTGGTCTTGCAATGCTTCCAGTTGGCCTTCTCAATGTGTGTTCTATCCATCGCCAGCGCCTCTTCCTTATCTCTTTCTCCACTGGTATCTGCTTAGTTCTTTCTCTGAGTTCATTGCTTGTAATCTTATCGTACCATCTCAGTCCCTCTATTCTATGTAAACATCCATTTACGAAGGTCTGTAGTTCCTCCCCTCGTTCTCCACAGCCCTAAAAAGCGGTATTACGCAGGCAGCAAAGACAGTAACGTCTTCCTGATTTCAGATTCTCCAGGGTGTGTTGTACGTACATATGTCTTCTAACATAGGCTGATCATTATTATCATGTGTTGTTGATCATGGCAGTATGTGGGTATCATGTGTTGTTGATCATGGCAGTATGTGGGTATGTCCATGTTAGTGGGTGGGTATTCCATGTTAGTATGTGGGTGGGTATGTCCACAGCAGTATGTAAGCATGTTCATGGCAGTGTGCGGGTATATCTATGTTAGTATGTGAGTATGTCCGTGTGGGTATGTCCATGGCAGTGTATGTTTGTAGTGTGTAAATATCTACTTTTTGTGATACTAATCATTAATATTACTTACTGATGAGTACACATTTGTACATAATTACTGATGTGAATACAACTTGTCCTAATTACTGATGTGCATACAACTTACCCAATTACTGATGTGAATACAACTTACCCAATTACTGACGTGAACACAACTTGTCCTAATTACTGATGTGCATACAACTTACTCTATTACTGATGTGCATACAACTTACCCAATTACTGATGTGCACACAACTTACCCAATTACTGATGTGCATACAACTTACCCCATTACTGATGTGCATACAACTTACCCCATTACTGATGTGAATACAACTTACCCAATTACTGATGTGAATACAACTTACCCAATCCTTGACACACTCTAAAGGTGTGACATCACAACTTGTGTACATGGCAGGGTTTGCTAACATCCCCCGAGCAGCCATCACACCTGTCAATGAGAACATACAGTGTTCTGAAGTAGGACATGTACTACTTTCCACATACACAACAGATATATAGAAAACACTTAAAGACATATTATGCTAAAGTAGCCTACTTGTAATTGTGGGTTCGAATCCGGACCAAGTCACATGAGCAAATTTTTCATGAGATCCTTTGGATTGTTGATGGAGCTACAGAGTTTGTGCAATACTCTCGGCAGATGGTGTGCATTTCTACTGACAGGGACGGAATCAAATGGGGAACCAGGTGCAATGATGTCAATCCTTTGTCAATTATATTATTTGTAAACATATTGCTAGGGCAGCAGGAGTAAATAGTTTAAGGGACAATGCCGCACCTGGATCAGTGAGCTGGAACTGATCAAGACCTTACCCCATCCCCTCGTGGTGACCCTGAAAACAGAGGATACTGTCTGGCTAAGTGTGTAAGGATCGAGGGAGAGATACAGGTATGGATAGTAGTGCAAGCACAGTCACGTTATACAGGTCCAAAAACCTGAGTTAAGGCATCTCCTGGCCAATGTCTAATAAAAAGCATTAATGCAAGGCAAACGTAAGAAATAAGTTACGAGTCGTCTGTAAGCATATACTCACTAACCAAGAGTTAATGGCCAACACCATAATTGCCAGCTCTCTGCAAGAATCATTGAGAACAATGTAACGTGTCGTGGCCACATAAGGAAGATTGCAGTAAACTCTGTATAGGAGGCCAAGCGCAGATACATTGATCGGGTAAGGTTGGTCGAGAGAAAATCCTAAAGTTGCGTTCTTGTGTTTAACGAAACTGCCCTCCCTGGAACAACCGGTTACGGTACTGTTGCATGACTGCAAAATGTAAAGTTGCGTTCTGGTGCCAAGAAAAAAACTGCCATTCCAGGTAGAACTGGGGTGGGTGATGTTGGGCTAGCACAAAATTTAAGTTGCATTGCTAGCGCCCAATGAAAAGACCCTCTGGATTATTTGTGCGCAGACCCAGTTTCGTGTTTCCCGGGGTCAGGGAAAATGCAGAGTAAAAACAACAAATTGCCAAATGTCGACACGAATCTCAAAAGGGCTGAGAATGTTCCTATTCCAGAATAAAGTCATTGTGGCTAGAAAAGTCAGACCGATAATTCTATTCCAGAATAAACTCATTGTGGCTAGAAAAGTCAGACCGATAATTCTATTCCAGAATAAACTCATTGTGGCTAGAAAAGTCAGACCGATAATTCTATTCCAGAATAAACTCACTGTGGCTAGAAAAGTCAGACCGATAATGTAAAGGTTTGTCTTCTCGTATAAACCCAAACATTGACAAGGGCCGGCATTATTCTGATGTCATTGTCCTACACCTGTAGGGTGACATACGCAAACACTCGCAAGCTCAGATCAAACAGGCCAATTAAACGGTCGAAAATTTATCATTCAAGTGAACACAAATGTCTGTTTGTACAGGTTTTCGCTTGGTACTCTCTCGGTCGAAAATCACATAGACCTCAAAGAGCAGTCATGGAGTGATTGTTCTAGAGCACCGCGAAGTGGCTCTCTGGACTATAATCACATGCAGATCTCCACTATGATCAATAAGTGATGTTTTTAGAACTTCTACTGTGCTAGAAATGGGAGAAAACTGCAATGATGACCAATAGACCCTACCTGAGTAGGAGTCTCCGCAGCACTAAGCAGATCACTACACACCTAGAGTTGTTGAAGGCTTCTGGGTCTGCAAGAAAGCCGGGTACTCTCCCCCACACACTATAGGAAAAAGGGTGAAAACGCATACTTCCTGGGGGTTTGGCAACAACAAACATATTGCTACAGTACTTACCTACAAATTACTACAATGCTTGTTAACATACTACATAACTTGCAAAGATATTACTAAAGTACTTGTAAAATGAATGTGATCTGAATATAAGGATGCCTTCTGGATATCGGGATGCGATCTTGAGACAAGGATGTCACCCACATTTCGCTATTAGTCTGATAACGCAAACATATGAATTACCATTGACTCCCGTCGTCTCCCACACACGGTGAGCATCTCTGGCAGATTTGACATCACCGTTAGCAACCACTGGGATGGAAACAGAATCCTTGACAGTTCGTACAGCATCCATGTCTACTGGTTCACAACGCTGGTCCCGTGTCCGTCCATGGACTGTGATAAAAGACACACCCATTTTCTCAACTTTCTGGCAAAGATCCACCGTTTCCCTGTTCAAATACAGACAAATAAAACAACAAGGTATTCTTAAATATGAAATTTTATGTACAATCGCACACCATCCCCGCCAGAGTGGTTACTGGGGTCCAAATTGGGGTGTAAAGAATAGAACCACTGCTATCTGTTACGCATATTGTAAGAGGCAACTAAGGAGGTTAGGGGTGGGGCTAGATAACTACAGAAACCAACCACAGCCAATAAAATTCCTAGCTCACCACCCAAGGAAGAAGAAGGACCCCTACAAGGCATCATGAGACAAGCTCTCTGATGGAACCCCCAGGGCAAAAGAGGTAAAGGAAGACACAGGAACACCTGAGACAGAAGTTGGAGATGGAATGTAAGAAAACGGGGAGTGGAGAGATATGGAAAAGATGGACTTGTGTAGGCGGGCTTGGAAGGCCTTGGTTGCGGACCTATGCCTCCATAGGGACGAGGGTGAAGAAAAAGTACAACAGCCAAAGATCGGAAATAAAAACACATGATTAAAAAGTATTTTTCTACCAACACTTTGTTGTCAGTGCCAAACCTGGTCTCTGACAGCAACACACCACAGAAAGCTCACTACCATGTGAAATGAAATGCTTGAGGAAGGAGGGGGTGGGGGGGTCCCATCATGAAAGATAGACTATGGAATAAAGACATTAGAAGCAGAGTCGGCATAACTTTATGCACCTAATACATTGAAAGACAACAAATGCAGTGGTTTGTACATTTAATGAGAATGGAATACAACAGAGACACTATTTATGAAACGCACACAAGGGCTCATTCTAGAAATCTCTGCTTATCCTGACTGTGAGGCAAAACAGGATTGGAGAAAAGAAAAAAAAAGAATGAGAATGGAATACAACCAGCCACAAATAGCAGAATACAATAAAAATAGATCAGGTACTAGCACCATGGGAAGACCAAGAAAAAGATGGATAGACAATATCAAGACCACACTAAATAAACACGGATATAACACAAGGGTTTGTTCTAGAAATCTCTTCTTATGATGACGCTGTGAGGCAAAATAGGATTGAAGAAAAGCAAAAAGAAAGGGCAACTCATCTAGCCCTGGAATGAAAATCAAAGCTCCGACCACGCTAACGGCAAGAGTGGATAACCAATTCCATCATCCACCTGGGAATAGACAATAGATAAGACAATTGTAGACAAACAAAAAAACACAAGACATTTTCACAGATTGGTTGTCTCCCTGCACAAATACAAACAAACACAAAATATTTTGACAGATCAACCATTTCTCTAATAGAAAAAGACACACAAAAAATGTGTCTTTTCTGGTGTTGTTGGTAACTTTCATAGGCATCACAGTATCTTAGACACAAACATGTACCGATAAACTACACAAAAGACTGTATCTCACAAACATGTACTAATAAACTACACAAAAGACAGTATCTCACAAACATGTACCGATAAACTACACAAAAGACTGTATCTCACAAACATGTACCGATAAACTACACAAAAGACTGTATCTCACAAACATGTACCGATAAACTACACAAAAGACTGTATCTGACAAACATGTACTAATAAACTACACAAAAGACTGTATCTCACAAACATGTACTAATAAACTACACAAAAGACAGTATCTCACAAACATGTACCGATAAACTACACAAAAGACAGTATCTCACAAACATGTACCGATAAACTACACAAAAGACAGTATCTTAGACACAAACATGTACCGATAAACTACACAAAAGACAGTATCTTAGACACAAACATGTACCGATAAACTACACAAAAGACAGTATCTTAGACACAAACATGTACCGATAAACTACACAAAAGACAGTATCTCACAAACATGTACTGATAAACTACACAAAAGACAGTATCTTAGACACAAACATGTACCGATAAACTACACAAAAGACAGTATCTCACAAACATGTACTGATAAACTACACAAAAGACTGTATCTCACAAACATGTACTAATAAACTACACAAAAGACAGTATCTCACAAACATGTACTGATAAACTACACAAAAGACAGTATCTCACAAACATGTACTGATAAACTACACAAAAGACAGTATCTCACAAACATGTACCGATAAACTACACAAAAGACAGTATCTCACAAACATGTACCGATAAACTACACAAAAGACAGTATCTTAGACACAAACATGTACTAATAAACTACACAAAAGACAGTATCTCACAAACATGTACCGATAAACTACACAAAAGACTGTATCTCCCAAACATGTACTAATAAACTACACAAAAGACAGTATCTTAGACACAAACATGTACCGATAAACTACACAAAAGACAGTATCTCACAAACATGTACTGATAAACTACACAAAAGACAGTATCTCACAAACATGTACTGATAAACTACACAAAAGACAGTATCTCACAAACATGTACCGATAAACTACACAAAAGACAGTATCTCACAAACATGTACCGATAAACTACACAAAAGACAGTATCTCACAAACATGTACCGATAAACTACACAAAAGACAGTATCTCACAAACATGTACTGATGTCCTACCTGATATCTTTATGTATTCTTATCTTGATAGAGACTGTATAATCCTCGTCTGCAACTCTGGCTTTGGTCTGTTTCACCATGTCACAAAGAAGGTCTGGTTTCTTCAACAGACACGCCCCATAACCTTCTCCCATTGCCCATCTGTACAAACATGAGACAAAGGAGGAAACTAAGAATCTGATATGAGCTTCAATGATATATTCACAATACAATTTGGTCATGTATTTCATACTATTAATTTTGTTGCTGTTACCCCTTTTTTTCTTTTTGGACTTCCCAGTGTTACCCAGTTGAGGCTAGGTCAAACTGAGAACTGTTACAGTCTGAACAAAATTCCCTCTCCAAGAATTCAGGTGTAGTCTTCTTTCTTCTTTTGTCATCACACTGCTACATGGTCATGGTTTTTGTTTTGCGCTGTTCTAGTGGCTTGATTGATAGTTATTTTTGCTCTTTGACAGGATTCTGCTATATCTAACCGCCTTTTTTTTGTAGTCTTTCTCTTGCTTTTTTTCCTGATGTTCTGTTGTAGAAGACTGTATACTGTGGAGTTTGGTTGCATTCTTATTAAGGGGCCGAACCACTTCATTCTTTGTTACTCACTGTAATTCAAGCAAGATTCTGTCCCAACTTTCATTCTTATGCTGATGTTGGTGACTGTCTTTTCTGGTATTCTTGGTAACTTTTCATAGGCATTGCATTTCACATGTAGTTATTTTTTGCAGCTACACTTTGCTAATTGTCCATGTTTGGCTCTGGTAGGACAAAGTAGGTATGAAAATGCTGTATAAAAATATATGTCATGGCACTTAATATGGACAAACTGTAACAAACTGATATTCATCACCTCGCCTACTTGTACTTCTACACACTAGGACAGAAGAAAAGTAAGTAAGCATGATTCATCACCTCGCCTACTTGTACTTCTACACACTAGGACAGAAGAAAAGTGAGTAAGCATGATTCATCACCTCGCCTACTTGTACTTGTACACACTAGGACAGAAGAAAAGTAAGTAAGCATGATTCATCACCTCGCCTACTTCTACACACTAGGACAGAAGAAAAGTAAGCATGATTCATCACCTCACCTACTTGTACTTCTACACACTAGGACAAAAGAAAAGTGAGTAAGCATGATTCATCACCTCACCTACTTGTACACACTAGGACAGAAGAAAAGTGAGTAAGCATGATTCATCACCTCACCTACTTGTACTTCTACACACTAGGACAAAAGAAAAGTGAGTAAGCATGATTCATCACCTCACCTACTTGTACACACTAGGACAGAAGAAAAGTGAGTAAGCATGATTCATCACCTCACCTACTTGTACTTCTACACACTAGGACAAAAGAAAAGTAAGTAAGCATGATTCATCACCTCGCCTACTTGTACTTCTACACACTAGGACAAAAGAAAAGTGAGTAAGCATGATTCATCACCTCACCTACTTGTACTTCTACACACTAGGACAGAAGAAAAGTAAACATGATTCATCACCTCACCTACTTGTACTTCTACACACTAGGACAAAAGAAAAGTAAGCATGATTCATCACCTCACCTACTTGTACACACTAGGACAAAAGAAAAGTAAGTAAGCATGATTCATCCCCTCACCTACTTCTACACACTAGGACAGAAGAAAAGTAAGTAAGCATGATTCATCACCTCACCTACTTCTACACACTAGGACAGAAGAAAAGTAAGCATGATTCATCCCCTCACCTACTTGTACACACTAGGACAGAAGAAAAGTGAGTAAGCATGATTCATCCCCTCACCTACTTGTACACACTAGGACAGAAGAAAAGTGAGTAAGCATGATTCATCACCTCACCTACTTGTACTTGTACACACTAGGACAGAAGAAAAGTGAGTAAGTATGATTCATCCCCTCACCTACTTGTACACACTAGGACAGAAGAAAAGTGAGTAAGCATGATTTCTGTTTACATGAAATCTAACAGAGACTTGTTAACATGCAATAGATATGGTCATTGGGTCATTTGTGTTGATTCCTCCCGCCAATAATGGCAGATACATTATGTTTCTTGTAAACAATGCCCCAACTCAAGTGGGCAGAAGCATGGACAGAGCCAATATCATCAATGGGTATGGTCTCATTTATGTGACATGAGCGAATCTCAGACACTGGAACGAGTTCAAGAATTAGGCATTAAGTTTGGACATGCCAGACAGTGTCGTCTTCATGGTAGAGAGAAGATATACTAATCAACTTCTCATGGGTACGGTGAGCAAATGGACTTTTGGATGGCTGCTGCAGCGGAGGACAGAGCACGAATGGGAATGCCCAATGTGCCATGACGTTGATCGCATAACATTACGTTTCTGAGGACACTTTTTTTTAGAAAAGAACAAGAAATAAGATGAAATCTAAGCAGGCAAACCTTTGAGGGCATCCACAGTTTAGATCGACACCATCGGAAAATCTGATAAAATAGATCAAGAAACAACAAATGTTTATTCAATGGAGCAATTTAATCAACATGGTGGTGGGATCATGGAACAATGTAATCAACATGGAAGTGGGATCATGGAACAATTTAATCAACATGGCAGTGGGATCATGGAACAATGTAATCAACATGAAAGTGGGATCATGGAACAATTTAATCAACATGGAAGTGGAATCATCTATCTTCTATAAATTTCATTAAAAAGATTAATTAATTAAATTCCTACAGAATATATTCACCAACTTCTAAATTATATCAGGAACCCTCGCCGGTGCTACAAAGTTCATACACTGCCGCTGAGATCTTCCTAAGAAAGAAATTGGAGCACACATGGTTACTCACCGAAGTGCAATGATGATGGTGATATCAATCAATCAATCAATCTTCTTCCTCCGAAGTTTTTAGACAACAAACTGTATACTTGTAAAGTAGTTTGTGGTTAGATGGAGTGTGTGTACATCTCTACGTAGTTTGTCTTGGACTAATATGGAAGTTCGTCATGTGTGTTTAATCTTTTTATTATATGTTGGACACTCTTGTAGATTGTTTGTTTCTGTCAATTTGCTGATGCCACATGTGCATGTTTCAGTAGGGCCTATCTTGTACTTGTTTAACAGATGGTACCTCTGCCTATTGTGCCCAGTATATAGCTGGAAAATGACCTTCTCTATTAAAGTAGTAGTATGCAACATTTTTTTGTTGACCTGAGTGATCTCACAGTTTCGCCTATGTAAGTCCTATTACAATGTTTGCAAATGATGGTTTAGATAATATTGTGGGACTCATATGTAAAACCACCCTCCATTATAAACATGGCTTTAAGAAATGAGGTAGTACAGGTCTGTACCATGTATGTACTTATGAACAATATCAAGTCTCGGAAACATTACAGTGGTTTACAGATGGCTGTGGGAAATGAATGTGCATGTAAGCTTGCAGGTATGGCTGCTGTAAAAAGCGGGCGTGCAATGGACCAGACTGATATTCTGAATTACCTAAGGGAGAGAGGACAGGTAAATGATTCAAGTAATAGTAGTGAATCTACAACCCTAACCAGACTGCAAGAATACCAAATCAAATGTGGTGTAGCTAGACAAGAGCACTATACTGGTAGCCAACGAAGAATATTAAACCAACAAAGAACCAGTGTCGTTAGTTGCTACAGGCTAAGAGACATACTATGGAGATTGGAGCTCTTATAGACTAATTGGTTTGATGCGCAGTGATGATGATCCGACGACATAACTAACAGATGGCAATAATGAAGAGCATGGTTTCTGAAAGATGAGGCATACAGTGGTAACAAATGAATTAGAGCGCGGGCTCCCATATGGGCGACCCAGGTTCAATTCCTGGTAAGGCCAAGAGTTGTTTTTTTTCTGTCGGTGGTGGCGGATAAAGAAAAAATCATAACCTGAACAGTTTCGCTGCGACTACATTAGCCGTGCAGCCATTAAATTCCAGAGGCTCATGTCCCCTCCTACACCGCCCTAAAATGCAGTATTGCAGGTAGTAATGACAGTAACTACCGGACATTAAGGAAATCTTTAACACAACACTTACGCCCGAGTGGTTAGCGGGCCCAAATTTGGGTGTAACTAATAGAACCACTGTTACCTGCCATGCATGTCGTAAGAGGCGACTAAGGAGGTTAGGCTGAAATCGGATGCATGTGTCCTAAACTTGTAGCAGTCTATGTGTTTAGGGACCTACCAAGCCAATGTGCAACGTATACACGTTCTTGACAAAGATCAAACATATCACAAAGAGTGATTAAAATTGGTTGTAAAGAACGAACGTAAAGAAGAAGAAGAAAAGAAGAAAGAACACAACACTGAAGGAAGTGACAGAACTGGTCAGAGATCATCTATCAAGCAAGCTGTGAGAGCAAATGTTCTGTAATGGGCAGGTTACATGAAGAACTAACTAGACATGAACTAGGTAGCAAGCAATAGCAACTTACGGGTATACAATTTCAGCAGCATCCGCAAAATCCTGGCTATTGTTTGCTGCAAATTGAACAATGAGCGGCCGGTCATCTGAATATAAGAAAATTAGATTCAGGTTATCAAACAGTAGCAGTTTAATAAATAATGTCACTGGTTTAGTTCATTACAATATAGCATACCAAATAAGGTCAATGGTTTAGTTCATTACAATATAGCATACCAAATAAGGTCAATGCTATATTCAACTAAATAATATCATTGTTCAAATGATAGGAATGCTAAAGAAGACAGCATTGTTTTGCAAAAACTAAAAGAACTAACTAACCTATGGAAGGGAACTTACATAAGAACACAAATGTGTTTAAAAACCTGCGTTTTTCCCTTGGCAAACATATGGTTGTGAGACATGGACCATTGACATAGCGGCGGAGATCATTAATGCCTTTGAATGCAAATGCTACAGAAGTGTACTTAGAATATCATGGACAGAGAAAAGAACAAATGCTTCTGTTCTGCAACAGCTTGATATTAAAGAGCATAAAATCAAGAAAAATTAAATATTTTGGACACATCAAATGACATGAGTGCTGCCTAGAGAAGATAATTTTGGAGGGAATGGTGCCTGGAAGAAGAATGAGAGGAAGACCTAGAAGACAATGGGTGCAAGATGTCATTGATGATCTGAGAATGACGACTGCTGACGTTGGTCAGCTTGCACAGAACAGAGTTTTTCAGGATTGATGTCATGGGAGCCAGGTTCTGGAAGTGACAAGCTACTTGAAGATGATAGTAGTAAATACATCCCCCACCAAGAGTAATGAATAACATTGTATGAAGGTATCGTCCGTGCATTGCCGCGGCCCAATAGGGAAGCAACTAATCGTAACACTGCGACCTACAAGGCATATCGTAAGATGCGACTACAGTAGGGGTCTAGGGAAGCTACCCTAGTAAATAAAAAGCGCAGCAGCAATTGAATGTGCTGGCCTACTTGTATGCGCATAACTATCAAAATGTACAATCACTCTTAGGCACAGATCACATACAAATCACAAAGAGTGGTCTAACAAGTGGTCAATATGGAGCGTTCGAAGAAGTATAAAAGTAGGATAATATATTCTGACATTTCAAGAGTAATGAATAAAGGTAAGAATTCATTGTATAATAGTAAGAATGAATGCGGTGTAGGACAGGGGGGGATAAGAGCCTGAGGAATTTAATGGCCTCACGGCTAGTCCAGTCGCCACAAAGCTGTTCAGGTTAAAATTGTTCTTTTATGCCCCAAGCAGAAAAAAATCCTTGGTCTTACCATGGATTGAATACGGGTTTCCGATGCAAGCTGCGATCTAATCCATTCGGCCAGACGCACCTCCTTGTATAACATTGTATAAAGGTAATATAACGAATTGTATAACATTGTACAAAGGTAAGATAACGAATGAGACATTTACTGAGCTCATTACCATAACTAGTAGTAAAATCATTGTCCCTTGCTTTGATGCTCCGGACAAAACTATTAGACACTATCATTGGAGTGAAGGCAAGATGGCAGTTGTACTTCCGAACAAGCATCCTGAATGGTTGTCTGAGAAAAACAAATTATAATGATGACTGGAAGTTAACAAACACGTGTTGCTGTCGTTAAAAAGCTGTCATTACTGGCTGTAGTACTGCTTTTAGGCGGTATAGGACTGGTGGGGCGAGAGCCTGATGAATAGGTGCATGGCTAGTGCAGTCACCGCAAAGCTGTTCAGGTTAGGATTTTTCTCCTAAGTCTCTCGCATGGGAGCCATGATATAATCCTTCGGCCAGAAGCTCCTCTAACACATGTTGCTATTGCTAAAAAAAAAAAAAAAAACTTTGCTGTTAATTTAAGACAGTGTCTCTCTAGCCTGTGATGTCTCTAGCCTGTGACGCCTCTAGTGCTTAGAGTAGCAACAAATGCACACAATTCTTCTCTATTTTTTTGCCTTCCTTTGTATTAAGTTCCAGCTGTGATTTATTTTTTTCCCGTTCTTGTTCTACTGTTCTCTAGGTCGTTTTGGGTCTTCCATGTTTTCGTTTACCTTGTGTACCGGAACTTGGCTCCAATGACAGCAGTCTGAAAACTCTCTGTTCTCTGCAAGTTGACCGGCTTCAGCAGCAGTCATTCTTAGATAGTCAATGACATCTTACACCCATCATCTTCTAGAGCTTCCTCTCATTCTTCTTCCAGGCACAATTCCCTCCAAAATTATCTTCTCTGGGCACTCATGTCGTTTGATGTCTCCAAAATATTTAATTTTCCTTGATTTTATGCTCTTTAATAGCCATCTCTCTCTAATATCAAGCTGTTGCAGAACAGAAGCATTTGTTCTAACTATTACACTATGTTATTTTTTACTCACACAAGATGTTATTCACACAAGAAGTTATGCACGAAGTTACTCACACACGAAGTTGGCTTCACACTTATACTGACCTTGAGTAACGGACCATAGGTGCACAAATGTTTACAAGGTTCTTTTCTTTGAAGAGCTCTAACGGTCGCAAGTACTTGTAGTTATCCCCACTTGGTAGGCTTTCCAACTCTGGCCATGTTGAGGCTGACAAACAGGTTTTATTAGGATCCTCAAGATCAATTGTTGAACTTCCAAAGTGCTTCATTATTGTCTTGTTGCTATATACTTTAAATTATAATTGCTGAAACAAAGTGTTACAGAAAAGTAGTTAGAATATGCTGGAAAGAGAAAACAAAGGCACCCTACAAGGCCTGCATATCGAGGAGCATTGGTTTATAAATATAAATGTAATGGTTCTTATGTCGACCTAAACACTGTTAAGTAAAGGTGGCAGGCATGGTGTTGACCACATCCCCCAATATATGTGACGATCAATGAAAAGTACAGGTCTAACACCATATTACCCCAATATGTGTGACGATCAATGAAAAGTACAGGTCTAACACCATATTACCCCAATATATCTCATGGGATAAAAAAGCGTTCCTTTACTTTTTTTTTTCTTACAGATTAGTGTGACTAGAGGAATTATCAGTTTGAAATCATTAGTTGTATGATATAAGTATGACTTGGAACGTGAGAAGCAGAATTAGGTCTGCTAACCCAGAGAGCAACAGGAATCATCAGCATGCATACACTTCAACATCTTTTGAGGGAGACTAGATACCTGTATTACTCAGTATCATATTTAATTTTCTTTTTATTGGGCCCTACCCGGCAGTGCCGCAACGAGTGGACCCAGTACGGGCGAACGAGTAACCTATGAGCATCATCCTTTCGGATTAGAGCTGCTCTGGGCTAGTTTAAGTGTACAAGAGTAAGGAGTGTGCCTATTAGCGTTTATGGATAAGAGTGAGCCTATTGACGGTTATGAAGGCTCTCACCTTTTCTGGTCATGATCAAGCATTGGGCACTTCACAACACTTTGATCTTGGGCTAAGACTTAGCTCAAAAGGCCAAGAAGCGATACTTAATAGTCTATCTAATAATCTATATTTATATGGTCAATAGTATTAGTAGTATTGTCTAGTTCAGTTGAATATTTGTGTATTTAATCTTAGTTAACCTAAGCCCGGGGAGTGGGAGAGAGTGATTTCAATTTAATATGATCCAATAGTTGATAGTTGTAGTGAGTGTAAACTGTAAGGTAAGTGTAAAGTGCTGTAATTTGTAAACTGACTCAGTAGCAGTGACTGTAAAGTAAAAGTTTTATCAATGATATGATAATGCCTGAAAGTAAATGTTTCATTACGGTAACCGTTCGTTACGTGAACATACATGATAGTCATAAGTCAATGAATATCAATGATTGTGATTAGTATTGATAGTCATGATAATATTGATATAATATATGAATAATATTGCGAATAATATATACAAATTCTGAATATGATATTCAAATGCCTAGCATTTTCTGATTCGTGAATTGAATGTTATGCGATCGACGTCACGGCACATTGACCCTCATTGGGCATTCTCATGCATGCTCTGTCCTCCGCTGCAGCAGCCATCCCAAAGTCCATTTGCTCACCGTACCCATGAAAAGTTCAAGTTGATTACTATATCTTCTCTCTCTACCACGAATACGACACTGTCTGGCATGTCCACACTTAACGCCTAATTCTCGAACTCGTTCCAGTGTCTGAGACGTGCCCATGTCACATAATTGAGAGCGTACCACATTGATGATATCGGCTCTGTCCATACTTCTGCCCGTTTGAGTCGGGGCATTGTTTGCAAGAAAGTCTGCACGCTCGTTACCCTGCACTCCAGCATGTCCAGGTGTGTACAGTACGGGAGTACGAGTACAGCCAAGTCATTTTCTTGAGATGTGATCTCCGAATGCTGTCCACCCATTCCACCTGACCACACGCATAGCATACTTCCAGATTCAATTGAATAATTCAGAATATCATTGGTTCACGTAACGGTAATGAAACATTTACTTTATAAACTAACAGGAAAAACTAGCAGACTTAGGGAATGGATTCTCCGACTTTAAAACAGCTTCCCCAATTCATATTGTTCAATTTGTTGTGCGTGTACTCTACCTTTAGAATTTTGAAAGCAGACGTTATTTGGCATTATCAATTACTAACTACTTACTTGTTTCGTTTTCACTTTGAGGCGGGAGAACAGTACACTGTTTTGATAAATCATATTTTGGTAACTTCTGCTTCTGCAGTCACGGAGTCACGGACAGTGGACTCATGTTCGTATATAATATTGTCGACGTTACAAATGTCTTATTTTCCAGCCGGAGAGGAAGATGATTATGATTCTGAAGACGGGTTTATTGATAACGGTACTACATGTAAAAATGAAATTCAAGACCTAAAATCCAACTTCAGCAATGGACATTTAAATGTACGTATAAAAATAATGCTATAAAATATAATAAAATAAATAAGCCTAAGGGATAAAATAAGTAGTTTTAACTTTAAGTCTGGCAGAGTCGTGAACGAATAGTTTGTGTTTTTTTTATTGGAGGCCAGAAATGTGAAGTGTAAGGGATAGTACCTTACTGTCAGAGGCAGCCATATTTAGGAAGACCTACTATTTTTGGTTCCCTCGCCGCCGTGGCAGGGATAGTTAAGTCAGTGACTCAATAGTCTCTAACTTTTTGAATTGATCTTTCACTTTGCTCACACTTAAATAAATGACGAGGCTCAGACTTCAGGAGAATGTACCGTACAAACAATGAATGGGGATGGCGAAAATTTATGGTCTTCTAAGTACTCGTTTGTTTGTAATATAGTAATTCCATGATATACAAGTCAGTGTCATGTTGACCAAATCGCATATCACTGGTCAACGCAAATTATGGGCCCAATGGCAATACTCATACTGTATTCCCCAATATACCACTAACCACAGTGGTCCACACAGTAGTACAGTATCATAATCATGGTATGTCATGTTTTCTTGGCTTACTATTCACAAAGGATATATATGAGAAAGTTGAGAGGACTTCTAATTAAAAAAAAAAATATGTTATTGCAAGAAATTCTACAACAAGCATGATACAATCAAAAAATGGGAGATGGATTTACTTCATTGCACAGAAATTCCCCATGGCATATGCCTCGTCTCTGTCAGCATAAATGGCACATCATCTACCGAGAGTATTGTGCAACTCTAGCTCCAGCAAAAATCCTAAGGATCTCGTGTAAAAATTGCACGTGACATCGACCAGATTCAAATCCACAACCTTCCCAACTAACAGGTAAATGTCTTAACCACTTCACCATAGAGATCCCCAGATGCAGTGACAGAGTGCAAACATGTTTCTAGTTAATATCAACAGATATAGTTTATGACAAGACAGACATTTTATGAAACTGATACCAGGATAGCCAATTCTGACTGATCTCAATTGACTGTCCACAAATAAAATATTACAATTCAGACAAATTCTGCATCTTGGGGAGGATCTCATTTCATAACAAATACAACAGACATGACAAGCTAAACATATAGGGTCTTTTTAAAAAAAAATTTGTTACTGCCTGTAGTACCGCTTTTTAGGGCGGCGTAGGACAAGTGGGGATGAGAGCCGGAGGAGTTTAATGGCTAGTGCGGCCGCCGTGACTTCACTAGGTTAGGATTTTCTATTTATGCCCACAACAGGAAAAAAAGCCTTGGCCTGATCTGAACACAGGTCTCCCGCACTCTAATCCATTCGGCCAGACGCTCCTCTATATGGTCTTTACAGATGGTCAGCTGGCAAGTGTGTTACTGTCACAACTTCTAAGTTTACGCTTGTCTTTCAAATCATCCCTAAGACTCTTTTCAAAAGATTATGCACCTTTTCATGCGTTAGTTATCAGTTATATGAGAACTATCATCATAGCACTCTGGACATGCCCATAGGTGCTCTGATCTTCGTCTCAGCAAATCCAGTGGCCCAACACGCCAGTTCGATGTTGATTAATCAATTTCTTTGCATAGTTAGTATGTCGTTCTTTTCGTGCTGCACCAATATTGACACCCATCTCTCTCAATCTGGTCAGCTTTCGTTAAGTAACATTGTTTTCACATAACTCGGTCATCAGCTAGTTTTTTCCCTTTTGCTGGGACCTATAGAAAAGTTCTTAATTGAGGCCTTGCAGGCATCCTTAAATCTTAGCAGTGGTCTGCCTTGAAGCTTCTTCCCTTCCAAAGTTTACAGATCAGCACCTGTTGCAGTATTTGGCTATTTTCCATTCTTCTCACTTGTCCTAACATTGCGAAACTTGGACTGTATGTCAGAGACACGCAAGGGAGCCAAACCACTTTCACACAGTCTGCCTTAGAAAAATAATGAACAGCAAATGGCAGGATATGATCCCAGATACAGAGGTCCTAAAAAGAGCTGCTCTCCCCAGCAGCTATACAATCTTGATGCAGTCCCAGACACGATGGGCACGACATGTGGCTCGAATGTTAGATTGCAGAATTCCCAAATGACTCTTTTGTGGTGATCTGCATAGCAGTAAACGTTCACAGGGCATTCAGAAAAGCGATTCAAAGATACACTCAAGAACTCGATGAAATCCTTTGGCATAGATGTCAACAACTGGGAGAATGTTGCTCAAGACAGATCAGCGCACACTTCTTCGACACGGTTCCTTGGCCTGCGAGGCAGGTAGAACAGCACGGATGGAACAAAAAAGTCAAAGTAGAAAGGCAGAAAAACTTCCCTCAAGTGCAAGTATACCTTGCCCATACTGTACAAGCCATATCAGGCTCACTAGTCATCTACGCAAACACAGACAAACATAACGCAACTACATTACCTTGGATGAAAATGTGTGTGGTCATCATCACCCATGATGGACGAGCATCAGTCATTCCCATGATGGAAACGGTTACATGTTGCAGTAGTTCAGAGTTGGTTGTCTTGCCTTAACACCTGATGTTCATAATCTTGCGGAGACATCAAAGGTGAAAGATATTAAGTCTCCTCTCATGCCTTGAGTAGGCTGTCCATGTTTCTGAGCCATATTGTAAAGAACTAATTACACAGTATCAGATAAGAATCTTCTTCAATATTAATTTTATGTTGTTCTTCTCTTCAACAATTTACTTTTATATAGAAATGTTGTGGGGAAATATAGTGATCTTGTGTGTGCTTGTTCTAATGCACTTTTTAAGCTGTTATTCATTTTCAGTCTTATTGATGCAGTCTTTTGCATGGTCTTCCTCTTGCTTTGTAACTCATACTTTTTTTATTGTGGCTCTCTGTGGTAGATGATACCGGGGCATTCTTGTCAGATGTCTAAACCATTTAATCTGTTGTTCTTTTATGACATTTTGTGTTGCTAAACATAAAAAAATGTATTCTGATCCGTGCCCAACACCAGTACTTGCTGCCATCTAAACTGTTAGTACTTCTCATCACTAGATCATTCACAAAATCTAATTTTATATATATGCTGATGTGCATCACTTAACATAAAACAGATATCCATCTGTTACAAACGTTGCTAGATTCAATTCTGTTAATATATTTATACAATGCAATGTTGTAATTTGATATTGTTGTTGTGAATGGCATGAGGTGAACATTGACATGAGCTTTGTAAAGTACAGGTGTTCAGCAAAGCTATCCATAACAAAACATGATTAGTTAGCGAATAATAAGGCCACAAAAAGTATCATCAGATGCCGGCTGGAGTAGACGATCATGGATCTCTACAAATCTGTCTCTCATGTTTGCTATCATCTCATATGTTGATACCCTTTCGTGCCCTGAAGTCATGCTATCCAAAATGTTCTGTCTTTGTCTTCCTTTATCTCTTCTCCCTTCAATTTTACTAGTTGTTACATTGTGTTCTAAACCTTCTTTTCTCATCACATGTCTGGAAAAGGATGACTGCCTCTTTCTTATATTGATAATAAGTTTCTCTATGTCTTGGCCTCATTCAACACCTCCACCATTCATCATAAAAAGGATCATCATCATCAGGCGCTGTGCCGGCTGGCATAGGCGATCATGGATCTCCACAAATCTCTATTTTTGTTGTTTGCTATCAACTCGGATGTTGATGCTCTACCATGCCATGAAGTCAGGCTATCCAAAATTGTCTCTCTGTCTCGTCTACGCTCGATTTTATCAGTTGTCATAATGTGTTCTAAACCTCCTCTCCTCATCACATGCCCGAAAAATGATGACTGCCTCTTTCTTATATTGATGATAAGCTTTCACTGTGTTTTGATCTCGTTTCAAAACCTCAACATTAGTCAAGTTAGTAGTCCATGGATTCTCATCATTCTTCTATAAAACCACATCTCTGTGGCCCTCAGAGATTTTCGATCTGTGTGTTCATTGTCCATGACTCGCATCCGTATGTCAGTATTGGTTCTATGTAGCACTGAAAACTCGCATTCTGATCGCAATTGACAAGGACTTGTTGCAGATAATGCTTCTCATAAAAAAGATAGTGTTTTAATACCTCATGGTATTAACGTGAGTTCAGAAAGACAATCTAAATTGAAATCAAATATGAAGGCATTAACCAGGGGTATGTTGACCACATCTGTAAAATAGCTAACACCAGCGAAGGAAACAACCTCGGAGAGCTCTTAAATGAATTTCTTTTGCAGACGATCAGGCAATCATATCAACAACAGAAGAACAGCTACAACAACACATTAACAGACTCGAGTTAGCATGTAACGAATACAACATGAGAATAAACATTGACAAAACAGAAGTAATGACATTCGCCAGAGCGAAAAGCACTACCAATATCTCCATCGACAATCGCCCACTAAATCAAGTAAAAGACTTCACATACCTGGGGGGCATTTTTTCAGCAAACGGAAAAATAACTAATGAAATTCAACACAGATGCAACAAAGCAAATCAAATGATAGGGCAAATGGCGCCAATTTTAAGATGCAAACACGTCACCATGAACACAAAAAGAGCAATGTTCAACACAATCTTTCTCCCACATTATGTTACCAGTGCCAAACCTGGACGCTGACAACAAATGATAGAAGAAAACTAGTCACGACAGAGATGAAGTGTCTACGCAGAATGCTGGGTGTAACAAGAAGAGACCAGTTGAGAAATGAAGACATCAGGAAAAAGTGGGTACAACATCAGTACTAGACTTCATCAAGAAACAACAAATTAAATGGTTCGTCACGTAAGCAGATTACCATCAGACAATGCAACTCAAAGAGCAATGCTGCTCCGATACAATGGGTGAAAAGCAAAAAGCCGGCCACGCAAAAGATGGACCTCAGAGATAACAGAGGCGACGAAAGAGACTATCTACGAAGCGCATACTAGGGCCAGTTTTATAAATCTCTTCCTGACCTGACGCTGTGAGGAAAACAAGATTCGAGAAAGAAGAAGAAGAACCAGGGGTAAGAGGTACCAGGAAAAACACTGAAAAATAAAGGTAGTTGGCTTGATGTTGACCATATCCCCCATTGTGTGCAGACTGTCAAAATAATACAGACCTAACCCCATATCCTCCTAATATACCTTGAGGTAGGAAAAAGGGTTCCCGTTACATTTTTTAAACATTAAAAAGAAATGTATATAAAATTCTATATTCCTTCATTAAATCTACTGACAAGATCCAGCAGGACTCATTTCCTCTGCCATGCCCCCTTCTGGCATTGCATCCACCCATCCCCTTTGCTAGAGTCTTGATACTTTGCTGAAGGAGTAGTAAGCATGGTCAAAGCTCAGATCAACAGTTTTGTCTTCCATCTTATCCCCAACTGCAGACAGATCCATACTAACATCCTCTGATGCTGTATTGTCAAGTTGATATTCTCCTTTGCCGAATATAACTTAATGTCCTTGTTATCATCTGTGTTTGACTGATAATGACCTTGATCTGCCTTTGTCTGATTCCCATCTTCAGTAGTGTTTATAAAGCTGTTGTCTATGTGACATGCAATGACCCTACCTTACTTGCTAGCCAGGAAACCCAAGCCTGGCTTCTCATCACGAGACACAGGCCTGTACGTACAACATTATCATTTATATCAGTACTGTCCAACGTTGTTATGTATCAGGTCGCATCTGATTAATGATTGTGGAGGCACGGGCACCATGTGACAATTGAAGAAATAATACTATCAATAATGACCAGAGACACGGGCACCATGTGACAATTGCAGTAATAATACTATCAATAATGACCAGAGACACAGGCACCATGTGACAATTGCAGTAATAATACTATCAATAATGACTGGTGACACGGGCACCATGTGACAATTGCAGTATTAATACTATCAATAATGACTGGAGACACTGGCACCATGTGACAATTGCAGTAATAATGCTATCAAAAATGACTGGAGACACGGGCACCATGTGACAATTGCAGTAATAATGCTATCAATAATGACTGGAGACACGGGCACCATGTGACAATTGCAGTAATAATGCTATCAATAATGACTGGAGACACGGGCACCGTATGACAATTGCAGTATTAATGCTATCAATAATGACTGGAGACACGGGCACCGTATGACAATTGCAGTATTAATACTATCAATAATGACTGGAGACACGGGCACCATATGACAATTGCAGTAATAATACTATCAATAATGACTGGAGACACGGGCACCGTATGACAATTGCAGTAATAATGCTATCAAAAATGACTGGAGACACGGGCACCATGTGACAATTGCAGTAATAATGCTATCAATAATAAAAATAAAGTGCAAACACAGACCTGAGGACAGGAACACATGATGATACAGATCAAGAGAAGAAAATGGCGATGGGTCGGACATACCATACGGAAAACACAATCGAGTGTCACTAGACAAGCACTTGTGTGGAACCTGCAGGGAAACAAAAGAGGACGCCTAAACAAACCTGGAGACGAAGTCTTCTTGAGGAACTGAAGAGAACTCGACTATCCTGGGAGACCATAAAGAAAACAGCAGAAGACCGGGAAAAATGGCAAACAACTGTTCTCCACAAGGCACGGAGAGGAATAAGTCAAAGTCTTTAGTGTTAAGATTGAAGAAGAAGAATCAGCTACCCAACACAGAAGTCTGTACAATTTTACTCGTTTGTTATTTTTTTCATTTTCTAATTTCACAGGGTCACAAGCAGGTGGGGAATGGCTCTGAAGGCAGGTCTGTTTCATGGGCACAGTAAGTAAAATTAGCTTTTCTATGATAATAGGTTTCATCTGATTGTTCGCTCATCACATTTGGTCAAGATGATGTTCGCTCATTGCACATGGTCACGGTATCATTCGTTCATTGCAAGTGATGAAGAGTTCGTTCATTGCAAGTGACCAAGATCACCATTGTTTGTTCATTGCAAGTGATCAAGATCACATTGTTTGTTCATTGCAAGTGATCAAGGCTACTTGAACTCTGTGCTAAATATTCTATTGCAAGCAGCTTATGTACATGCATGAACCTACCTTAGTGATTGATTGATAGGACCATCATCATTGCACTTTGGTGTGTAACCATGTGTGCTCTGATCTCTTTCTTTCACAGGAAGAACTCAGCAGCAGTGCACGAACTCTATAGCACCGACAAGGGACCCGATGTAATTTGGAAGATGGTGAAAATATTTTGTAGAAATGTTATTTTGAATCTTTCTAATGAATTTTCCTGGGCAGCAGCTTTACAGACTGTTTTTTTAAATTTTGAACTGCCAATGGTTCCTTTGAGTGCTCAAATTGAACACCAGACCTATGTTTTATCATCTGTCTCCGATAGGACTAGGAACTCGATCGTGGATCTCTGATAAAATATCCTTATGGTTCCACATGAAGTGAGCCAAGTACCTTTGGAATGAGATGCGAACACCTAACCTCTACGCTACAGAGACAGCATTTATTGAATATTGTTACAGTCTTGTTTATGAACCTACCGTAACTCAATGCTATATATATTCTATTCTCAACAGTTCAGACTCACGGACCTACCCTAGGTATCAAGTTACAAATGTTTTGTCCATGGAAGACCTCAAAATAGCGGCAGTTAAAGGAAACACAGAACTTGCGGAGAGATGCCTTAATCAAGGTTAGTGATAGTTGAAAGTTCAATGTTTACATCACCATTAGCTGGGTGAGACATGTATGTGACATGGAAACTCCGTCATCAAGACCAGATCGGCCCCAAAAACTTAAGGTATGTACACAGTGCATGGTTGGACTACAGGAAACTCTGATCCTGTCTTTCTTTTTTCTAATCTTGTTTTGACTCTTAGCGTCAGGATCAGAAGAGATTTCTAGAACATGCTTTTGTGTACGCTTCATAAACAGTGTTTTTCACCATACTTTTTTTTCCGATCCAGAAGCATTTCAGCTCTTCGGTTCGGTGCCATGGACATTGTAACCCTTCAGTTCAGTTCCTATCAATCAATGTAACACTTGATGGTTTTCAGTTTCTTCTTGTTTGTTATTTTCTTGTATGCTGATGTCTTTCCCATACTGTTAAATGTTGTTTAAAAGGTTCCATGGTGAAGTGATCAAGTAATTTTCCTTGCATTCTGAAGGCTGTTGGCTCAAATCTGGACTGCATAATTCAGTTTACAGGTGAATTTTTTCTGGAAATCCCTAATATTGTTGCTTGAGCTACTGTGTTTGTGCTTTATGAAATACTTTCAGCAGGTGGCATGCCATTTTTGTGGAGAAAGACGGAACCAAATGGGGTAACCCAGTGCACTAAAATTAATCCTTTATCTGTAGACCCTGTTTATGTGATAACAGAGGAGTTTCTGGTTGAATGTATAAGCGCATGGGCTCCCATTCAGGGGACCTGGGTCGATCCCTGTTAAGACCAAGGAGTTTTTTATGTTGGGGGCATAAAGAAAACATCCCTAGCCTGAACCGTTTTGCTGTGACTGCGGTAGCAATGTGACCATTACATTCCTGTCTCATGTCCCCCCTGTCCTATGCTGCACTAAAAAACAGTATAACAGGCTTTTTAAAGATTTAAAATATATATATATATGATAACTTGTTTTTCTCTACTGAATTGGTAGTAGGAATCATTGTTTTGTTAGCCAGGTTATTCTCTTGTCCAGCTTTTCTTGTAAATAGTAGAGTCTGAAATCTGGATACTCCATCTGTGATGGTATGATAGGACCACAACAAACAGGGAACTGTGTGATAGAGCGGAACAACAGCTAGTGGAATAAGAGATATGGGGCAGAAGGTGGCGATGGATAGGACACACACACTGAGGAAACCCCTCCTGACAGCATCATGAGACATGCTCTCTGATGGAACCCCCATGGTAATAGAGGTAAGGGAAGACCCAGATGAAAGGAGTTGGAAATTAAATGCAAGAAAATGGGGGGAGAGTGGAGAGATCTGAAAAAGACGGCCTTGGATAGGAGGGCTTAGGAGGAATTGGTTGCGAACCTATGCCTAGAGACGAAGGGTAAAGAAGAAGAAGGTAGTCTGAAATGTATGTTTGCTCATAATTCTTGAGACATTATTTTGTATACAGGTCTGATTGTAGATGAACCCTTAAAGTGTGGTTGGACCGCCCTGATGTATGCTGGTAATTATGGTCAACCTGATTTGATGAAATTGTTGCTTAGGAAAGGAGCCGACCCTAACTATCATTGTGGTAAGCACTGGAGCAGTTGGGATGAGGGAATAGTCTCATTATCACCTTCAGATGCGTTGTTTATTTTTTTAACCTTCAGTTGCTGCTTATACATTTATTGAACATTTCTCCGACTGTGACCTGCAGGATGTGGACTGCTCTTTCTGAAAGGACAGTAGTGTTGCTGCTTGGTTCAAGAACATTGATGGTACAGTACATCATGCCCTGAATGCCTCAGGATGTGTCTCCTCTCCTGTGAGACTGTACACTGCATGTAATACATGTGCACAGATTAAATAACTGAGTAGCGCTATGTCTTTTAAAACATCAGCTTTTTAAAGTCAAAATAAAATATGGAACTGCAAGTTATATAGTTTTTAAAACTAAATTACGAATTTTCAATTCAAATATTGTATCAATCCTAACATATGCCAGCGAGAGTTGGAAAATGACTAAAGATATGGAAAGTAAGTTGAATGTATTTGAAAATAGATGTCTGCAAAAATAATGAACATAAAATGGGATGAATTCAGGAGAAGTGATGAAATCAGAGAAATGTCTGGTCAAACACTAGTGACAACTGTTATAAGAAAGAGAAGATGGAGATATGTTGGACACACCTTGAGTAGAAATTATCAAAGAATATCAAAGCAGGCATTGAAATGGGAAGCAAAGAGTTCAAGAAAGAGAGGACACCCTAGGGAAACCCTGAAACGAACTTTGCTGAGAGAGGCAAGAAATATTGGACTCAATTCCATGGAAGAGATTGAGAAAGTTGCCCAGGATAGAGCGGTATGGAGAAATTACTTGCAGGCCCTATGTAACGTATAACGGTAGTAGAAGAATATATATATACTATGTCTTGCAGATGACAGATTAACCTACCGGCTAGGCAGAGACATATATGATATAGATACAACCCATCAGCACAAACTTGATCAATTGACTGCAGTGTGAATGATCAGAAGATAAAGTCACAGCATCCATGACATCCTTCTCGCAAAATAACCAAATCATCAACACACATACACTGATATTCTGCATGTGGGGACAGGATATTGAGAGGAAAAAACACCAGTGTGTTGCAAGGGGAGCAAAGAATAGTAACACTGCAACCCACAAAGCATGTCATATGAGGTGACTGAGGTAGATGCTTAAAGATGCTACCCTAGTAAATAAAAAGCGTTTTCAAGTGTGCTGGCCTACTTGTAGGCGCATAACTCGCACACCGTGCAATCACTCTTAGACTCAGATCACATACACATCACAAGTTTTTTAACAAGTGGTTGATATGGAGCGCTTGAAGAAGACGAGGCGAGAGAAAAAAAACTATCCATTATAAAAATTCTTGTGTTGCACAGCACTTTCAGTCAGAACTCAATAAAGTTACGGGTATGGAATGAGTTAAGACTGTACATATATATACTTCAGGAATAATGAGTACATTATTTTGTCTCCAGATATGTTCACGGCACTTATGAGTGTCTGTTCTGCTTGTTCACACAACGAAGACAAACTTAAAGAGTGCATCCAGATCCTTACTGAGGCTGGAGCAGATGTCAATGCTAAGGACAGGTCAGTTTACTTCATTTTCAGCTATAATTATGTTGCACGGTTGAATGATACAAATTATGTTGAATGGTTAACTCTTTGTGGACCAAACGCCACACTAAGTGACTTTGAGTTAGATACCTTTCTACTAGGAGCCACACTAAGTGACTTTGAGTTAGATACCTTTCTACTAGGAGCCACACTAAGTGACTTTGAGTTAGATACCTTTCTACTAGGAGCCACACCAAGTGACTTTGAGTTAGATACCTTTCTACTAGGAGCCACACCAAGTGACTTTGAGTTAGATACCTTTCTACTAGGAGCCACACTAAGTGACTTTGAGTTAGATACCTTTCTACTAGGAGCCACACTAAGTGACTTTGAGTTAGATACCTTTCTACTAGGAGTCACACTAAGTGACTTTGAGTTAGATACCTTTCTACTAGGAGCCACACTAAGTGACTTTGAGTTAGATACCTTTCTACTAGGAGCCACACTAAAGGGCATTTTTATTCTAAAAACAAATGGCTTGTAAAAACATGGCTTTTGCCCTGGTCCACTAAGAGTTAAATGATAAAAATGATGTTTCCTGATTCTTTTTCTTTTGTTAGCACACTGTTAGTTAATTAGTTAGTTTGTTCCTTTCATGCCAAAGGCGACACATAGGGCAGAGGTTTTAGATCTCCATGTGATGCGGTTCGTTGCTAGTAGTTGGAGATCTTATATGGTTTTACATCCCAATAATTTACTTTCTTGTTGGATGGTTCTTCGAAGAGTGGTCTTTGGTCTTCCACCACACTGTTACCGGGTTGTTAACCCAGTGTCGTGGTTTTATGTATTTGTCTTGCACTTCTCTGGTGATTTGTGTGATGGTTTTCTTAGTGCCCTGGCAGAATTCAACTATGTTATCTATCCACCTTTTCCTCTGTCTTCCTCTCGCCTTCTTTCCTCATTGTGTTGCCTGGTTAGATGGTACAAATGTTGTTGCCTGGTTAGATGGTACAAATGTTGTTGCCTGGTTAGATGGTACAAATGATATTGCCTGGTTAGATGGTACAAATGTTGTTGCCTGGTTAGATGGTACAAATGATATTGCCTGGTTAGATGGTACAAATGATATTGCCTGGTTAGATGGTACAAATGTTGTTGCCTGGTTGGATGTTACAAATTTTGTTGCCTGGTTAGATGGTACAAATGTTGTTGCCTGGTTAGATGGTACAAATGTTATTGAATGGTGTAGAAAAAGGAAGGAATGATATCAGTGTTGAGATCTAGGTGCACATAACACAAGCCTGATTGGCATCTTTCCTTAAACACAATCTCTGTTGTAAGATAACTCATATTTTAATCTTGTTTGATGTCTGTATTTGAATACAAGCTTAAATATGTGTGGCGAGAGATATCTATGGGAAAACAATGCTATAAAATATGTTGTTTGGTTGAGAAATCCTAGTAAATCAGCCATGTTATATAAGTAACATTTGCTCTTGCTATCATCATGGCCAGGTTTCACACAACAGCCTTGATGCTGGCCAGCAAAGAAGGTCGTCTATTGGTTGTAACAGAACTAATCAAGCATGGAGCTGATGTCAACAAACAGGACAGTCGTGGTTGGACTGTAAGGGCTAGTTTAGATTGTAGTTGTTGTGGTTTATTGACAAAGCAAAGAGTTAATTATAAATTATAGATTATAAGTGCCTGTGTGTACCCGTTCAGAAAGCAAAGGCAAACTACTGAACGTGTAAGTGGGACTTAGAAATCGACAACTCATTTACTGTTGTTGATGGCTAAGTCTTGTAAAGGATATTCCACGATTTTCGTGTGTTGCTGGGGTTTGCAAGGGAGCAAAGAATAGTAACACTGCAACCTACAAGGCATATCATACAAGGTGACTGAAGTAGGAGCCTAGGGAAGATGTCCTAGTTAATAAAAATCAGATGTGCTGGCCTACTGCCGCAACGTACAATTGCTCTTAGGCTCAGATCACATACAGATCACAATGAGTGGTTAAACAAGTGTTCGATATGAAGCGTTCGAAGAAGATTATAAATGCAATCTTAATACCAACACTATGGTACCAGGGCCAAACCTGGGCACTGACAAAAGAACAAGAAAGGAGAATTACCACCTGTGAAATGAGATGCTTGAGGAAAGCAGTAAATAAAACAAGAGACCATATAAGAAATGAAGTAATTAGAAGAACAATTGGAACAACACCTGCTGTTAGATTCTCTGATGGTAGAAAAATAGAGACTCAGGTTGTTTGGCCACTTAATGAGAGTGAACCCAAATACACCAGTTGCAAAAGTGTACAACCTGAAAATAGAATCATCAAGAGGAAGGGGGCGACCAAGAAAAAGATGGTATGATAAAGTTACAGACATCTTAAAACTTCACAATACCACAGTATATCAATCGACAGAGTGTGCACTATCTCGGAAACCGATCATCAGTTAAATCTACGATGCCTAACCACAAAAAGTAAAGCAGGTCAACAGAAAGAAGAAAAAGTACAAGGCCATAACTTTTTAACTTGATCATGAAGAGTTTAGATGTCTGCAAGGTATTCTCAGACTGAGATGATGCGATAGAATTACAAACACAGACCTGTGGATAAGAACAGGACAGGAACTCATGATGACCCAGATTAAAAAGGGAAAATATCAAGGTATCAGGCATTCCCTGTGGAAGACAGTTGAGTGTCGCTAGAAAAGCATTTGAGTGAAACCCGCAAGGAAAATGAAAATTGGACGTAATTAACAAACATGGAGGTGAGATTTGGAGGGAGAGATTGACATTATATGGTTAGTCATCAATTTGTTAACACTGCATGTGTGTGCTGGTCATTCAGATGTGTGTACTGATCAGTCAGATGTGTGTACTGATCAGTCAGATGTGTGTGTACCGGTCAGTCAGATGTGTGTGTACCGGTCAGTCAGATGTGTATGCCGGTCAGTCAGGTGTGTGTACCGGTCAGACAGATGTGTGTACCGGTCAGTCAGATGTGTGTACTGGTCAGTCAGGTGTGTGTACCGGTCAGTCAGATGTGTGTACCGGTCAGTCAGATGTGTGTACTGGTCAGATTTGTGTCAGTAGATGACCTAGCAGTTATTCTTTTTCTAAACTGTTAATGCTAGGCACTGACCTTTGCCACACAACGAGGGGTCAAATCTGTAGTGTCTGAGCTGCTGAACTCTGGAGCAGATTCTAACATCCAACATGCCGACAGACTTACTGTTAAAGACTTGGCTGCACACCTGCCCACAGATGAGGTATGTATCTAGTTCACTTTCTTAATTTCTGTCTTTTTATAGCTCTTCTCATTTCAGATTGTTTTTTTTTTATTTGTACTAAGTTTTTGTAATCATCATCAGGTGCCGTCTCCACATCGAAGGTTGGCTGCAATGAATCTCCAGCATCCTCTGTCTTTCGCCTTGGTGTTGCACACTGCCAGACTCTAACCTGTCCATTTCTTAAAGTTTCCCCTCCCACTTATCTCTCGGTCTTCCTCTTGCTCTTCCCCCTCAACTTTCCCCTCTAGTAAATGTTTTATCATGGTGTCATGTCTTTTTATGTGCCCAAAATACTTTACTTGTCTGGATTTTATTTCTCTTAATAATTTTTTCTTCATGCCTAGTTTTTCTAAAACTTGTTTATTTGTCTGTTTTTCTGTCCATGAAACTCTGCCTATTCTTCTATATATCCACATTAATATTTAAGCTAAAAAGAAACTAATAAAGAAATTCTGCAACAGCTAGAAAGGAAAAAGAGAACTACTTCAAAGAATAAATCTCTCTTGAAGAGGACATTTTTTTGTCTCCGCTTTTACTTCTTTTGTGCGCTTCCTGTGTTTGGTTTGTGTTCTGCTGACTAGCTGATACAGCAGTGATCAAGGAAGGATGGGCAGTGAACATCTCAGACAAAATCAGTGCCAAAAGAGAGGCAGTTGGAATAGATGATTTTTTGTTTACACTCATATGAATCTGCTTAGAAAAGGTAATTATATTTTGCCTATGTATCGGACATTCCAGACGCAACAGACCCTTACACAGACTAGAAATAAATCAAACAGCTCTCTACCTGTGACAACGGAGCATGTCCCGCAAGACTGTCTTCTTCTAGGTGAGCTGAGAAGCAACATGTGACCACACCCAGTCGATCTAAAAACAAAGCTTTGGGGAAACCTGCTAGACCTGAAGCTGGCTGCCCAGTTTGTGGTCCACAGTAAACTAAGTGTATGACCAGAGTTCACTAAAGAAGTAGATAGGAATCTACATCTTTATCCAGAAAGAAGGCGATGAAAGTGAGACTGGAACTACCATACATGAACACTTTGTTAGTGGTAAAAGACGTTTGATCAACACAGAACAGGAGTGATCAGACACTTATTTCTTCTTTTGTCGTCACACTGCTACCGGGTTGTTGCCCAGTATCATGATTTTCTGTTTTTGTCTTGCGCTGCTCTAGTAGTGCTTAGGTGATAGTTGATCTAACTATCTTTTTTTCATTGTCTTCCTCTCGCCTTCTTTCCTGATGTTCTGTTGTAGAAGAGCTCTGTTTACTGTGGAGTTTTGTTACATTCTTTTTAAGTGGCCGAACCATTTCATTCTTTGTTTCTCAATGTAATTCAAGCAAGGTTCTGTCCCAACTTTCTTTCTTATGCTGATGTTTGTGACTCTGTCTTTTCTGGTGTTGTTGGTAACTTTTTGTAGACATTGCATTTGACATGTAGTTAGTTATTTTTAGAGACTGTGCCGCCCAAGTGGTTACGGGCCCAAATTTGGGGTGTAAAGAATAGAACCACTGTTACCTGCCAAGCATGTCGTAAGAGGCGACTAAGGAGGTTTGGCTGAAATCGGATGCATGTGTTCTAAATGTGTAGAAGTCTATGCGTTTAGGGGCCTACTAAACCAATGTGCAACATATACACGTTCTTGGCAAAGTTCAAACATATCACAAAGAGTGATTAAAGTTGGTCGTAAAAGAACGAACGCAAAGAAGAAGAAGAAGAAGAGACTGTGCTTTGCTATTTGTCCATGTTTGGCTCTGGTAACACAAAGTATGTATAAATATGCTGTTAATCAGCTGTTGTTTAGCTGTCAGTGAGTTGATTGTGTGCCTTAACAATGCGTGGGTGAAAGTGAGATGTGTGGGTGCTTTAACAATGTGGCTAGCTGGTAGTCACGTTACACTGATGGAAATGTTGAAGAGAAGATCTGAGCACCTATGGGCCTGCCCTTACATGCAATGATGATGATCTTCACTAATTCGGGTACTTCTCTGGAAACATATGTAATATTTTCTAAACAAGAATATCTAGATATTTCTCTCATGGAGGTCTCTGGCATGGAGGTAAGGTGTTCACCCTTTGCGTTAAAGGTACTTGGTTCGTTTCCTGTGTGGATCGGTCTGGATTTTATTTCAGGGATCCCTGATCTCAGTGTGGGTTAGATGGAGTTTTCAGTCCTATCAGAAACGGAGGATAAAACATAAGCCCTCTAATGAAGTTTAGCATTTAAATGAACCTTGACAGTTGAAGACTAGGCTGCAAAGCCGCTGCCCAGGCAAACTTCATCAAAGATGATTAAAAGTAAATGTTATAATTTTTTTTTTACCATCTTCATATTACATTGAGGTCCCTCGAGGGAGCTACAGTGTCTGCATACTGAAACTGAGATCTTCCTGTGTAAGAAAGATATTGTAGCACACACAGTTATTACCAAAGTGCAATGATGATGGTCATCATCATCAGGTGCCGTGCCGGCTGGCGTAGACGATCATGGATCTCCACAAATCTCTGTCGTTGGTGTTTGCTATCAACTCAGATGTTGACGCTCTACCGTGCCATGAAGTCAGGCCATCCAACATTTTCTCTCTCTGTCTTCCCTGTCTCGTCTACCCTCGATTTTACCGGTTGTCACGATGTGTTCTAAACCTCCCTCCTCATCACATGCCCGAAAATTATGACTGCCTCTTTCTTATATTGATGATAGGAAAGAGGCAGTCATCATTTTTCGGTCCTATCAATCTCTTATACCAGATGCTGGCCCTTTTGGAGCAGAGACCAGCCAAGCTGGTGGGTTGCACTGGAGACATGCCAGACTGTGAGGACAAGAAAATAATATCTACATCAAAGAGTTATCAGACAGGTGATAATGTCAGGTAGGTGATTCATACAGGTATATCTAGTAGTAGCACTTGTCTTTTAGTCGCCTCTGTGTCGCCTTGGTCCACAAAGGGGAGCAAAGAATAGTAACACTACGACCTACAAGGCATGTCATAAGAGGTGACTGAGGTAGGAACCTAGGGAAGCTACCCTAGTAAATAAAAAGCGTCTAAGAAATCGGATGTGCTGGCCAACATACAATCACTCTTAGGTTCCGATCACATACAAATCATAAAGAGTGGTTAACAAGTGGTTGATATGGAACATTCGAAGAAGTTTTTTAGTGACATTTAGAACTGGGGTTGACATGAGTCAGCTCTGACTATGACCAATCAAATCTTATTGGTTATTGAACTGACATTTCAGCACTCTGGGCAGACCCATAGATGCTCAGTCTCCTCTAACAGATGTCAAAGAGTATGCATACTGATGGTTCCTGTGGCTTGCTGCCCATCAAACAACCAGCTTTACTTGAACAAGTGTAGTTTCGGCGGTCTCTATGGCTGAGTGGTTAAGCCCTTTGCCTTGCGAGTCAAAGGTTGTGGGTTTGAATCCGGATCGCGCCGTTCTGTTCATGAGTGCAGTTTTTTCCATAAACCCCTAGGATTGTAGCCGGGCTACAGAGTTCGTGCTTTGTGCAATACTCTCAGCTGGTGGCATACCATTTCTGTGGCGAGGACCGAGCCATATGGAGTAAAACCCGGTGCAATGAAGTCAATCCTTCGGTTTAAAACCCCCTTTAAAGTGTAATTCCAAACACCATAAATTGCTGAATTGATTCAATGTTAATTTTAGTGTCTTCATCCAACAGTAGGACCGCAACAGACTGAAGAACATCCCTCTTATCCATCCTTAAACTCCCCAACAATTGATGCGTTTGATGCAAGCAGTTCTGATACCATGCTACAGTATAACTCAAGATATCATATTGCAAAGTTGGGTTTTTCTGTTTGTCAAATTGTACAGTTTAAAGTTTGATGACAGTTTACCCTACATTGCTCAGTCCCTCTCCACAGAAATGGCACGCCACCTGCTGAGAATATTGCACAAAGCACGAACTCCGTAGCTCCAGCAACAATCCTAGGGGTCTATGAAAAAAACTGCGCTCATGAACAGAATGGCGCAGTCCGGATTCGAACCTTCGACTCACAAGGCAAAAGGCTTAACCGCTCAGCCACAGAGATAGTACAGTTACCCGTATATACAAATTTGTCTTCTGTTAAATAATATAATACACTGTGACCGAAATTTGTATGTGCTTGTCCTACATGCCGTAGGGATATAATGTGCTCACGTTCTTGGTACAAACCACACAGATGACAAAGAGTGGTTAATTTGATTGATAAGAATATGAGTGTAAAGAAACAAACAACATGCTTGACTACTTCAGGATTTCCTGTCATGTCATCATCATCAAGTAGCTTGTCCTGTACAGATCTTTGTTACAATAATTTCGAGTAATTTTCTGTGTTATATATATCATCTTCTTACTTCTGGAACGCTCCATATCAACCACTTGTTATCCACTTTTTGTGATTTGTATGTGATCCGAGCCTAAAAGCGATTTCCGCTATGCGCCTACAAGTAGACCAGCTCATCCTATTTCTGCTACGCTTTTTATTTACTAGGGTAGCTTCTCTAGGCCCCTACTTCAGTCACCTCTTATGACATGCCTTGTAGGTGGCAGTGGTACTATTCTTTGCTCCCCTTGTGGTCCCTGGTAACACACAGGCGATGTGTTATAGATAAGATATTTATGATCAAAGAATGAAAAGCTGACATTGAAGTGGAAGACAAATGGTTCAAGAAAGAAAGGATACCCTAGAGAAACCCTGAAACAAACTTTACTCAAAGAGAGACGCGAAATATTGAACTCATTTTCATAAACAAGATTGAGCTAGAGGGAAATCAAATATGGTCAGATACTTTTATCATGTCAGATCTATAGATAATAATAATAGCCGTCCATCGCAAGAGATGATACCAACAGCCTCAGACGTGTGCTGCTGCACATCTCTGGTGTGTGCAGAGGTGACTGTAGTGTCCAATCCTAGAACACAATCCCCTACCACAGGTGGGGCATACATGATCAAGGTTAGACATGTGGGTGTTGTGTGTTCTGTCTTTTCACACAGCTTGTTTTCTCTGTGCCTCAACAGCGCGATGATTCTCAGCTATGTGGGCTCCTCTTGTGTTGTTACATCGCTACATTTGCCGTATCTATCCAAAGGTATTAGAGTGTGGGCTCTCATTGGGGAGACCCGGGTTTCATCCCTGTTATGGCCTAGGAGTTTTTTCTGTGGGAGGCATAAAGACAAAATCCTCATCTAAACAGTTTCATGTAACTGCACTAGCAATGTGGCCATTAAATTGCTCAAGCTCTCGTCCGTCCTGTCCTGCACTGCCCTAAAAAGCAGTATTGCGTGCAGTAACAACATTTTTTATTTTTCGATCATCATCAGGTGCCGTGCCGGCTGGCGTAGGCAATCAGGGATCTCCACAAATCTCTATCTTTGGTGTTTGCTATCAACTCAGATGTTGACGCTCTACCGTGCCATGAAGTCAGGCTATCCAAAATTGTCTTTCTCTGTCTCGTCTACCCTCAATTTTACCAGTTGTCACAATTTTTTCTATAGATACGTTTATCAGGACCAATCGATATATAAACGTATCATTTAATATCCCATCTACTGATTTCAGATATGGAGAGCTGGAGGTGTTCCTACTTGGTCTTGATCTGTCTCATCTTGTGGACATGTTTCACCAACAACTAATTGACCTCAGTTTGCTGATGACACTAACAGAACAAGACCTCATCAACGTAAGTTTACTACCAGCCAGGGATAGAAATGAATGTAGTCTATCATCTCTTGACAAACTGTTTCATTATTCTTTTTCTTTTGTTGTCACACTGTTACCGTGTTGTTGCCCAGTAGAGGGTCTCAATAGCGTAGTGGTTAAGTCGTTTGCCTGTCGTACTGAAGGTTGTGTGTTTAAATCAGGACCGTGATTTATGTGCAGTTTTTTTTCATGAGACCCCTAGGATTGTTGCTGGAACTACAGAGTTCATGCTTTGTGCAATACTCTCGGCAGGTGATGTGCCATTTCTGCCGAGAGGGACCGGGCCTATGGGGTAAAACCTGATGCAATAAAGTCAATCCTTCAGATCTATATCTTGTCTAAGAATAGAAACCTGACCTATGGGAGCAACCCTTCTAGATAAATTGTTACACATGTTGCCAGGATCCTCAAAGAGCGCAAAAAATAGTAACATTGCGACAAGAATAGTAACATTGTGACCTGCTAAGAGATAACTGAAGTAGGGGGCTAGGGAAGCTACCTTAGTAAATAAAAGTCTCACAGAAATTGAATGTGCTGACCTACTTGTAGGTGCATAACTGACAGAACGTACAATCACTCTTAGGTTCAGACCACATACAAAATAGCAAATAGTGGTTAAAAATTGGTCGATATGGAGAGTTCGAAGAAGAAGATGATAAATTGTGGGAGACCTACAAAGACGTCAAGCACACCGTCTTAACCATCTTATTCCCAGCCCTTCAGAAAAATTTGCTACTGAAATCCCAGGGCAAGGGAAATAACTCCACAGCAATTAGAAGTGTTTGTGAAATAAAATTCATAACAAATTCTAATCAATATTTGTGATTTAAAGTCCAATTTACAGTTAAATGGATGAGGTACTAGTTTGTAAACATGTATGTTGTCAATACCATGCAAGTTGGATGTAAAAAAATTATACAAGTGAAGAAATAAAAATGAATGACAATATTGAAAGTATGTTTCACTCAAAAATGTCAGTTTCATTTAGGATAAATGTAAATTAAAAGGTTGAAAAGCAATCTCCCTAACAGAGGTTGATTTTACATGTGAGGCAGCTATCACTTGTTTTCACACACCTTCTTGGTGCAGTCCTCATCTTCATTTAGAAACACTAACTGCGTCTTTGCATTCTGCCAAATAATAGAGTTGAGTCGGTTGATAGTTGGCATGAATGGAGTTTATCAGTCCTGCAGTTGCCTAGCCTGCATGTTTGTATGGGCATGAGGGCCCTCATACAATCAAGACAGAGGTTCAACCTTGCACATGTCCATATTGCCCTCATGGAACGAATTTGGAATTGACATTGAAGTACAAATATTTGCTGATACTTTCAAATCTATTTCTTGACACTATATCTGACAAAGCAGGCACATTCAACAGTTTATCGGTAAACCAAAACATTCTGTAGTGAGGTAACTGGTGAGTTCGACACATATAGTTTACATAAAGAAAGATATTGATGTAATCAAAAGAAACAGGTGTCCATGAAGGATCTGGATTTTCCGGAATTTTCATAAGAGCAAATGCGCTGGTTTGCTCTGTCCAGTTCTAAAAAAAATACCTCACGTAAACATCGCACGTGCCGTAACGACGGTAATCACAAATAGAGAATACTCTGAATCAATGTCATTTGCAGAACCTATTTCTTCACTAAATTGTTCGTATTGATAGTGCTCAGCTGTTACTGTTCTCTCTCAACTTTACAACCTGGGTGGACTGAGGAAGCGGCGGTGTTCGCATCCATCGACAATCGTAATTCATCGTAACTAATAGTTACGCAAATCGTTGTAAACACTAGAACTAGCATCGTAAATTTTTGCAGCAAATATTGAATTAATTATATATCAATCCGATTTATCCACGATCTCGCCGGCAAATTTTCCATCAACTTAATCAATTCACAAGTTTTCCAGAAAATAAAAGGACTTTTTAAAAATTCGCGATACTGAAACCAATTACACTAGAAACACGCGGATTTCTAAAATGACGGCAGCCATTATCGGCATTGACATCAGGGCTAAATTTAGCATGTCTATTCGCAAGGAAAAATATAGAAAAACGATTTAAAAGGTATATACCGCGGTAACGGCCGCTATAGGTTTATACCGATAACGGGCGCATTCGGCCGCTCCAGGAATAAGAGGGTTAAATAGAAGCATAGTTTATTGCGAAAGAAGAAAAACAATCCAAACTGAACAGACATTTTAAGGTAAAGTATAACAACCTTTTTTATACCTCGATGTAAAATTGGTAATACAGTGTTAGATCCATAATTTTCATTGACCGTCTTGACATACAATGGGTGATGTGGTCAACATCCCGCCGGCAACCTTTACTTCCCAATGCTTTTCCTGGTACCCAATTGAGGCTGAGAGCCGTTGTGGTTGAAAAAATAATTTTGCGCTCACTAGAATTGAACCCAGTTCACATGCCTAAGAAATGTGTTCACAAACAACTACGCTACTGCGACTTTCCGAACAAACATCTAGCTTTATGATAAATCCATCACTTTTTTATTATAGTTTTTATATAACGAAACAATTAAGAAAAGTAGCGGCATTATTCAGAAAAAAAAATGTATTTACTTGTTGTAATGAGTTGATATTGAACATTATTTTTCTACATACATTTCAGGCAGGTGTTAATCAGGTAGGAGCCCGTAAGAAGTTACTGGATGCAATCCAAGCACTCCACAAGAAGGATTGGCAACCATCCAGTCTTGTATCCATTCATTTCAACAAACAAATACGGTAAAGTTCTCGTTAAATGTCTGATGGTATATAGATAGATTTGGGGGTGTCAATAATGAAGTGGTTAAGACATGCTTGTTGTTCTGAAGATTGTGGGTTTGAATCTAGACCGAGTCATATGTGCATTTTTTGTTCATGAGATCCCTAGAGTTGTTGCTGAAACTTTGGGGTTTGTGCTTTGTGCAACACTCTTGGTAGGTGGTTGCCCTTTCTGCTGACAGGGACAAAGCCATATGGGGAAACACTGTGTAATGAAGTCAAACCTTCACTTTTAGGAACTTGTTTTTGAGATAGACATCATTAGAACCAAGAGTAATATATACAGCAGCTGTGTGCTATTCTTCTTCACCCCTCGTCCCTAGGGAGGCATAGGTCCGCAATCAAGTCCTTCCATGCCTGTCAATACACGGCTGTCATTTCCAGATCTCCCAACTCTCTCCCTATTTTCTCACATTCTGTCTCCAACTCCTGTCTCCATATGTTCCTGTGTCTTCCCTTACCTCTATTACCCTTGGGGTTCTTCCATCAGAGAGCCTGTCTCGTGATGCTGTCAGGGAGTCTCCTCATTTTCATAAAAGAGATTGTATGAGTTGCCCAGGATAGGATGGTATGGAAAAATTACTTGCAGGCCCTAACATATAACAGTACTAGAAGAATATAGTCATAACTTCTTCTTTGTGTTAGTTCTTTACAACCAATTTTAATCACTCTTTGTGATATGTTTGATCTTTGCCAAGAACGTGTATACGTTGCATATTGGTTTGGTAGGCCACTAAACGCATAGACTTCTACTCGTTTAGGACATGTGCATCTGATTTCAGCCAAACATCCTTAGTCGCCTCTTACGACATGCGTGGCAGGTAACAGTTCTATTCTTTACACCCCAAATTTGAGCCCGGTAACCACTCGGCGTAGTCAGTAACTAATAAGTTATATTGGATTATCCTCTAGAAGTTAATTCTTATTTTTCATATTTGTTAGCTTACACGCTCTGTTATAACCAAAACAATGTGTATCCTTAGGTTGAAAGATCATACCTCGGCTTAAAGCAACTTTAATCCCCTTTACATAACAAAGAAATCATAAATATATTGTTACTTGATATGTT
Source organism: Arion vulgaris (assembly GCA_020796225.1). Lineage (NCBI taxonomy): Eukaryota > Metazoa > Mollusca > Gastropoda > Stylommatophora > Arionidae > Arion > Arion vulgaris. The sequence goes on from CM036773.1 coordinate 3,773,718, forward strand.
ATCATCAACAGGTGCTCAGATGCTGTAGCTATTCTAGCAAATTCCTCCAGACATCTTCGCTACATTGGCAGCACAGTCATTTATGTCCGAGAGCAGTTGAGCAGGCACCCTGAGCAGATCATTCTACCAACGGTAATGTTTGTGTCTTGGTCCCCGTTTGTGCATCTGTATTTTATCTGGTAATTTTTTTTATCTTGCTATCTCTTTAACTGTCACATCTTATCAGTTATATAAGGACTATCATCATAGCACTCCAGACTCGTCCATTGTGCTCCGTTCTCTGTCTCAACAAATCCAGCACACCAGTTTGATGTTGATTAATCAATCTATTTGCATATTTGGTATGTCGTTCTTTTCGGGCTACACCAATATTGACACCTATCTTTCTCAATCTGGTCAGCGAGTGGGATTCACAGCCCCGAAACTCCTCCGTTCGGAAAAACTCTCCCAATGCATTAAGAATGTCATTTCGATCCATGGCAGGAGCTCCCTCTGATATTGTAGCCAATCTATCAGCTCGTTCATTACCACTCTCCTGCGTGTCCAGGGACACAAATGAAGGTGATTTTTATATCTTACATGACATCTTATACGACAGCCTGTATGCTCCTGTACCACATGGAACATATGGTATATGTGACATATGGTCCTTCATTTCATTCGCTTGAAATATTGTCTGTGTATTCAACTTCATCTCTTGTTGCAATTGCAATTTTCTGGATTGGAGTGCTGATTTTGCATCTGTCAAAAATACAACAGGTTGTGAATCAAGTCTGGTGTTCAACAGTTTCTCAGTTGTCACCCTGATTGCCTGAATTTCTGCATCATAGTTATTGACATATGGTGTGTGTGATTTCTATATAAACCTTTTCATGCAATGTGATACATTGAAGAATGGGTGGTCTCTGTGACTAACTGGTTACGTCTTTGCCTTCCATTCCGAAGGTTGTGGTCTCAAATCCAGATCGTTCTGTTCACATGTGCATTTTTTACCAGAGACCCTTAGGATTGTTGCCAGAGCTATGAAGTTCATGTTTTGAGAAATACTCTTGGCAGGTGGTGTGCCATTTTTGCAGAGAGGGACAGAACCATATAGGGTAAAATGAAGTAAATCCGTCGATTTTAGACATTGAAGAAAATGATGTTTTCTATTTTTCATCATTCTTCTTTCCTCTAATCATGATTTGTCTTACAGCATCAGGATTAGAGAAGATTTCTAAACAGAGCTCTTGTTTGCACTTTGATTTCTGTGGTCAACTTTTCTGTCTTGTATTCACACTATCTTAGTAAAATTGCTCTTTGAGGCACACTTCTTCTTTTGTCGTCACAATGCTACCAGGTTGTTGTCCAGTCTCGTGTTTTTCTATTTTTGTTTTGCGCTGTTCTGGTGGCTTGGATGATTGTTATTTTTGCCCTTTGACAGGATTCTGCTATGCCATCTAATCATTTTTTCGTGGTCTTCCTCTTGCCTTCTTTCCAGATGTTCTGTTTTAAAAGACTTTGTATACTGTGGAGTTTGGATGCATTTTTATTAAATGACCAAATCACTTCATTCTTTGTTTCTCAATGTAATTCAAGCAAGGTTTTGTGCTAACTTTCTTTATTATGCTGATGTTGGTGACTGTCTTTTCTGGTGTTGTTGGTAACTTTTCGCAGGCAGCGCATTTCATATGTAGTTATTTTTGTGACTGCGCTTTGCTCATTGTCCATGTTTGGCTCTGGTAACACAAAGTAGGTATGAACCAAATGTGTAGAAAAAATTACACATGATATTTAGGATATATTAAATATTACATTTGTTATGAATTTTTGGGTAAACACACCCACCAAAAACAGCTTTTTTTGACCGAATTCTGAGGGAATTTTTACCCAAAAATTTATTTAAAATTTAATATATCCTAAAGAGCATGTGCAATATTTTAGATATTACAATTGCGCACTTTAGAGTGAGAACAGAATTCATTTACATTCATTAGATTCAGAGCCTTAGGGATTTTCCATTTTGTATTGTTTCCATGACAACGCTTTGACATTTTTTTTTTTACTTATTTTTTCTACTATTCTAAGTCATAATCTTTCAAAATGGCTATACAAAATTTACATTAATGTGAAAACAACGAAAATAGCTTCATGATCCCCATTGTGTCACTTATGTGCCTAAAAGTAGGCCAGAACACCCGATTTCTGCAACGCTTTTTTATTTACTAGGGTAACTGCCCTAGGCCCCTACTCCAGTCACCTCTTACATGTCTTATAGGTTGCAGTGTTACTATTCTTTGCTTCGAAGTCCTCATTAGAGCACAGATCCCAAGCGTCAACAACACCCTGTTGCAGAAGATGGTCAGGTCATGTTGTTCGGATGTCTGATAAACACATCCCTAAACAGTTGATGTATGGCAAGCTTGAAGGGGGCAGACGTTCAGTTGGTGGACAGAAATAAATGCTTTAAAGACACTCTTACAGTGTCTCTAAAATACTTTGATATAGACACCACTTGCTGAGGCTGTTGTCATCACCGTTTGTGATGGGCGGCTATTACTATTATTCTTTGCCGCCCCGACAACACACGGGTGATGTATCAACCATGTTCTTAATGTTCCAACAGGACCGAGTCAACAGTCAACAGCTGGTCAGACACATACAAGATGCTGTCCAGAATGTGGTCAGTTTGAGAACAGAGTTAGACATCTTACAGTCTCATTTAGTCAAGGTTGGTTTCAATTCTTCTATTTTTATTTGCTCTATCTGATGTTACTATCTTTTTTTTTTCTTCTTTTTCTATTAATTCCTCTGCATTATTTTTCTTGTTCTCTTTCTTCTACATCATTTCTCTTGTCTTCTCATTTTCTTTGTATTCTTTTTCTGGTCAAGTTTCCTTATTCTTTTCTTGTTTTCTCTTCCTGCACTCTCTGTTTTAGTAAAAGTAGGCGATGTACAGAAACATACAAATCCAAGGTGGTCAGACCAGATCATATCTTGAGAAAACCAATTGGAAGCTGCGGTGATACTTGATAAATTGGCGATTTTTGTTAGTTTTATGATTTGATTATTCATTTTGCTTGCTTATGTGATACCATAGTATTAAACGTAATGATGGTGGCGGCAACTGCAGATACAACAGAAATGGTGTTTGTGTCGGGAGCTGCAGTTAAAGAAGAAGAAGTGGTGGTGGTGTCAGCAGTTACAGCAGAAGTTTCTTTCTCGAATCCTGTTTGCCTCACGGTGTCAGGTCAGGAAGAGATTTCTAAAACGGGCCCTAGTATGCGCTTTGTAAATAGTCTCTTTCGTCGCCTCTGTTATCTCTGAGGTCCATCTTTTGCGTGACCGGCCTTTTGCTTTGTACCCATTGTATCGGAGCAGCATTGCTCTTTGAGGTGCACTATCTGATGGTAATCTGCTTACGTGGCGAACCATTTAATTTGTTGTTTCTTGATGAAGTCTAGTACTGATGTTGTACCCACTTTTTTCCTGATGTCTTCATTTCTCGCCCGGTCTCTTCTTGTTACACCTAGCATTCTGCATAAACACTTCATCTCTGTTGTGACTAGTTTTCTTCTATCGTTTGTTGTCAGCGTCCAGGTTTGACACTGGTAACATAATGTGGGGAGAAAGATTGTGTTGAACATTGCTCTTTTTGTGTTCATGGTGACGTGTTTACATCTTAAAATTGGCGCCATTTGCCCTATCACTTGATTTGCTTTGTTGCATCTGTGTTGAATTTCATTAGTTATTCTTCCGTTTGCTGAAAAAATGCTCCCAGGTATGTGAAGTCTTTTACTTGATTTAGTGGACGATTGTCGATGGAGATATTGGTAGTGCTTTCCTCTCTGGCGACAATGTCATTACTTCTGTTTTGTCAATGTTTATTCTCATGTTGTATTCGTTACATGCTAACTGGAGTCTGTTGATGTGTTGTTGTAGCTGTTCTTCTGTTGTTGATATGATTGCCTGATCGTCTGCAAAAAGAAATTCATTTAAGAGCTCTCTGAGGTTGTTTCCTTCGCTGGTGTTAGCTATTTTACAGATGTGGTCAATGTACGTGATGAACAGCAGTGGGGATAGTACGCAACCTTGTCTTGCTCCTGACCCTACGTGAAACTTTTCTGATAATCCTGTATTTGTTCTAATCGTACATTGGCTGTCAGTATAAATGCTCTTGCAAAGGTTGGTTAGGTGGTCATTAACCCCATAGGTTATTAGTATTTTCCACAACTTGTGCCTATCCACGCGGTCGAACGCTTTTCCTGATCTACAAATGCAACGTGTAGGTGTTTGTCGGATTCGACAGTCCTTTCTGCTAACTGTCTGAGGGTGAATATTGCGTCTGTACAGCTTTTGTTCTTCCTGAATCCCATTTGGGAGTCATTAAGCTGTGGCTCGATGATATTTTGGTTTGCGGCTGCAGTTAAAGCAGAAGTGGTGGTGGTGTCATCATCATTTCTATACTTGTCTTTTTAATTGCCTCTAAGATTCTTGACTTCATGTTTTTCTTTTCTATTTTTCTTTTCAGGAAATGAGAAAAATAAATGTTGATGCTCCAGATTTGGTGGATGACAGGAGTAGGACTGTAATCAAAAAGTCTAGCAAGACTTCTCACATTGTTGTAGTTGTTGTTGGTCTGTGTCTGTCTGTGCTGGTGTGGTACAATAGAGATAGTTTGGCCAGATTCTGTAAATTGTTGTAGCTGCTGTTGATATGTTATGTTATGCGATCAACGTCATGGCACAATGGGCATTCCCATTCGTGCTCTGTCCTCCGCTGCAGCAGTCATCCCAAAGTCCATTTGCTCACCGTACCCATGAGAAGTTGATTAGCATACCCTCGCTCTCTACCACAAAGACGACACTGTCTGGCATGTCCAAACTTAACTCCTAATTCTCGTTCCAGTGTCTGAGACTCGCCCATATCACATAAATGAGAGCGTACCTCATTGATGATATCAGCGCTGTCCATACTTTTGCCAGCTTGAGTTGGTGCATTGTTTGCAAGAAAGTCAGCATACTCATTACCCTGCACTCCAGCATGTCCAAGTGTGTACAGCCAAGTCATTTTCTTGAGATGTGATCTCCAAATGATGTCCACCCATTCCACGTGCAGACTTCCAGATTCAATCCTTTGTTGATCTGTGTCTGTCTGTGCTGGTGTGGTACAATAGAGAAAGTTTGGCCAGACTTCGTACATTGTAGCTGTTGTTTTTTTATAAAAGAGCATTGTACAACACAATCTTTCTCCCAACATTATGCCATCAGTGCCAAACCTGGACGCTGACATCAAATGATAGAAGAATACTAGTCACAACAGAATGCTGGGAGTATCAAGAAGACACCGGTTTAGAAATGAAGACATTAGGAAAACAGTGGGTTGATTACTGAACTTCATCACGAAACAACAAATTAAATAGTTCAGCCACATAAGCAGATTACCAACAGACAGTGCTCCTCAAAGAGCAATGCTACTCCAATACAGTGGATACAAAGCAAAAGGCGCTCCCCACTAAAGGTGGACCTCAAAAATAACAGGCGACGAAAACTCCTGTTTATGGAGCACACTCAAAAACCTGTTCTAAAATTCTCTACTTATCCTGACGCTGGGAGCGCTAAAACAGGATTTACTGATTGCCTCCTAGAAGCCACTGGGAGCGCCAATCCACCGTTTACTCATGATGGCAAGCTGCTGGGAGCGCCAATCTGTCATTTACTCATGGTAGCAAGCTGCTGGAAGTGCCAATCTGTCATTTACTCATGGTAGCAAGCTGCTGGAAGTGCCAATCCGTCGTTTACTCATGGTGGCAAGCTGCTGGGAGCGCCAATCAATCGTTTACTCCTGGTGGCAAACTGCTAGGAGCGTCAGGTTTGTTTCCTAGTTAAACAAGTATTATATTTATATTCTCCATTTTCGTTTTGGTATGATATTTTAATTTACAGACAGGAAGCTTATTCACGAACCACATGTTATCGGTTGAAGGTTAAAAAAACCATTGTATTGTCATATTTATTGTGTTTTCAACTCAGTTACCAGACTACAAAGATTGTTTACCATGGCAACAAGCGATACGGTCACAGATGATAACAAGTGTAAATTATTGACTAAATATTGTTCAATTTCTGTTTTCTTTGATTTTTTTTCTTATTAGGGAAATTCACAATATGTTGGTATGTTGGAACATGTTTAGTTTTTGAGTGTTTTTCTGTTGTAAATAATAATTTTATATTTACAAATTTCCAACTAAAAATTTTGCAAAATTGATTTAGATCAATCTTAACTATTTCCGTACGCAGTTATTTCCTCAGTTGTACACAGTTATTTCCTCAGTTGTACGCAGTATATTCCTCAGTTGTACACAGTTATTTCCTCAGTTGTACGCAGCTATTTCCTCAGTTGTACGCAGTTATTTCCTCAGTTGTACGCAGCTATTTCCTCTGTTGTACGCAGTTATTTCCTCAGTTGTACGCAGTTATTTCCTCAGTTGTACAGTTATTTCCTCAGTTGTACACAGTTCATTCAAAGGAAATGAAAAAAAAATGAATTTTAAAAAAAATCATAACTATTCGTCAATAAATAAATATATCTTATTATATACTAATTGGAAGAAAACTGGACAATCTATTAGAATAACAAGGTTAAAAAGTAGTAGAAGTAAAACTAGAAAGACTTGTATAAATGAAACAACTCGAATGATGCAGTGGATGGTGCTCAACGGAATACACTGTGGGCAGTGTGTGGCAATCGCCATGGAAAGAGTTAAAGAAACTTCATTTGCCTACAAAATAGTATATTACTCATAAAACATATTTTAATAATTAAGACAATTTCATCTGAATTTGTACATACACGTACCTGCAATGGGAATATGGGACATCAATTTAATTCAGCCACAACATGCTTTTCAATTGTGTAGGCAATTAGTTACTGTCATTTGAGATCAGAATGAGCGTTATTCAGCCAATTAGTTACTGTCATTTGAGATCAGAATGAGCGTTATTCAATGCTACATAGAGCCAATACTGACATACAGGTGCGTGTCATGGATGGTGAACAAACAGATCGAAATATCTCTGAGGCCACAGAGATGTGGTTTTACAGAAGAATAATGAGAATCACATGGAATGCTAAAATGACTAATGTGGATGTAGTTAATGAGGCCAAGACTCAGAGAATCTTATAATCAATATAAGAAAGAGGCAGCCATCATTTTTGGACATGTTATGAGGAGGGGAGACGAGACAGAGGAAGAAAGACAATTGTGGAGATGCTGACTTCACGGCACGGTCTTCCGTGTCAACATCTGAGATGGTTATCAAACACTAGGGACATAGATTTTGGAGGTCTATGATGCCTCGCCAGCGCCTTGGCACCTGATGATGATGATGAACTAATCTGTCAAAGAAATGAACGAAAGATGTTGTAATTCTGTAATAGTGTTAGTTGCTTTTTTTTTGCCATTTCTGTCTGTGCTGTTGTGTAGATGTTGTTATAGTCTGTGCTGTTGTGTAGATGTTGTTATGCCCTGTCTGTCTGTGCTGTTGTGTAGATGTTGTTATGCTCTGTCTGTCTGTGCTGTTGTGTAGATGTTGTCATGCCATGTCTGTCGGTGCTAGTTTGGTACAAGAGACAAGAAATATATATGAAGATATTGGAGCCGTCGATATAGAAATTAATAACACGCTGTGCTATTGGCTACATGCCGTAGAAATTACGGGTTTGAGGCCGTCTTGGCCCAAAATATTTTTGTGTGTGCATGGTTGAAATATAGAAATCCTCATCCTTTACTTGGGGATCTTCTGCTTTTTGCAGTCGCTATTTTGATGATTATCCGTCATACGCTTTTTATGACAAAGTCGACTTGTCTGGAGCTTATCTCTGGTGCCATGTAATTTTGAGTGTTGTGTTGCAGTTACAACATCCCTGTCTAGGGAGGACATACAGTTGGGCAGTCTTACAGGACATGTTCTGTGGTTTGATCAGCGTTGCCACTAGGACACAGAGGGGATGGATACAGTGGTAGCCTGTGTAAGAGCTTGGGGATGGAGACAGTGGTAGCCTGTGTATGAGCTTGGGGATGGAGACAGTGGTAGCCTGTGTAAGAGCTTGGGGATGGAGACAGTGGTAGCCTGTGTATGAGCTTGGGGATGGAGTCAGTGGTAGCCTGTGTAAGAGCTTGGGGATGGAGACAGTGGTAGCCTGTGTAAGAGCTTGGAGATGGAGACAGTGGTAGCCTGTGTAAGAGCTTGGGGATGGAGACAGTGGTAGCCTGTGTATGAGCTTGGGGATGGAGTCAGTGGTAGCCTGTGTAAGAGCTTGGGGATGGAGACAGTGGTAGCCTGTGTAAGAGCTTGGGGATGGAGACAGTGGTAGCCTGCGTAAGAGCTTGGGGATGGAGACAGTGGTAGCCTGTGTAAGAGCTTGGGGAGGGAGACAGTGGTAGCCTGTGTAAGAGCTTGGAGATGGAGACAGTGGTAGCCTGTGTAAGAGCTTGGAGATGGAGACAGTGGTAGCCTGTGTAAGAGCTTGGGGATGGAGACAGTGGTAGCCTGTGTAAGAGCTTGGGGATGGAGACAGTGGTAGCCTGTGTAAGAGCTTGGGGATGGAGACAGTGGTAGCCTGTGTAAGAGCTTGGGGATGGAGACAGTGGTAGCCTGTGTATGAGCTTGGGGATCTAAATTACAGGTACCTCTGAAGTCAAACTGGCCTTGAATCCCAGAATTTTCACAGCACATGGTCACAAGCAATGTTCAACACAGTTTTTTTCTTACCAACTCTGTGATATCAGTGTCAAACCTGAACACTGACAACAAATAAGAATCCAAACGACAGAGATGAAGTGTTTACAACGAATTCTAAATGTCACAAGAAAAGGTAAGATCAGAAACTAGGAAATCAGAAGAAAAGTGGGATCCTTGCTGGTGCTGCAATATATAAAGAAACAACAGGTCAAATGTTTCAGAGACGCATCAAGGTTACCACAAAAGCACTAGCACTCATATACAACAGACCCAGAGGACGACCACGTAAATGCTGGATCTACGGAATATCCGAAGCACTAAATTCTACCTTGTTTAAAGCGCATAAAGAGACTCGCACCAGGTCTCTTTTTAGACCTAGCCGAAAGGCAAAACAGCATTATAGAATAGATGGGTGATTGGGTGTCATATTATCGACTTCTCTATCAGTTACCTGTGTCATGAAATGTAGTTTGAAAGATATCTGTGGGTGTCATATTATCGACTTCTCTATCAGCAACCTGTGTCATGAAATGTAGTTTGAAAGATATCTGTGGGTGTCATATTATCGACTTCTCTATCAGCAACCTGTGTCATGAAATGTAGTTTGAAAGATATCTGTGGGTGTCATATTATCGACTTCTCTATCAGTTACCTGTGTCATGAAATGTAGTTTGAAAGATATCTGTGGGTGTCATATTATCGACTTCTCTATCAGCTACCTGTGTCATGAAATGTAGTTTGAAAGATATCTGTGGGTGTCATATTATCGACTTCTCTATCAGCAACCTGTGTCATGAAATGTAGTTTGAAAGATATCTGTGGGTGTCATATTATCGACTTCTCTATCAGCTACCTGTGTCATGAAATGTAGTTTGAAAGATATCTGTGGGTGTCATATTATCGACTTCTCTATCAGCAACCTGTGTCATGAAATGTAGTTTGAAAGATATCTGTGGGTGTCATATTATCGACTTCTCTATCAGCTACCTGTGTCATGAAATGTAGTTTGAAAGATATCTGTGGGTGTCATATTATCGATCTCTATCAGCAACCTGTGTCTGAAATGTAGTTTGAAAGATATCTGTGGGTGTCATATTCTTTACTCAGCTATCTGAGTCATGAAACGGTTTGAATAGATCTGATGGGTGTCATATTATCGACTTCTCTATCAGCAACCTGTGTCATGAAATGTAGTTTGAAAGATATCTGTGGGTGTCATATTATCGACTTCTCTATCAGCAACCTGTGTCATGAAATGTGGTTTGAAAGATATCTGTGGGTGTCATATTATCGACTTCTCTATCAGCTACCTGTGTCATGAAATGTAGTTTGAAAGATATCTGTGGGTGTCATATTATCGACTTCTCTATCAGCTATCTGTGTCATGAAATGTGGTTTGAAAGATATCTGTGGGTGTCATATATCGACTCTATAGTTACCTGTGTCGATATTATCATTCTATCAGCAACCTGTGTCATGAAAGTAGTGAAGATATCTGTGTGTCATATTATCGACTTCTCTATCAGCAACCTGTGTCATGAAATGTGGTTTGAAAGATATCTGTGTGTCATATTATCGACTTCTATCAGCAAACCCGTGTCATGAAATGTGGTTTAGATATCTGTGATGATAAGAACTGTGTCAGACTTGAGATTTACAATTTTTTCGTCATTCCAAATGTTTATGTTACTCAGATAATAAGACATGAGAAATATATTTGATTTCACTTGCAAAGAAAATAAACACAATCATGAATTCAATTATTTCTGCTGATCTGTTTGTTTACGCTGACGATACAGTGCTATTATCGACATCACAAAATGGTATCGAGAACTTGATACAATCACTTCATACAAAACCAACGAAGATCAAAACCGTTATCTCAATACAATAAAAACGAAGATATTGACAAGTGATAAAACAGAATTGATGGCTAATATATGTGTCAACGGTCACATAATAGAAAGAGTCGACAACTTTGAATACCTTGGGGCATTGCTGACAAATGATGGGGATGCTATAAAAGAAAGCTGAGCATTGCTTTGCAAAAACTAAAAGAACTAACTAACCTATAGAGGGGAACTGACATAAGAACAAAAATGTGTTTAACACTTTCGCTGCCACCGTCGACAAAAGTCGGAGAAGTACCAACTCCCTTTTTACTACCGTCGACGACTTTTGTCGGCGGCCATATGCCGTCGACGATGTCTTTTTTAAACGGGGAATATCAATTGCCGAAAACGGGGGTCCCGTGTCGTACTACTTCCGTATTGTTCCGACGAGCTCTACAAAATGGCGGATCTAACACACACGCGGTAAACGTCGGTATAAGTTCGATTTTTCGTAAGTAAACAAAAATTTTCAAAATGGACGACGTAGATGATGAATAGGAATGTCCAAAATGACTCTTTTCAGACTTTTTAGCCAGTGATAGTGTTAAAACGAACTCTGAATGTGATATGAATTTGAACTGTGATTCACGTGACGATGTTTATAGATCGATAGCAGACATTCCCAGGGTACAGGAGTAGATGACGGACACCCAACTCGAAAACGACGGCATATCATACTGTGGATAGGTATGGGGATATCAGTTACTACAATAGCTTGTGGATTATAAAGAATAGATTCCACATATAGACAGGTTAGTAGCTCATTAATAAATGAACACTGTTCCATAGTTTAAAAGTCCTAAGTTTATTAGTTTATTTTTAACGATTTTTTAAATTGTCACTCTGAAAACTGATATGCCGAAAATAGCGTGGCAGTGAGCCAGACTTTGTTGAAAAATGGCTGGCAGCGAAAGTCTGCGTTTTTCCCTTGGCAACATATGGTTGTGAGAGACATGGAAACATTGACAAAGCGGCGGAGATCATTAATGTCTTTTAATGCAAATGCTACAGAAGAGTACTTAGAATAGACAGAGAAAAGAGCTTCTGTTCTGCAACAGCTTGATATTAAAGAGAGTTGGCTATTAAATATTTCAGACACATCAAATGACATGAGTGCCTAGAGAAAATAATTTTGGAGGGAATGGTATCTGGAAGAAAAATTAGAGGAAGACCTAGAAGACGATGGGGGCAAGATGTCATTGACGATCTGAGAATGACGTTGCTGACACCGGTCAACTTGCACAGAACAGGACGCTACTGACGGCGGTAAACTTGCACAGAACAGAGAGTTTTTCAGGACTGTTGTCATGAGAACCAAGTTCAGGAAGAGACAAGCTACTTGATGATGATTTGTTTATTGTCACATCTTCTTCTTCGAACGCGCTACATCGACCACTTGTTAAACCACTCTTTGTGTGGATCGATAGAGAGAGAAACCACTCTTTGTGTGGATCTTGAGAGAGAAACCACTCTTTGTGTGGATCGATAGAGAGAGAAACCACTCTTTGTGTGGATCGATAGAGAGAAACCACTCTTTGTGTGGATCGATAGAGAGAAACCACTCTTTGTGTGGATCGATAGAGAGAAACCACTCTGTGTGGGGATCGATAGAGAGAGAAACCACTCTTTGTGTGGATCGATAGAGAGAGAAACCACTCTTTGTGGGGATCTTGAGAGAGAAACCACTCTTTGTGTGATCGATAGAGAGAAACCACTCTTGTGTGGGATCGATAGAGAGAGAAACCACTCTTTGTGTGGATCGATAGAGAGAAACCACTCTTTGTGGGGATCTTGAGAGAGAAACCACTCTTTGTGTGGATCGATAGAGAGAAACCACTCTTGTGGATCTGAGAGGAAACCACTCTTGTTGATCGATAGAGAAAACCACTCTGTGTGAGGGATCTTGAGAGAACCACTCTTGTGTGGATCGATAGAAGAGAAACCACTTTGTGAGATCGAAGAGTAGAACCACTCTTGTGGGATCTTGAGAGAGAACCACTTTCGTGTGGATCTAGAAAACCACTTTTTGTGTGGATCTTGAGAGAAACCATTTTGTGTGAATCGATAGAGAAACCACTCTGGGAATCTTGAGAGAAAACCACTTGTGTGGATCGTGAGACAACCACTTTGTGTGGATCGATGGAGGAAACCCTCTTTGTGGATCTTGAGAGCCACTCTGTTGTGGATCGATGAAGAAACCACTTGTTGTGGATCGATGAGAGAAACCAACTTTGGGAGATCATTAAAGAACACTTTGTGGGGATCTAGAGAGAACCACTTTTGTAATCGACAGAGAAAACCACTTCTGTGTCGTAGCAAAACCCTTGTGATGATAGAGAGAGAACCACTATTTGTAGAGATCTGAAACCACTCTTGTGTGTCTGAGAGAAACCACTATTTGTGGACGGAAAACTTGTGGATCGAAGAGAAAACCATTTGACGAAGAGAAAGAACTCTTTGTGGATCGATGAAACCTTGTGTGGATCGATAGAGAACATTTGTGATCGATGAAGAAACACTTTTGTTGGACGATGAGAGAAACCACTTTGGTGGAGCGATAGAAGACCACTCTGTGTGGACGATGAAGAAACCAGCGTTTTGTGGATCGATGGAAACCACTTGTTGTCGATGAGAAAATACTTGTGTGGATTGGAAGATAGAAACCACTTGTGATGAGTTGTTAGGAACCCATCTTTGTTGATCGATAGAGAGAAAACCATCTGGGATCTTGTAAGACCACTCTTTGTGTGGATCTTGAGAGAGAAACCACTCTTTGTGTGGATCGATAGAGAGAAACCACTCTTTGTGTGGATCGATAGAGAGAAACCACTCTTTGTGTGGATCGATAGAGAGAGAAACCACTCTTTGTGTGGATCGATAGAGAGAAACCACTCTTTGTGTGGATCGATAGAGAGAGAAACCACTCTTTGTGTGGATCGATAGAGAGAAACCACTCTTTGTGTGGATCGATAGAGAGAAAATACTCTTTGTGTGGATTGAGAGAGATAGAAACCACTCTTTGTGAGGATTGAGAGAGAGAGAAACCACTCTGTGTGGGGATTGAGAGAGAGAGAAACCACTCTTTGTGGGGATCGATAGAGAGAAACCACTCTTTGTGTGGATTGAGAGAGAGAAACCACTCTTTGTGATTTGTATTTGATCTAAACAACAAACGTGTCTTCCTTTGAGAAGATAATATGGAGAGAGAGAGAGAGCTGGCAGATTGAAATACTCCTTGGCCTTACCGTGAATTGAGCACATGTCTCCCGTATGTGGGCTGCGCTCTAATCCATTCAGTCAAACGCTCCTTAAGATACCACAGCTCACGCTGAAAACTACGAAACAATGCAGTCCGTTCTGCATGTTACTATAACCAGCGGGAGTATGAGAACGAACAAAGAAGATGTAATACATACAGTTTGCCAGTAAATACAATTCAAACAGTGACTCCATGAGCATGATTCGTAAAGTCGAATAAGAAATGATAAGACGAAACTGGGTGGAGGTACTGGTACAGACAGTTATCAGAGAAATCACCATGTTTGTCCCTGGGCACGCGGAGTTAGGGGTAATGAACGAGCTGATAGATTGGCTGGATTGACTACAATATCAGAGGAGTTGCAATGGACCGAAATGACATTCTTAATGCATTGAGTCTTTTCGAACAGAGGAGTTTCAGGGCTGTGAATCCCACTAGCTGACTAGATTGAGAGAGATGGGTGTCGATATTGGTGCAGCCCGAAAAGAACGACAAACCAAATAGGCAAAGAGATTGATTAATCAACATCAAACTGGCGTGTTGGGCCGCTGGACACTACTGGATTTGTTGAAGCGGAGATCGGAGCACATATGGCATGTCCGGAGTGCTATGATAATAGTTCTCATTTAACTGATAGCTGATACAATTCACGGCTTCCATTTTGTCTTCAACCTGCTTTGTTTATTGTCCATACACATCCATATAATACATACACATCATATAATACATACACATCTATATAATACATACACATAATACATACACATCTATATAATACATACATATCTATCATAATACATACACATCATATAATACATACACTATAATACATCACATTAATACATTCACATAATACATACACATTCATATAATACATACACATTCATATCTCAAAGACTTCCATCTTGTCTTCATCATACTTTGTGTCTATTGTCTGTCCCCATGTGGATGATGGAGTTAGTTGTCCACTCTTGACGTTAAGCGTAGGGGTGGAAGCTTTAATTTGTGTTCCAGTGCCAGATGAGTCGATCTTGTGTTATATCCGTGTTTATTTAGTGTAGTCTTTATATTGTATATCCTTATTTTTCTTGATCTTCCCCTGGCTCTAGTGCCTGGTCTCTTTTTATTGTATGCTGTTATTGCTGGTTGGTTGTATTCCATTCTCATTAAATGTCCAAACCATTGCATTTGTTGTCTTTCAATGTATTCGATGCATGAATGTATGCCTTCTGCTTCTGATGTCCTCGTTTCGTAGTCTATCTTTCCTGATGACTCTCACCGCCTTCCTCAAGCATTTCATTTCGAACAAAGTGGTGGTAGAAAAATGTCATGATTTTAAACACAGTCAAATCGAGCCATATATCTGACCTCTCGTCTTACAATCACACGGACGTGTCTCCCTGATAAACCCAGAGATCAATAATCGTAAATTTTTCAACACCGCTTTCTCGTTACAGCAGTGGCACCATCGAACTCACAGCCAACAGCTCACAGAAAACACGGTGTCGGCCCCTGGAACCGACAATATTTCTGAGATTGGGTCGAGTGTAAGGTTCTCTCTGTTGGATACAAACAGAATCGGATTCTTGTTTGGTATTTTTTTTACCAAAAATATATTTCTGTGCTGAACTTTTGTCAACAATTTCTTCAATTAATTTTGTATGTATATTCTTACAAAAGTTTATCAAACGTGAGAGATTCAAGTAATTCAGAAGGTAATTACAAATAGAATAATAATTATTGAGTTATCCATTACTTCTTGCTTATAGTAGAAAGTGTTAACTAACTCGCGTGTGTGCGTTTCCATCACAGCAATGGTATATCGATTACTTTATAGTTAGTTCTTCATCTGGTACTAGTCGATACTGGAGATCTTGGCTGTCGAGCGTGGTAATATGTAGCTACAAATTTAGTACAACTGTCGCATGGTAATATGTAGCTACAAATTTAGTACAACTGTGATAATTCAAATTAGCTTGGTAATATGTAGCTACAAATTTAGTCGAACTGTGCATGGTAATATGTAGCTACAAATTTAGTACAACTGTAGCATGGTAATATGTAGCTACAAATTTAGTTCAACTGTCGCATGGTAATATGTAGCTACAAATTTAGTACAACTGTCGCATGGTAATATGTAGCTACAAATTTAGTCGTCGAACTGTAGCATGGTAATATATAGCTACAAATTTAGTACAACTGTCGCATGGTAATATGTAGCTACAAATTTAGTACAACTGTCGCATGGTAATATGTAGCTACAAATTTAGTACAACTGTCGCTGGTAATATGTAGCTACAATTTGTAAAGATTATTAGTCAATTAGTCAACTGTAGCATGGTAATATGTAGCTACAAATTTAGTACAACTGTGCATGGTAATATGTAGCTACAAATTTAGTCGTCGCAACTGTAGCATGGTAATATGTAGCTACAAATTTAGTACAACTGTAGCATGGTAATATGTAGCTACAAATTTAGTACAACTGTAGCATGGTAATATGTAGCTACAAATTTAGTACAACTGTCGCATGGTAATATGTAGCTACAAACTTAGTACAACTGTCGCATGGTAATATGTAGCTACAAATTTAGTACAACTGTCGCATGGTGATATGTAGCTACAAATTTAGTACAACTGTCGCATGGTAATATGTAGCTACAAATTTAGTACAACTGTAGCATGGTAATATGTAGCTACAAATTTAGTACAACTGTCGCATGGTAATATGTAGCTACAAATTTAGTACAACTGTCGCATGGTAATATGTAGCTACAAATTTAGTACAACTGTCGCGTGGTAATATGTAGCTACAAATTTAGTACAACTGTCGCATGGTAATATGTAGCTACAAATTTAGTACAACTGTCGCATGGTAATATGTAGCTACAAATTTAGTACAACTATCGCATAGTAATATGTAGCTACAAATTTAGTACAACTGTCGCATGGTAATATGTAGCTACAAATTAATCAACTGTAGCATGGTAATATGTACTACAATTTAGTACAACTGTAGCATGGTAATATGTAGCTACAAATTTAGTACGTCATGGAATATGTAGCAATTGTCAATGTGCATGGTAATATGTAGCTACAAATTTAGTACAACTGTTGCATGGTAATATGTAGCTACAAATTTAGTACAACTGTAGCATGGTAATATGTAGCTACAAATTTAGTACAACTGTCGCATGGTAATATGTAGCTACAAATTTAGTACAACTGTCATGGTAATATGTAGCTACAAATTTAGTAAATGTCAGACACTTAGTACATGTCGCTGGTAATATGTAGCTACAAATTTAGTACAACTGTCCTGTAATATGTAGCAATTTGTACAACTGTCGCGGTAATAGCAAAATTTAGTACAACTGTCCCCGTGTTGTGCTGGGGTTCGAAGGAAGCAAAGAATAGTACCACTGTGACCTACAAGGCATGTCATAAGAGGCGACTGATGTAGGACCTAGGGATGCTAACCTAGTAAATGAAAAGCATCGCAGAAATCGGATGTGCTGGCCTACTGTTAGACGCATAACTGGGGACAATGTACAATCGCTCTTAGGCTCAGATCGCATACAAATCACACAGTGGTTAACAAGTGGTCGATATAGAGCGTTTGAAGAAAAGAAGTAGAACTCTAGCATGGTAATAAATGTTATACAATTTAGTAGAACTGTATCTTCTTCTCTTCCACTATTTACTTCTTTATAGTGGGTGTGTGGGTGTGTAGTGATCTTAGGTGTGTTGTTCTTCTTTCTTCCACTATTTACTCTTTATAGAAGGTGGTGTGTGGGTGTGTAGTGATCTTGTGTGATTGCTTGTTCTAGACACTTTTAATATTAAAAGAAATTGATTGTACGTTATAGTATCTAGGGCCTGCAAGCATTTTTCTAGACCTATTGGAGCAATAATAATATAATTCATCTGAGACCGATAGTTCATGTGCCTGCAACAAGTTCTTTCAATCTCCTCTATTTTCCCCCTCTTGCAATTCTCTTCCATCAATGGACCTGTTATATTCTTGATCCTTTTCTCAGAAGTTCTTTCCCATTCTCCTTATGTTGTCCTCTTTCTGAACCTCTGTTCCCAACATTCTCCATCCTCTTTGATAGTTCTTTGATCCTATCTTCTCAAGGTGTAACTCCAACATATCTCCATCTTCTCTTTCTTATAACAGTTGCCACTAGTGGTTGACCAGACATTTCTTCTCAAGGTGTATCTCCAACATATCTCCATCTTCTCTTTCTTATAACAGTTGCCACTAGTGGTTGACCAGACATTTCTTCTCAAGGTGTATCTCCAACATATCTCCATCTTCTCTTTCTTATAACAGTTGCCACTAGTGGTTGACCAGACATTTCTTCTCAAGGTGTATCTCCAACATATCTCCATCTTCTCTTTCTTATAACAGTTGCCACTAGTGGTTGACCAGACATTTCTTCTCAAGGTGTATCTCCAACATATCTCCATCTTCTCTTTCTTATAACAGTTGCCATTAGTGGTTGACCAGACATTTCTTCTCAATGTGTATCTCCAACATATCTCCATCTTCTCTTTCTTATAACAGTTGCCACTAGTGGTTGACCAGACATTTCTTCTCAAGTGTATCTCCAACATATCTCCATCTTCTCTTTCTTATAACAGTTGCCATAAGTGGTTGACCAGACATTTCTTCTCAAGGTGTATCTCCAACATATCTCCATCTTCTCTTTCTTATAACAGTTGCACTAGTGGTTGACCAGACATTTCTTCTCAAGGTGTATCTCCAACATATCTCCATCTTCTTCTTATAACAGTTGCCACTAGTGGTTGACCAGACATTTCTTCTCAAGGTGTATCTCCAACATATCTCCATCTTCTTCTTATAACAGTTGCCACTAGTGGTTGACCAGACATTTCTTCTCAAGGTGTATCTCAACATATCTCCATCTTCTCTTTCTTATAACAGTTGCCATTAGTGGTTGACCAGACATTTCTTCTCAAGGTATCTCCAACATATCTCCATCTTCTCTTTCTTATAACAGTTGCCATTAGTGGTTGACCAGACATTTCTTCTCAAGTGTATCTCAACATATCTCCATCTTCTCTTCTTATAACAGTTGCCACTAGTGGTTGACCAGACATTTCTTCTCAAGGTGTATCCAACATATCTTCATCTTCTCTTTCTTATAACAGTTGCCACTAGTGGTTGACCAGACATTTCTTCTCAAGGTGTATCTCCAACATATCTCTATCTTCTCTTCTTATAACAGTTGCCACTAGTGGTTGACCAGACATTTCTTCTCAAGGTGTATCTCCAACATATCTCTATCTTCTCTTTCTTATAACAGTTGCCACTAGTGGTTGACCAGACATTTCTTCTCAGGTGTATCTCAACATATCTCATCTTCTCTTTCTTATAACAGTTGCCACTAGTGGTTGACCAGACATTTCTTCTCAAGGTGTATCTCCAACATATCTCATCTTCTCTTCTTATAACAGTTGCCACTAGTGGTTGACCAGACATTTCTTCTCAAGGTGTATCTCCAACTTTTTTATCTCCATCTTCTCTTTCTTATAACAGTTGCCACTAGTGGTTGACCAGACATTTCTTCTCAAGGTGTATCTCCAACATATCTCCATCTTCTCTTTCTTATAACAGTTGTTACTCTTTACACTTTGTAAGCTATTATTCATTTTCGTAAGGCTGTTTTTGATGCGGGATCCATCTTTGCGTGGTCTTCCTCTTGCTCTGTACTCGTTATACTTTTCAGTGTTTCTCGATGGGGTAGACGATACAGGCATTCTTGTCAGGTGTTCAAACCATTTAATCTGTTGTTCTTTTATGAATTTCATGATGATCTTAGGTTGAAAGTGGCGTGCCTCAGCCACATAGAGACTTAACACGCCACCTAACAAACAAGACGTGCATGACTGGTTTCACATCCAGTCTTCTACTGATTTCTTCATTTCTAATTTTGTCTCTTATTGTCACTCCTGCAGCGTTTGTATACGGCATCTCATTTCCATCGTCATACCCGCCTGCCCAGCTTTTATCGTCATACCCGCCTGCCCACCTTTTATCGTCATACCCGCCTGTCCAGCTTTTATCGTCATACCCGCCTGCCCAGCTTTTAGTTCAAGGCGTATATCGAAATTAGTGTGAGGCTATTGGATCATATTGTTGACTTCTCAAAACAGAAATTGGTATAACATTTCTAATGAGTTTGAAGTTACAATGCAAAAGTATCATTAATGCTATACGCGCATTTCGCAAAGAGGCACATATGGATCATCTGTACTAAGTATACAAGAACCAGAGAAAAGAGCTATTTTATTATAGTGATTCCTCCATAGTTAACACACCACATTGTAACGAAGAAGTAGTGATACCTCCTACCACATATGTTAACACACGCACATTGTAACGAAGAAGTAGTGATACCTTCCTACCACATATGTTAACACACACACATTGTAACGAAGAAGTAGTGATACCTTCCTACCACATATGTTAACACACACACATTGTAACGAAGAAGTAGTGATACCTCCCTACCACATATGTTAACACACACACACTGTAACGAAGAAGTAGTGATACCTCCCTACCACATATGTTAACACACACACATTGTAACGAAGAAGTAGCAATTTGAAAAGAATCTCTCCAGTAGCTCCGTCATAACAAGGTGCTATAGAAAAGTTCTTAGAACATCCTGGACAGAGAAGAGAAGAAACAAAGATATCCTACAAGATCTGAATATCAAGGAGCATTGGCTCACAAATAACATCATGTCCCGGAAGATGAAATATTTTGCTACATTAAATGCCACAGTGGTCTGGAGATAAAGGTAATGGAAGGCATGGTTCCTGGAAAACGAGTCAGGGACGACCAAGACGAAGATGGCAGCAGGACATCAAAGAAACCTTGAACATGACGCTGTAAGAGGCAGGAGAAATTGCAAGAGATATAGAGCTTTTCAGGCGGGCTGTGATGAATGCGAGGTTCCGCAATGGACATGCTACTACTTGATCTCCGCCATTGCCAGTCCCAAACCTGGACGTGAAAGGGGAGTGGCATTATGATATGACAGCTAACGTTAACTGTAATGTAAGTTATTTAAAAGCAATAATACAACTAAGTCTACATTTCTTGTTTATTTCATGCCTGTATTGCAAGTATCAACATTGGCCCCCATGTATAAGCTGAGATGATACGCCTTTGCACGAGACTTGTCATCAAATAACATATGTGTGCGTTTACTGTAAAAACTAAAATTGCGGTTCAGACTAGCCAAATATGCGCCAACATCAAAGGAAACCGTTATATTACAAAATCCAGGTTTCCTATAGCAATTTCTTCCATCAGACATTTGCATCGGTATAATTCTAAGGTTGGGTGCAAAGTTTCGCTACTGTGGAACTGATGGTTTTGCTACAATTCGCATTGGACTGTGGGCATGAGTTGTTGAACGGACTATAGTGAGATGTTTGGTTGCATTAACAATTGGGCTTGCTGGTAGTTTACAGCATTTGCTTTTTACACTCTAACCTCTATCTCTCTGTCTAGTCTTCCATCATTTATGAATATGAATTCCCACTACCTTATTAAATGTCCACGTCGCACACATACGTTGTACTGTGAATATTCATGCTCTTTGTTGTCAGGCAGTTATTCCATTCTGTTTTTTAGTTAATTTATATCGGGCTATGTTTGTTCTTCTTTAGTTTCCATCATGCAATTTCCATTTCTTGTTAGCAGTGAACCGTGATAATCAAAACCATTCTCTTTTTCTGTTTTCTCTCACCCTTTGATAGAATTCCGAGAATTGCTACTATTAACACAATAACCGTGCAGGTTCACACTGCGTATGAAATAATTGTGTGTACAGTGCGCTCATTGTGCGCTCACTATTTATAGTTTATTATGAACGCTGGTAGTGCGTAGCGATATTACTGATGTGATGTAATCAGGCATAGTATTCATACGCAATTTGGTAAACAAAGGAAATCAATATGGGGTATGAGTATGTGGGTTTTCTCGACTGGAGAATGTGAGAGATGATGAGATATGGACAGTGCCGGATTAGGCTAGCGCGGGGCCCGTAGCAAATTTTAGCGCGGGGCCCTAGGTTTTGTATGATAATAAAATAAAACACAACTTTTACAAACAAACTTTTCTCGATTTAATGTGAGCAAATTTAGAGATAATACTAGGCAAATCAATTTCTCTAAGTAAATTACATTCAATGTTCATTAAGGTGAGGTTATTTAGACGATCTTGTCCCATCATGTTTCTTAACTCACTTTTTATACGCTTTAATGTTGAAAAAGAACGTTCTCCGCTGCAGTTAGTAATCATTAAAAACTAGTAAATTCGTAAGACTATTTCTACATTTGGGAAACACGACTCTAATAAATGTTCCATTATAAGTTTATAAAATTGCAGTTCTAGAGCCTCATGCTTTTCGTTGCAAATAGCAGCAGCTACAATAGTTTTAAGAAGTTCAGTGAACTGCATAAGTTCGTCGCCTAGGCTTCTTCCAAATCCTCTTGGTAAGAGCTGACAATATTTGGAGTTCTTTTCAAGATCTCTTCCTCTGTAATAGATTTTAACTGCCGGAGTATTCCAAATACACCAGTCACTCTATGGTACAGCCTAAATCAATAACTTTTCAAACAAAACAGAACAGTTGTCCTTTAGTTTCTGTATAACACAACCAATCTTTCACGTGAGTTTTGTTTGTTGGTGTATGTGTGTATGTGAAAACGACTTTCGACAAAATCGTGGATTGTTTGAAGTTGTTTGGCCATTCACCAATATCGTTGGAGTACATTTTACTTTCGTTGTGTTTTTGGCTTGTAGATGATGTTGCTACATTAGAAGCATGTGCTGTGCTTTCTGTCTCTCTTTGGCTTGAAGATGATATGGCTAAATTGGGAGGACTTGTTGTATATTCGATTTCAGTTTGTCTTGTGAAAAATGTGGCTAAATCGTGAAGAGTTGCTGATCTTAATGGTAATATTGGTAATGATGATTCTTCTATAGCACTGCTTTCATCTACTACACAGTAGGACACGTCTTCTGTATTTTCTGCTTCGATTTCGTTGGATTCAGCACCATCACACACGACATTTAAAATTCAGACAGCTTGCGTGTTTTTGATATAACATCTGGTTATTTTTCCATTTTCATCTGTCACATAGGCGCGGGGCCCCCTAGAAGCGCAGGGCCCGTAGCATTTGCTACTTCTGCTACTAGGCTAATCCGGCTCTGGATATGGAGTATGTGGGTTTCTCGACTGGAGAATGTGAGAGATGATGAGATATGGAGTATGTGGGTTTCTAGACTGGAGAATGTGAGAGATGAGGAGATATGGAGTATGTGCGTTTTCTAGACTGGAGCATGTGTGAGTTGATGAGATATGGGGTATGTGTATGGTGGGTAAAACTAGCAATAATACAAATCAAATGATAGTACAAATGGCACCAATTTTGAAATGCAAGCATGTCATCACGAACACTAAAATAACATTGTTGTACACAATATTTCTTCCAACATTATGCTATCAGTGCCAAACCTGGACGCTGACATCAAATGATAGAAAAAACTAGTCACGACAGAGATGAAGTGTCTACACAGAATGCTGGGAGTAACAAGAAGAGACCGGTTTAGAAATTAAGTCATCAGGAAAAAAATGTGTACAACATCAGTACTAAATTTCATCAAGAAACAACAAATTAAATGGTTCGGTCACATAAGTAGATTACCAACTGACAGTGTGCCCCTAAGAGCAATGTTACGCCGATACAGTGGATACAAAGAGCAATGTTACGCCGATACAGTGGATACAAAGAGCAATGTTACGCCGATACAGTGGATACAAAGAGCAATGTTACGCCGATACAGTGGATACAAAGAGCAATGTTACGCCGATACAGTGGATACAAAGAGCAATGTTACGCCGATACAGTGGATACAAAGAGCAATGTTACGCCGATACAGTGGATACAAAGAGCAATGTTACGCCGATACAGTGGATACAAAGAGCAATGTTACGCCGATACAGTGGATACAAAGAGCAATGTTACGCCGATACAGTGGATACAAAGAGCAATGTTACGCCGATACAGTGGATACAAAGAGCAATGTTACGCCGATACAGTGGATACAAAGAGCAATGTTACGCCGATACAGTGGATACAAAGAGCAATGTTACGCCGATACAGTGGATACAAAGCAAAATGTCATCCACAATAAAGTGGACTCAAAATAACAGAGGCGTGAGAAACAAGAGAAACTCGACGATGGTCGTTGAGCTGTAGTCAAAGGCCGAAAAAAGTGTCTTTAGTCAAGTTATGAAAGAAGTGTCTTGTAAACGTCGATAGTTAATGAAAGAAGTGTCTTTAGTCAAGTTATGATAGAAGTGTCTTTAGTCAAGTTATGATAGAAGTGTCTTGTAAACGTCGATAGTTAATGAAAGAACTGTCTTTAGTCAAGTTATGATAGAAGTGTCTTTAGTCAAGTTATGAAAGAAGTGTCTTTAGTCAAGTTATGATAGAAGTGCCTTGTAAACGTTGATAGTTAATGAAAGAAGTGTCTCGTCTTGTCTTATGAAAACATGGCGGAATTGGCAAATGGATAAGCTTGCTGTGACATGTTACTATATTTTGTAGCAACGATCGAATGTTCGAGAAAGTTGATGTTGCAGAAGAAGAGGATGACGAATGTCCGAGAAATTTTCAGAAATATTTATACAAAAAAACCGTCATGTTTATAAGACCAGTCCAATGACCTATTTATAAATATATTGCTCTCGTATCGTTAAATGTTACATAGGGCCTGCAAGTAATTTCTCCATACCGCTCTGTCATTGTCAACTCGATCAATTTCTTGCATGGAAATGAATCCAATATTTCTCACCTCACTCAGCAAAGTTTGTTTCAGAGTTTCTCTAGGAGTCCTCCTCCTTTCTTGAACTTTTGCTTCCACTTCAAAGCCTACTTTAGAATTCTTTATCTCCCACTTCAAAGCCTACTATAGTATTCTTTATCTTCCACTTCAAAGCCTACTTTAGTATTCTTTCCTCCACTTCAAAGCCTACTTTAGTATTCTTTGCCTTCCACTTCAAAGCCTACTTTAGTATTCTTTATCTTCCACTTCAAAGCCTACTTTAGTATTCTTTATCTCCCACTTCAAAGCCTACTTTGGTATTCTTTATCTCCACTTCAAAGCCTACTTTAGTATTCTTTATCTCCCACTTCAAAGCCTACTTTAGTATTCTTTGATCATTTCTTCTGAAGGTATGCTCAACCGTGGCACCTGACAACACAAGGCCGGCTAGCTCATACGGGAAAACGCCTTACACAAACCTTCGAGTGCTCTCATTCGAAATATTGATGACGCTCGAAGTTTTTAAACGGTGTGATCAGTTTCCTATGCTCATGGTGTCGAAACAGCGTGTTAGTTGCCTCCATGAATTCAGTTGTCAGCAGGAGGTACTCGAGGGGACATAATTTATCTTTGGAGTTTGTCTATTATCATAATCCTTGTCTTTTTCTCCATGTATCTTCATAATGTTTTTTTTTTAAATCTTAATAAAATATGAAACTTCAAATTATATAGTTTTAAAACTAAGTTAAGCAATTTTCAATTCAAATGTTGTATCAATCCTAACATATGCCAGCGAGAGTTGGAAAATGACTAAAGATATAGAAAGTTGAATGCATTTGAAAATAGATGTCTGCGAAAAATAATGAATATAAAATGAAACGAATTCAGGAGAAGTGATGAAATCAGAGACATGTCTGGTCAACCAATGGTGACAACTGTTATAAGAAAGAGAAGATAGAGAGATGATCAAAGAATATCAAAACAGGCAGTGAAGTGGAAGTAAAGAGTTCAAGAAAGAGAAGATAGAGAGATATGAGGGTACACCTTGAGAAGAAATGATCAAAGAATATCAAAGCAGGCATTGAAGTGAAGTCAAGACTTCAAGAAAGAGAGGACGCCTAGGAAACCAAGAAAAGAACTTTGCTGAGAAAGGCAAGAAATATTGGACTCAATTCCATGGAAGAAATTGAGCGAGTTGCCCAGGACAGAGCGGTATGGAGGAAATTATTTGCAATGTAACGTATAACAGCACCAGAGGAATTTATATTTATGTTCATATCCACTTGTTTTGTTCTTTTTTTTTATTCAGACAATTAAATCCAGTAATTATGTTAATTATATCCAGTAATTATGTTAATTATATCCAGTAATTATGTCAGTTATATCCAGTAATTATGTCAGTTATATCCAGTAATTATGTCAGTTATATCCAGTAATTATGTCAGTTATATCCAGTAATTATGTCAGTTATATCCAGTAATTATGTCAGTTATATCCAGTAATTATGTCAGTTATATCCAGTAATTATGTCAGTTATATCCAGTAATTATGTCAGTTATATCCAGTAATTATGTCAGTTATATCCAGTAATTATGTCAGTTATATCCAGTAATTATGTCAGTTATATCCAGTAATTATGTCAGTTATATCCAGTAATTATGTCAGTTATATCCAGTAATTATGTCAGTTATATCCAGTAATTATGTCAATTATATCCAGTAATTATGTCAGTTATATCCAGTAATTATGTCAATTATATCCAGTAATTATGTCAATTATATCCAGTAATTATGTCAATTATATCCAGTAATTATGTTACTGTCAACATCGTAAAAGAAAAAGAATTGAGAAATTAATAATGGACGTTCAAGATAAAAGCGAGAAAACAAAATCTTTATCTCAATGTGGCAAAAACAAAATCTATATCTCAATGTGGCAAAAACTAAAATAATGACAACGGATAAAACAAACATGACAAAATATATTTTTATAAAACGGAGAGAAAATAGAAAATGTGAACAGTTTTGAATATCTTAGTTCGCTGCTATAGTCTGTCCATTAATTCGTGAGCACGTTTGAAATTGATTTTCTCGAAAACTACCTATTGGATCTCAGTGATTTTTGCAAGCAGCCTTAGAATATCCATGACGCTAGAGAAATATTTTTTCCAAGAAAATTTGATGTAGTTTGAAATATTTCTTCTTCAGGTTATATTAAAATCAACCTCACCGGATTGTACACAATAGTAACAGATTTACGGTACACAGACGCGTTGTTCTAAAATACATTATGGTAACATTGAAATATCGTGAGTTTCACGAATTCCCGTGCACCTAACCCAGTCGACTTTGAAAGCGGAAAGCATATGACGTTATAATTGGGATACCGTTTTATAGTTATAGGCGTATCTCGCTATTTGTATGAAGCTATTGTATCATATTTGTTGGCTTATCAAAACTGACATTGATATCACATTCATAATGAGTCTGAAGTGCACATTTATAACAATGCAGAAGGTTACAGTTTTACTATACCAACACTTCCGTAAGGAATCTAAGAGAGGTCATCTATATTGCGATATTCATAACCCTGAGAAACGAACGCAACTGGCGCTTGGTCTGAATAGAGAATCCTTTTCCCGATGGATTAAACAGGACACAAAGTGCACTAATGTCAAGCAAGGAAGGAAAAGAACAATTGACGACTTTGACATAGATGTCATAAGACGGGAGCTCTTGAAAATGTTTGCGACAAATCAACTTTTACTCTCAGGAAACTGAAATTAAAACTGCAATCAGATTGCAGCATAGACATTTCTAAAAGTACTCTATGGAAAATTGTAAGAGCCGCCGGCTTCACCTTCAGAAAAACTATAGGCGGCAGGAATATTATTTGTGAAAAGCCACATTTAATTGCTGCCCGAAGTAAATACCTGAAGCAGATCCGTGAGCGGCGGAGGCAAGGCTATGATATTGTATATTTGGACGAATCCTGGGTCAATTCTCACCACACCAATGCTAAAGAATGGCAATCAGTAGACGGTGAACAGAAAAGAAAAATACCAAGCAGCAAAGGCCAGCGTATTATACTAACACATGCAGGAAGTAGTGAAGAAGGTCTTGTCCATGACGCTGGACTTATTTTCCAATCAAAAAGTACCGACGGTAGGGACTACCACACAGAAATGAATGGACATATTTTCAGGCACTGGATGGAGAAAGATCTACTTCCAATTCTAAACAGACCATGATGCTTGGTAATGGATAATGCATCCTATCACAACGCAGTATCAGCGTAAGACAAAGTACCAACTGCATCAAATACAAAAGATCAAATTAGGACTTGGCTTGCTAAGGAAAATGTCAGCTTCGATGATACATATTTGAAACCCGAGTTGTTGCACCTGGTGAGGATGACAAATAAGACAAAGGTGTTTCATATTGACAAAATCATTGCGGAATACGGCCACACGTCTTTGCGACTACCTCCCTATCATGCTCAATCCGATAGAGCTTGTCTGGGCTAAAGTAAAGGGCAAGTTGCCGAACAGAACAGGACGTTTAAAATGTGTGATGTTGAAGTTCTGACACGTGAGTCCTTCTCAATGATAGACATGCAGTTCTGGAAGAAGTGTGTTGAACATGTGCTCCGAGAGGAAGACGAGTACTGGCACCGAGATGGATTACAATTTGTCCAGCCAGTAACAATTATCAACCTCATGGAATCGTCAGATTCGGGATGATACAAATCATATTTTTATTACAGACTGAGAAATAGCAACGTATACATTTCCATATCCAAATGCGTCTACCATCATACAATTTGTGGTGAAGTTAAGACACCCTGGGGTCTAATGGTGACCGAAGGGAGGACTAACTGTTGCATATTGTATCCAAGTTCACGATTGCACATAAAGGGCAACACACTTAATTACTTGACCTATCAAGTTAATATGGAGATACACCTATGAATAGAATTGACATGGACAAATTCTAGGGATACTGTAAAATCTAAAATTTGAGCCCCGTATTTGCAATTGTCATAAAAGATCAAAGGAATTCGCCGATGTGCAAAATCCGTAGCATCTATGGACTACTGGTTAGCTTTATTTTAGCGTCATGGATATTCTAAGGCTGCATGCAAAAATCACTGAGATCCAACAGGTAGTTTTCGAGAAAATCAATTTCAAACGTGCTCACGAATTAATGGACAGACTATAACAACAGATGGAAATAGGATGAAGGAAATTTAAAAAAAAACAAACATGGCTTTACAAAAATAGTAAACAAATAAAAACAGCATGGAATGGAGCTGATAGGAAAACAAAGATCAGAATACTAAGAACATGCATATTCCCAGTGGCAACGTATGGTGTGAAGCATGGACATTTAATAAAGCAGTGGAAAAACATATATCTGCTTTTGAATATAAGTGTTACGTAAGAGTCCTCAATTCTGGACATGTAAAAAAGACATGAAGAGTTGGAGAAGACTATTATGGAAGGAGGCATCCAGGCAAAGAGGAGAAGAGGAAGACCATGGAGAAAGTGGATTCAGGATGTAACTAATTATTTGATCATGACGACTGCAGAGATAGGACATCTGGCCTATGTTAGTGAAATTCTGAAGGACTGTTGGGGTGGCAACGTTCTGCTCAGGACAAGTTAGTTGATGGTGATTAATTTTGTCTTAAATTTTGGAACAGCTATGGGAAAGACGGAGAATTTCGTTAACGTAGTGGTTAGTGTAATCGATTCCTAGGCGTGTGATCCGCCGTTTTTTCTTCCACCGCATCGGCTGTCAGGTCTACCCAGCCTAAATTTGGTACAAGAACAGCACTGGGAAGTTTACCACATCACCCATTGTGTGCCAATAATCAATGAAATATACGATCCTAACAGCGTGTACCAATAATCAATGAAATATACGATCCTAACATCGTGTGACTCCATACATCTTGTTTTCTATTCTATGTTTTCTCGAATTCTATTTTGTATCACATCGTCAAGATAAGAAGAGATTTATAGAACGGGCTTTTGTGTGCGCTTAGTACATGGTGTCTTTCAAAGCCTCTGTTCTTTCTGTGATCCCCCTTTTTGCGTTGATGACCACTTGCCTTGCATCCACAGTATCGGAGTAACACTGCACTTTGAGGTGTACTGTCTGTTGGTAATCTGCTTATATGACCGAACCATTTAATTTGTTGTTTCTTGATGAAGTTTAGTACTGATGTTGTACCCACTTTTTCCTGATGTCTTCATTTCTCAACCGGTCTCTTCTTGTTATTCCCCAGAATTCTGCGTAAACACTTCATTTCTGTCGTGACTAGTTTTTTTCTATAATATCATTTGATATCATTTTATATCATTTGATGTCAGCATCCAGGTTTGGCACTGATAGCATAATGTTAGAAGAAAGATTCTATTGAACAATGCTCTTTTAATGTTCATGGTGACATGTTTACATTTCAGAATTGATGACATCTGTCCTATTATTTGATTTGTTTTGTTACATCTGTGTTGGATTTCATTAGTTATTCTTCCATTTACTGAAACATTAGTCGCTAGATAAGTCAAATCTTTAACTGTATGATTGCTGTTGAAGATATTGATTTTTATAGTACTTTGTTCTCCAGCTATATGAGACTTGATTCTTCTTCTTCATGCGCTCCATATCCACCACTTGTTAAACCACTCTATGTGATGTGTATGTGATCTGAGCCTAAAAGCGAGTGTACGTTGTTCCAGCTATGCGCCTACAAAAAGGTCAGCATATCCGATTTCTGCGACGCTTTTATTTATTAGGTAGCTTCCGTAGGCCCCTACCTCAGTCGCTTCTTATGATATGCCTTGTAGGTCGCAGCGTTACTATTCTTTGCTCCTCGTGAGAGCCCCGACAACATAAGGATGGAGACCTGATTGAGAAACATATATAAAACTTGGTCAAGAAGTAACTGATTGAGAAACATATATGAAACTTGGTCAAGAAGTAACTGATTGAGAAACATATATGAAACTTGGTCAAGAAGTAACTGATTGAGAGACATATATAAAACTTGGTCAAGAAGTAACTGATTGAGAAACATATATGAAACTTGGTCAAGAAGTAACTGATTGAGAAACATATATGAAACTTGGTCAAGAAGTAACTATTGATATAATCTGTTCTGTGTCCTGTAGTTTGAGTATATCATAATAGTAATATAATATATAATAATAATTTATATCGTACCGTTATACGTTACATAGGGTCTTCAAGTAATTTGTCCATACCGCTCTATCCTGGACAACTCACTCAATCTCTTCCATGGAATTGAGACCAATATTTCTGGCCTCTTTCAGCAAAATTTGTCTCATGGTCTCCCTCGAATGTCCTCTCTTTCTTGAACCACTTCAATGTCTGCTTTGATATTCTTTGATCTTTGCATCCCACTTCAATGTCTGCTTTGATATTCTTTGATCTTTGCATCCCACTTCAATGTCTGCTTTGATATTCTTTGATCTTTGCATCCCTTCAATGTCTGCTTGATATTTGGATCTGCATCACTTCAATGTCTGCTTTCATTCTTTGATCTTTGCATCCCACTTCAATGTCTGCTTTGATATTCTTTGATCTTTGCATCCCACTTCAATGTCTGCTTTGATATTCTTTGATCTTTGCATCCCACTTCAATGTCTGCTTTGATATTCTTTGATCTTTGCATCCCACTTCAATGTCTGCTTTGATATTCTTTGATCTTTGCATCCCACTTCAATGTCTGCTTTGATATTCTTTGATCTTTGCATCCCACTTCAATGCCTGCTTTGATATTCTTTGATCTTTGCATCCCACTTCAATGCCTGCTTTGATATTCTTGATCTTTGCATCCACTTCAATGCCTGCTTTGATATTCGTTGATCATTTTTCTCAAGGTATGCCCAACATATCTCCATCTTCTCCTTCTTATAACACTTGTTACTAGTGATTGACCAGACATTTCTCTGATTTCATCACTTCTCCTGAACTGCCCCTAGTATGTAGACCTGAGAAGAAAGAGGTGGCCCACTTACACCAGCGTCAAAGACAAACTGTATTGCATTGCTGATAATCTGAGGCAGACGGCGGCCTTTATTAGAGAATCTGAAATCCCAATCTAGTGAGAACGCAGAAGAAGAAGAATTCGTCCCAATTTATGTTCATCATTTTCGGAGACATCTCTTCCCCCTCTCTCTCTCTCTCTCTCGCGATCACCTTTAGACTGATGTACCAGATTTCCCCATAAACCTCATTCATGTGGACATCTTATTCAAGCAGCCTTGGCATGGGTGGATTTCGTCACATCTTCAGCACTATTTGGGGCTCTGGTGCTTATCTTTCGGCGATGTGTCCAGTTTTAGCCAGCGTTTACTGGGTTCGCTCTCCGTCAGCCTGTGGCTGTCCCCAGCCGACCTGTAAGGCAGCAGGTTGCAGACATCTGTTTTCAAATGCATTCAACTTATTTTCTATATCTTCAGTCATTTTCCAACTTTGGCTGACGTACATTATTTGAATTGAAATTCGTAATAAATCTGTAAATAATATATATAGTAATATTTATTGCTATGATAACAAGTTGGAAGATTTGGTAGAAGCCGGAATAAAGTGTTCAATTGGAAAAGCCACTATAACGGCTAAATGCTTGATTATTGCAATTTTACGCCACTAAATGGGTTAGTGGTACGGATTGGGTTAAGTAAGAAAGGAAAGAAAGGGAAAAGAAAATGCTTGAAAATTAAGTGAAGTTTAGAAGAGGAAGAAGAGGTGGGTATGAGAGGAGAAGAGAGGGAAGAGAGAAAGAGAGAGAAGGCGAATGGAGAGAATAGAAAGTAAATAGAGATTCACAAGAGAAGAAAAAAGAAAATACATAGACAAGGAAGAAGAGAGAAAAAAAGAGAAAAGAAAGATACATAGACAAGGAAGAGGAAGAGAGAGAAAGAAAATACATAGACAAGGAAGAGAAAGAGAGAGAAAGAAAATACATAGACAAGGAAGAGAAAGAGAGAGAAAGAAAATACATAGACAAGGAAGAGAAAGAGAGAGAAAGAAAATACATAGACAAGGAAGAGAAGAGAGAGAAAGAAGGAAGGAAAAAAAAACATAGACAAGGAAGAAAGAAGAGAAGAAAATACATAGACAAGGAAGAGAAAGAGAGAGAAAGAAAATACATAGACAAGGAAGAGAAAGAGAGAGAAAGAAAATACATAGACAAGGAAGAGAAAGAGAGAGAAAGAAATACATAGACAAGGAAGAGAAAGAGAGAGAAAGGAGAAAAGAAAGAGAGATAGGAGAAAGAAAATAATAATCAAGAAGAGAAGAAGAGAGAAAGAATAATCATAGAAAGAAAGAGAAGATACGGAAAGAAAATAATAGAAATGAAGAGAAATAGAGATAAAGATCATGAAGAGAAAAGAGAGAATAATCAAGCAGTGAAGATGAGAGTGAGATTGACAAGATATTGGGAGTCTGAGTGCTAATTTGAGAGTGACAGTTAGAGGTTTAGTGACGTCAGCTGAGGCTGTAGGACCTGAAGGAGCAGGTTGAGACATTGTCAAATGATAACTATTTTTAATTCAGTCATTTTCAATGGGACAGTAATATTTGAATTGAAAGAATAAAGAAATAATAATGATAGTAAAGATTGTAGATAAAAGTTGAAGATTAAAGCGGAAAAAGTGTAATTGGAAAAGCAAGAACTAAGTAAGAGCTAAAATGGAGAGTGGATAGAGATGAAAGATAGAAGGAAAGATGAGAGTGGATATGAAGTAGAGAGTAAAGATAAGGAAAGGAAAGATAGAGGAGGAAAGAGAGAAAGATAGTGAAAATGATGAAGATGAGAAGATAGAGAGGAAGATAGAGAGAAGAAGAGAGAGAGAGGAAGGGAAAGAGAGAGTAAAGATAAGAGTGAAAGATGAGAGGAAAGAAGAGAGAAAGATAGAGAGAAAGATAAGAGTGAAAGAAGAGGAAAGATAGAAGAAAGATAGAGAGTGAAAGAAGAGAGAAAGAGAGAGAAAGAAAATAAGTAGAAAAGGAAAGATAAGAGGAAAGATAAAAAGTGACAAGAAGAGGAAAGAGAGAGAAAGAAAATAATAGACAAGGAAGAGGAAAGAGAGAGAAAGAAAATAATAGAAAAGGAAAGAAAGAGAAGATAAGAGGAAAATAGACAAGGAAAGATAAGAGAGAAAGAAAAATAATAGAAAGAGGAAAGAAAGAGGAAAGAAGAGAAAGATAAGATGAGATAGAGAGAGAAAGAGAGTGAAAGATAAAGAAAGAAAGGAAAGATAGAGAGGAAAGAAAGAGTGAAGATAAGGAAAGAAAGAGGAAAGATAAAGTGAAAGATAAAGTGAAAGATAAGAGAAGAAAAGAGGAAAGATAGAGAGTAATGAAGAGAGTGAAAGATAAGATAATAAGAGGAAGAAAGTAGAGAAAGATAGAGTGAAAGATAAGAGGAAAGATAAGAGGAAATAGAGGAGAAAGATAGAGAGTGAAAGATAAAGAGTGAAATATAGAGAGTGAAGATAGAGAGGAAAGATAGAGAGGAAAGATAGAAGAGTGAAAGATAGAGAGTGAAAGATAGAGAGGAAAGATAAGAGTGAAAGATAGAGAGGAAGTAGAGAAAGATAGAGAGTGAAAGATAGAGAGGGAAAGATAGAGAGTGAAAGATAGAGAGTGAAAGATAGAGAGTGAAAGATAGAGAGTGAAAGATAGAGAGTGAAAGATAGAGAGGAAAGATAGAGAGTGAAAGATAGAGAGGAAAGATAAAGAGGAAAGATAGAGAGTGAAAGATAAAGAGGAAAGATAGAGAGTGAAAGATAGAGAGGAAAGATAGGAGAGTGAAAGATAGAGAGTGAAAGATAGAGAGTGAAAGATAGAGAGTGAAAGATAGAGAGTGAAAGATAGAGAGTGAAAGATAGAGAAAGATGAAAGATAAAGAGTGAAAGATAGAGAGTGAAAGATAGAGAGTTAAAGATAGAGAGTGAAAGATAGAGAGTAAAGATAGAGAGGAAAGATAGAGAGTGAAAGATAAAGAGAAAGATAGAGAGTGAAAGATAAAGAGGAAAGATAGAGAGTGAAAGATAAAGAGTGAAAGATAAGAGAGTGAAAGATAGAGAGTGAAAGATAGAGAGTGAAAGATAAGAGTAAAGATAGAGAGTGAAAGATAGAGAGTGAAAGATAGAGAGTGAAAGATAGAGAGTGAAAGATAGAGAGTGAAAGATAAAGAGTGAAAGATAAAGAGTGAAAGATAAAGAGTGAAAGATAAAGAGTGAAAGATAAAGAGTGAAAGATAAAGAGGGAAAGATAGAGAGTGAAAGATAGAGAGTGAAAGATAGAGAGTGAAAGATAAAGAGTGAAAGATAAGAGGAAAGATAAAGAGTAAAGATAGAGAGTGAAGATAGAGAGAAAGATAGAGAGTGAAAGATATAGAGTGAAAGATAGAGAGTGAAAGATAAAGAGTGAAAGATAGAGAGTGAAAGATAAAGAGTGAAAGATAAAGAGTGAAAGATAAAGAGTGAAAGATAGAGAGGGAAAGATAAAGAGTGAAAGATAGAGAGTGAAAGATAAAGAGTGAAAGATAGAGAGTGAAAGATAAGAGTGAAAGATAGAGAGTGAAAGATAAGAGTGAAAGATAGAGAGTGAAAGATAAAGAGGAAAGATAGAGAGTAAAGGGAAGATAAGAGTGAAAGATAAGAGTAAAGATAGAGAGTGAAAGATAGAGAGTGAAAGATAGAGAGTGAAAGATAGAGAGTGAAAGATAGAGAGTGAAAGATAGAGAGTGAAAGATGAGAGTGAAGATAGAGAGTGAAAGATAGAGAGTGAAAGATAGAGAGTGAAAGATAGAGAGTGAAAGATAAGAGTGAAAGATAAGAAGAAGTGAAAGATAAGAGTGAAAGATAGAGAGGAAGATAGGGGAGATAGAGGAAAGATAAGAGGAAAGATAGAGAGGAAAGATAAAGAGTGAAAGATAGAGAGGAAAGATAAGAGTGAAAGATAGAGAGAGTGAAAGATAGAGAGTGAAAGATAGAGAGTGAAAGATAAAGAGTGAAAGATAAGAGGAAGATAAGAGTGAAAGATAGAGGAAAGATAAAGAGGAAAGATAGAGAGTGAAAGATAAGAGGAAAGATAAAGAGTGAAAGATAGAGAGTGAAAGATAAAGAGGAAAGATAAAGAGTGAAAGATAGAGAGGAAAGATAGAGAGTGAAAGATAAGAGTGAAAGATAGAGAGTGAAAGATAAAGAGGAAAGATAGAGAGGAAAGATAAGAGGGAAAGATAGAGAGGAAAGATAAGAGTGAAAAGATAGAGAGGGAAAGATAGAGAGTGAAAGATAAAGAGTGAAAGATAAAGAGGAAAGATAAGAGTGAAAGATAGAGAGGGAAAGATAGAGAGTGAAAGATAGAGAGGGAAAGATAGAGAGTGAAAGATAGAGAGGAAAGATAAAGAGGGAAAGATAGAGAGGAAAGATAAGAGTGAAAGATAAAGAAAAGGAGAAGATAGAGAGGAAAGATAGAGAGTGAAAGATAAAGAGTGAAAGATAAAGAGGAAAGATAAAGAGTGAAAGATAAGAGTGAAAGATAGAGAGTGAAAGATAAAGAGGAAAGATAGAGAGGAAAGATAAAGAGGAAAGATAAGAGTGAGAGATTATTTGATGACAAGTAACATCCGCAGTTAGTCTACAGGCAAGTGTTGCATACTCTGGCGGAGATGCGCAGATGGTGGTTGATGATTTATTGATGACTAATCCTAGACCTTCTCGTGATATTAGTTACATCTGTCAGCACGTGACTAACCAATCTTGTCTGCTTGACGCAAGGACGGTGTGACAAAGAGAGAGAGAGAGTGATAGAGAGAGAGAGAGAGAAAGGAATGAGGGACTGGTTGTAATCATTAACTGAGGATTGCGAGGTAATGTGCGAGGTGAATCTTCTATGTCTGTGTGCTCACTGTTCAAAGACGAGAATGATGACGAGGGGAATGAAAGAAATGAGGGAGGGCATATAATGATAGAATGCGCGCGGATGAAAGGGGGAATTAAAGGGATGAGACCCCCTCCTCATATTGACAAATGGTTGAAACGAGAGGTAAAAAAGCGACTTTCAATTTGTGATTCAATCTGCGTAGAACTTATTGTTTTATATATATATATGGATGTCTGTATGTTTACGAACATAGACTGTTATGTGGACATATGTAGCATATGTAGTGCTCAGACTCCTCCAACAGATATCGAAGGGTATGCATTCTGATGGTGCCCATAGCTCGCTGATTAAGCACACTCCTCACTCTGCCCCTTAGGTATCCAGTTCTATTTGAACAACGGGTAACTCCAAATTGCTTAAATCGCTGGATCGATTCAACATCGATTTTATTGTCCTCCTCCAATAATCAGTCGCGAAGATACCGAAGAACATCCCCTTATCCATCTTCAACTCCCCAACAATCGATACTGTTGATGCAAGCCTGTCCTCTCTCTCATTACCTCAAACACTGGCATGCCCAGGACAGTAGATCCATGTAAACCTCTGGAGGTTAGAAACTTCTATAGACGACATCCACTCCTACCGAAACGTGCCCTTCTGGATCTTGTGAAGCATCAACTGAGAGTCAGATACAACAACGGTCCCAGTAAATGAAGCCCCATAAAGTCAATGGAGGGCAGCAGTAACGTATAGCCGTACGATATAATATAATAATATTAATAATATAATAATAAAGACTGAAAAGCAAATCATACAGTTCACATATTCTACGGAAACTGAGCTCCAATTAATAGCACACAAGAAGGATATTAAAAGGATGCATTGTCTGAGCTAGAGCAAATCATACACTTCATCGAGTCACTAGTCATGTGATCTGATGACTGACAAAAGATTAACCCAAATTTTAGGGGCAATATTGACGATATGAAGATCGCCCTGTGATGTCGGGGTCAGCAATGGAAGCAAAGAATAGTACCACTGCAACCTACAAGGCATGCCGTAAGAGGCGAATGATTTAGGGGTCTATGGAAGGGTTAGCTTGGGTGAATAACCCAAGAAATAACCTTTCTTGTTGGCGCATAACTGATACAACGTACAATCGCTCTTAGGCCCAGATCACATACAGATTACACAGAGTGGTTAACAAGTGGTCGATATGGAGCGTTCGAACAGAAGGAGCAGATAGGAGAGCGTAGAGCGTAGATATGAAACGAGGTGTTGAACTTCATCAAGAAACAAAGAATTAAATGATTCGTTGACATAAGAAGATTATCAACAGACAGTGTGCCTCAAAGAACAATGCTTACTCCTATACAGTGGATGCAAAACAAAAAGCCGTCCACGCAAAAGGTGTACCTCAGAGATAACAGAGGCGACGAAAAAACACCGTTTATGAAGAGTACACTAAAGCCCGTTCTAGAAATCCCTTCTTATCTTGTTATCTTGACGTTGTGAGGCAAAACAGGATTTGAGAAAAGAATAAGAAGATGGAAGTTACAGGTGATGTGGGCTTATGACTGTACAGGTGATGTGGGCTTATGACTGTACAGGTGATGTGGGCTTATGACTGTACAGGTGATGTGGGCTTATGAGACGTGTGCACAAGGTGATGTGGGCTTATGACTGTACAGGTAATGTGGGCTTATGACTGTACATGTGATGTGGGCTTATGACTGTACAGGTGATGTGGGCTTATGACTGACAACAGATTGACCAAATTTTACATGTTTATGAGGCCGAAAAGACGTTTTTCATTTCAACAAATCCACGTCAACTACAAGATTGCAAGAGTTGGGATTGAAGATTTAAGTTGTCAGAAAAGAACAGGAAAACATGTATATGAGTAGGCTCATCAATCAACATCAAACTGGTACGGTCAGTCGCTGGACGCTGTTGGAGATATTGCGAAGGAGATCTGAGCACCAGTGGACATGTCTGGAGTGCAATGAAGATATTCCAAACTGAAAGTGGAACTAAACGTTGTTTATCATGTTAAGCAACAACTTTTGCAACATGTGTTCAAAGTTTATAACAATATGTTTGCCAGTTTTTATCCTGTCTAATTTTGGAAAACGTAACCTATGTTCTAGCTAGATTCCCTCAGTGCCGGATTAGGCTAGCGCGGGGCCCCCTAGGTTTTGTATGATAATAAATAATAAAACACAACTTTTATAAACAAACCTTTCTTGATTTAATGTGAGCAAATTTAGAGATAATACTAGACAAATCAATTTCTCTAAGTAAATTACATTCAATGTTCATTAAGGTGAGGTTATTTAGACGATCTTGTCCCATCATGTTTCTTAACTCACTTTTTATACGCTTTAATGTTGAAAAAGAATGTTCTCCGCTGCAGTTAGTAATCATTAAAAACTAGTAAATTCGTAAGACTATTTCTACATTTGGGAAACACGACTCTAATAAATGTTCCATTATAAGTTTATAAAATTGCAGTTCTAGAGCCTCATGCTTTTCGTTGCAAATAGCAGCAGCTACAATAGTTTTAAGAGTTCAGTGAACTGCATAAGTTCGTCGCCTAGGCTTTCTTCCAAATCCTCTTGGTAAGAGCTGACAATATTTGGAGTTCTTTTCAAGATCTCTTCCTCTGTAATAGATTTTAACTGCCGGAGTATTCCAAATACACCAGTCACTCTATGGTACAGCCTAAATCAATAACTTTTCAAACAAAACAGAACAGTTGTCCTTTAGTTTCTGTATAACACAACCAATCTCTTACGTGAGTTTTGTTTGTTGGTGTATGTGTGTATGTGAAAACGACTTTCGACAAAATCGTGGATTGTTTGAGTTGTTTGGCCATTCACCAATATCGTTGGAGTACATTTTACTTTCGTTGTGTTTTTGCCTTGTAGATGATGTTGCTACATTAGAAGCATGTGCTGTGCTTTCTGCCTCTCTTTGGCTTGAAGATGATATGGCTAAATTGGGAGGACTTGTTGTATATTCGATTTCAGTTTGTCTTGTGAAAAATGTGGCTAAATCGTGAAGAGTTGCTGATCTTAATGCTAATATTGGTAATGATGATTCTTCTATAGCACTGCTTTCATCTACTACACAGTAGGACACGTCTTCTGTATTTTCTGCTTCGATTTCGTTGGATTCAGCACCATCACACACGACATTTAAAATTCAGACAGCTTGCGTGTTTTTGATATAACATCTGGTTATTTTTCCATTTTCATCTGTCACATAGGCGCGGGGCCCCCTAGAAGCGCGGGCCCGTAGCATTTGCTACTTCTGCTACTAGGCTAATCCGGCTCTGCCCCCTCCCCAACCCTCCCTACCCACTTCTCCTAAAGATAGGCTCTGTAAACATGTTTAAGAACAGATAAAGAGCCAGATTAAGACAACCTGATGAGATTAGACATGACTCGAGATAATGAATGTTTGCTTGAGGAACGTACGGAGAGAAAAAGGCAGATTCCAGTGAAACAAGAAGTTACAAAAAGACGCTGGCGCTGGATAGAACACACTTTTAAAAAAACAGGAGGAGAACATAACAAGAAGGGTCCTTTCATGGAACCCACATGGACAGCAAAAGAAAGTGAGGTCTAGAAATACATGGAGACGAGATTTGTAAGCAAAGATCAACAATATCAAGAAGAGTTGAGAGATGCAGGAGATAGCTAGAGATAGGAAGACTTGGCATGACGTTGGTTGAGGGTCTTT
Source organism: Arion vulgaris (assembly GCA_020796225.1). Lineage (NCBI taxonomy): Eukaryota > Metazoa > Mollusca > Gastropoda > Stylommatophora > Arionidae > Arion > Arion vulgaris. Next base: position 3,814,148 of record CM036773.1, read on the forward strand.
GCCAGGTTTAAAAGGCACAGAGAAAGTGAGAGAGAGGGAGAGAGATAGAGACAGAGAGAGAGATAGAGAGAGAGAGAGACAGAGAGAGAGAGATAGATAGAGAGAGAGACAGAGCGATAGATAGAGAGAGAGACAGAGAGATAGATAGAGAGAGAGACAGAGAGAGAGAGAGAGAGAGACAGAGATAGAGAGAGAGAGAGACAGAGAGAGAAAAGACAATCGAGTTTAAAGTCATCTTGTAGGTGTGCTTGTATTGACAATTAAGGGCAGACCAATCGTGTTGAGAAGAAAGTTTATCATTCTGCCGATCGATTGGTCGGGTTCTGTGACCTCAAACACACAAGTAGATAGATAGTGGGTGGGCAAATGAAGTGTGCAGGGGCGGAAAATAAGATATCATTTGTCTTGAACTGTATTTGAAAGATAGAATGTGGGAATGTGTAAGTTTGTGTGTAGTGACTGTGTTTGTGAATATCGTGTACGCTATTCTCTCTCTCTCTCTCTGTGTATGTGTCGCTGTATCTTTAAGTTGGTGTGTAGTGATTGTCTATGTGACTACCATGTATGTTGTTGTCTCTCTCTCTCTGTCTTTATCTCTCTCTCTCTCTCTATCTGTCTCTATCTATCTCTCTCTATCTGTCTCTCTATCTCTCTCTCTCTCTATGGCGATAAATGTGGCTACTGCGCTACTGTCGTAAGAGGCGGCTGAGGTAAGGGCATTGGGAAGCTACCCTAGTAAATAAAAAAGAGTTGCAGAAATTCGATTTGCTATCCTACTTGTAGGCGCATAACTAGACAACGTACAATCGCTCTTAAACTCAGATCACATACAAATAAAAAAAAATGGTTAACAAGTGAAGCGTTCGAAGAAGAGAAGAAGTTTCCAAGCCTTCTTATCCAAGCCTCTTATCCAAGCCTCTTATCAGCCTTCTTATCCAAGCCTTCTTATCCAAGCCTTCTTATCCAAGCCTTCTTATCCAAGCCTTCTTATCCAAGCCTTCTTATCCAAGCCTTCTTATCAAGCCTCTTATCCAAGCCTTCTTATCCAAGCCTCTTATCGCCTTTTTATCCAAGCCTCTTATCCAAGCCTTTTATCCAAGCCTTTTTATCCAAGCCTCTATCCAACTCTTATCCAAGCCTTCTTATCAAGCTTCTTATCCAGTCATCAAGCCTCTTACCAAGTCTTTATCCAAGCCTTCTTATCCAAGCCTTATCTTCTTATCAAGCTCTTATCAAGCCTTTTATCCAAGCCTCTTATCCAATCCTCTTATCAACCCCTTTCCAAGCCCCTTTTACTTCTATCAACTCTTATCCAAGCCCTCTTATCCAAGCTATCCGCACATTTTCCAGATCTCTCCACTCTCTCCCCATTTTCTTGCAATCCGTTTCCAACTCGCACCTCCATGTTAACACCAACAGTAAAATACTGCAGGATGTCGTTATGTCAGTGTTATTTGTATCTGTTGCTTGATAAAGACTGATTGATCGAGACGTCGCTTTATTTGATTGTTGCGCTTTGTTAACCTGCATTATTTTATGTTTGGATATTTCATTTTGCTCTTGACAGAGTTAATTGTTTGGGTGGAGGTGTGTGTGTGGGTGTTGTGTCTCGCTGTGTGTGGTGTGTGTGTTCCTGGTGTTGTGTCTCGCTGTGTGGTGTTGTGTGTGGGTGTTGCGTGGGTTTGTCTCGCGTGTGTGTGTGGGTGGTTGTGTCTCGCTTGTGCTGTGGGTGTTGTGTCTCGCTGTGTGGGTGTGTGCGTTGGTGTTGTGTCTCGCTGTGTGGTGTGTGTCTGGTGTGTGGTGTTGTGTCTCGCTGTGTGGGTGTTGTGTCTCCTCGCTGTGTGGTGTTGTGTCTCGCTGTGTGGGTGTTGTGTCTCGCTGTGTGGGTGTGTGCGTGGGTGTAAGTGCTTAAGTGATATTCGTTAAACTTAAATTTAATTTGTGACAACTTTGTTATCACTTATGTATTGCTTTTAAAGTGAGTTCATCTTTATCTACCAATACTGGAATGCGAGGGTCATGCAACAGTTGTGGTCTGGGTCGGGGGTTCGAATCCGGACCGAGCCGTTTTGTTCCTATGTTGCATTTTTTCCCCTATCCCCTATAACTTTTGTCAGAGCTACGGAGTTCGTGATTTGTGCAATATTCTCGGCAGATGCCGTGTCACTTCTGTGATAAGGGACTGGGCTATATGGGGTAAAAACCCGGTGCAATGAAGTCAATCCTTCAACCAATTTAACCAATAAATGTTACCTGAGCTTGACGGCCTTATGTTATCGGAGGTCACGGTTTAATCAATCTACCTCACACATGACACTTGAGTTCTTTTTCTGAAAGTGTATTCAGGATAAGTAGAGCTCTGAGGTGGAAATAATAGATGTGCCAACCAAAAGAAAATCATGCTCTTCTAGAAGATGTATGACGCGATGGAGAGAAACATGCAAGGAAACTATATCACAGAGTATCTTTCTTTCACCAAGGAAATGTTTCAGAGTGTAATCTGGAGGGTTAGAAGCATGTATGAATTGAGGAAGCAAAAGAAGAAGAAGCATGGCTTGACAAAAATATAAACAACTAACAACATTATGTAATGGAACTGACAGGAAAACAAAGATCAGAATACTAAGAGCATGCATATTCCCAGTGGCAACATATGGATGTGAAGCATGGACATTTAATAAGGCAGTTGACAAAATGTATGTGCTATCGAATATAAGTGTTACAGAAGAGTTCTCCATATATCTTGGACAGAGAAAGAACAAATAGATTATTTAAAATAACTCAAAATCAAAGAAAACTGGCTGATGCTACAAAAATAAGAATGAGAAAATTGAGGTGTTTTGGACACGGAGGGCTGGAGAAGACCATCATGAATGGAGACATCCCGGCAAAGAGGAGAAGAAAAAAGACCACGGAGAAGATGGATTCAGGATGTAACTGATGGTTTGAGCATGACCGCTGCAGAGGCCTACGAGAGACTACGAGAGACTACGAGAGAGTGAAATTTCGAAGAACTGTTAGGGTGACAAAGTTCTGTTCAGGACAAGCTATTTGATGATGATGATCATCATCATCATTAATCCTCTCCGCTCCTCGTGGATCATAGGGCCTCAACAGTTGTTCGCCAATCTTCTCGGTCTCTGGCTGTTCTTTTTATGGTCTCCCAGGTCAATTGAGCACTCTTCAGCTCCTCAATAAGACCTCGTCTCCAAGTCTGCTTAGGGCGTCCTCTTTTCCGTTTTCCCTGCGGGTTCCACTCGAGCACTTGTCTAGTGACCCTCGACTGTGTCTTCCGCAAGGTATGGCCTATCCATCGCCATCTTCTCCTCTTGACCTGTGTCATCATAGGTTCCTGCCCTGTTCTTATCCACAGATCCGTGTTTGTAACTCTATCATACCATCTCAATCTGAGAATCGCCGCAAACATCCGTTGACAAAGGTCTGGATCTTATTTCTATTTGCCCTAGTGACTCGCCAAGTTTCCGAGCCATACAGCAACACCGACTTCACATTTGAGCTGAAAATCCTGAGCTTTGTTTTCGTGGAGATGGCAGCGGACTTCCACACCATGTGCAGGATCGCAAAGGCCTGTCGGGCCTTCCTAAACCTAGCATTAATGTCCTCATCTGTACCTCCTGATCTGCTGATCTTACTTTCAAGGTAGACAAATTCATCCACATCTTCTATGTCCCTTCCCTCAATCAGTATTGAATCTTGCTGTATGCTGTTGCTACGCATTACTTTAGTCTTCTCTTGATTTTAAGACCGACTCGTTGTGCTGTTTGTGTCAGAGCATCCACTTTTTCCTGCATGTCTTGTAGTCTATGCGAAAGCAAGGCGAGATCGTCCGCAAAGTTCAGGTCTTCTAGCTTTGACATAAGTGTCCACTGTATGCCTTTTCCAGACCTGGCGTAGACTGTGCGTGTGACCCAATCAAGTAGCACCAAGAAGAGAAGGGGGGACACCAGGCATTCCTGTCTAACACCAGTAGTGACCTGGACTCCTCTGACAGTCTTCCATCATGAATAACCTGGCAGGCAAACCCTCATACAGCTGCCTGATGATGTCGACAGTCTTCTCCGGCACCCCATAGTTTCTTAGGATCCCCACATTGATTTCCTATCTATGCTGTCAAATGCCTTCTCAAAATCAACAAAGCACACGTAGAGCCTGCCACTCCATTGTTTGTTCCACTATGATTCTTAGGTGGCTATCTGGTCATTGCAAGATCTATCTTTCCGGAATCCCGCCTGTTCGTCCCTAAGCCTCTGGTCTATAGCGTCCTTCATCCTGTCCAGAATAACCCTAGTGAGGACTTTGCTGGGAATGGAGAGCAGCATGATCCCTCTCCACTTGTCACAATTTGACAAATTGCCATTCTTTGGCAGTTTCACGAGGCCTTTCTTCCAATCTGCTGGTATCTCCTCCCTGTTCCACACCAAGTTGAACAATATGTGGAGTTGTTAGGGTGACAAAGTTCTGCTCAGGACAAGCTATTTGATGATGATGATGATGAAGTAGTACATTGAGGTGAGATTTGAAGGCAGAGATTCACGATATTCTTCTTCTTCTTCTGCGTTCTCACTAGATTGGGATTTCAGATTCTCTAATAAAGGCAGCCGTCTACTTCCTTCTTCTTCGGCGTTCTCACTAGATTGGGATTTCAGATTCTCTAATAAAGGCAGCCGTCTACTTCCTTCTTCTTCTGCGTTCTCACTAAATTGGGATTTCAGATTCTCTAATAAAGGCAGCGTCTGCCTTCAGACTGCTCAAGCACAACAAACAGTTTATCTTGTACGCTGGTATAAGTGGGCCACCTCTTTCTTCTCATGTCTGCATACTGGGGGCAGTTCTGTAGGATATGCTCTGTTGTCATACTCGTGTATGCGGAGGTGACTGTAGAGTCCAATCCTGGAACACACTCCCCTACCACTGGTGGGGCATACATGATGAAGGTTAGACATGTGTGTTCTGTCTTTTCGCGTAGCTCGTTTTTCTCTGTGCCTCAACGGTACGACTATTCCAAGCTATGCGAGTTTCTCTTGTGTTGTTACAGTGCTACTTGGCAGAATGGACGACTATTCCAGGCTATGCGAGTTTCTCTTGTGTTGCTACACTGCTACTTGGCAGAATGGACGACTATTCCAGGCTATGCGAGTTCCTCTTGTGTTGCTACAGTGCTACTTGGCAGAATGGACGACTATTCAGGGTATGCGAGTTTCTCTTGTGTTGTTACAGTGCTACTTGGCAGAATGGACGACTATTGCAAGCTATGCGAGTTTCTCTTGTGTTGTTACATGCTACTTGCAGAATGGACGACTATTGCAAGCTATGCGAGTTTCTCTTGTGTTGTTACACTGCTACTTCGCAGAATGGACGACTATTCCAAGCTATGCGAGTTTCTCTTGTGTTGTTACACTGCTACTTGGCAGAATGGACGACTATTGCAAGGGTATGCGAGTTCTCTTGTGTTGCTACAGTGCTACTTGCAGAATGGACGACTATTGCAAGCTATGCGAGTTCTCTCTGTGTTGCTACAGTGCTACTTGGCAGAATGGACGACTATTCCAGGCTATGCGAGTTTCTCTTGTGTTGCTACAGTGCTACTTGGCAGAATGGACGACTATTCCAAGCTATGCGAGTTTCTCTTGTGTTGCTACAGTGCTACTTGGCAGAATGGACGACTATTCCAGGCTATGCGAGTTTCTCTTGTGTTGCTACAGTGCTACTTGGCAGAATGGACGACTATTGCAAGCTATGCGAGTTTCTCTGTTGTACAGTGCTACGGCAGAATGGACGACTATTCAAGCTATCGAGTTCCTCTGTGCTACAGTGCTACTTGGCAGAATGGACGACTATTCCAGGCTATGCGAGTTTCTCTTGTGTTGCTACAGTGCTACTTGGCAGAATGGACGACTATTCCAAGCTATGCGAGTTCCTCTTGTGTTGCTACAGTGCTACTTGGCAGAATGGACGACTATTCCAGGCTATGCGAGTTTCTCTTGTGTTGCTACAGTGCTACTTGGCAGAATGGACGACTATTCCATGCTATGCGAGTTCCTCTTGTGTTGCTACAGTGCTACTTGGCAGAATGGACGACTATTCCATGCTATGCGAGTTCCTCTTGTGTTGCTACAGTGCTACTTGGCAGAATGGACGACTATTCCAAGCTATGCGAGTTTCTCTTGTGTTGTTACAGTGCTACTTGGCAGAATGGACGACTATTCCATGCTATGCGAGTTCTCTTGTGTTGCTACAGTGCTACTTGGCAGAATGGACGACTATTCCATGCTATGCGAGTTCCCCTTGTGTTGTACAGTGCTACTTGGCAGAATGGACGACTATTCCAAGCTATGCGAGTTCCTCTTGTGTTGCTACAGTGCTACTTGGCAGAATGGACGACTATTCCAGGCTATGCGAGTTTCTCTTGTGTTGCTACAGTGCTACTTGGCAGAATGGACGACTATTCCAAGCTATGCGAGTTCCTCTTGTGTTGCTACAGTGCTACTTGGCAGAATGGACGACTATTCCAGGCTATGCGAGTTCCTCTTGTGTTGCTACAGTGCTACTTGGCAGAATGGACGACTATTCCAAGCTATGCGAGTTCCTCTTGTGTTGCTACAGTGCTACTTGGCAGAATGGACGACTATTCCAGGCTATGCGAGTTTCTCTTGTGTTGCTACAGTGCTACTTGGCAGAATGGACGACTATTGCAAGCTATGCGAGTTCCTCTTGTGTTGTTACTGTGCTACTTGGCAGAATGGACGACTATTGCAAGCTATGCGAGTTCCTCTTGTGTTGTTACTGTGCTACTTGGCAGAATGGAAGTCAAAATGCCGACCTTTGATAAGGAGATGGCACATAATATTAATTGTCTCGGCATCAGATGTTCGTGTCAGAGAGAGCCGAATCAAAGTCTAACACACACATGCTTGACCATCATACTATTGAGTGTTGTTGGATTCATAGATGATCAGTTTGATATCCCTATGTGCGCTGTTTGACCTACTGTTCCATTATGACTTGACCTGTCCAGATCGATGGATTTTATATTCAACCATTCCCAGCATGCATCTGATCTGACCAGCCTGCTCGGTGACTACCGGACGGTGAAAAGTGGGGAGGGTAAGAGATTTGTGTGTCGGTTTGTGTGCGTGTGAGTCCGTGTGTGTGTGAATCTTGTCCCATATTTGGAACATACATCGTAATAGGGCGCCATGAATGTATGACATGGGCGCCGCGTTGTAAGCGCCCCTTAGGGGGTCTGGGGCATTGAAGTCCTGTGTTCAAGTAGAGCGCTTAATAGAATCATAGAGAGCTAAATCAATAAAAGTATGCCAAAAATCCACTGCCTATGCAAACAAACAAAAATTAAATTAAAAAAGAGACAAATTATTACAAATTATAACCATTGTAAAACAATTAGGTGGAGGAACTTGGTGGATACTATAAGAGTTTATGCATTGCTGCATAGATCTTCCTTTGTAGGATTCTGTGTTTGTTTGTTTGTTTCTTTCTTTTCTCCAATCTTGTTTTGCCTTACAACGTGATCTCCTACTTCCTTCTTTAGCGTTCGTTTTTACGACCAATTTTAATCATCCTTTGTGATATGTTTGATCTTTGTCAAGAACGTGTATACGTTGCACATTGGTTTGTAGGCCCCTAAACGCATAGACTTCTACACGTTTAGGACGCGTGCATCCGATTTCATCCAAACCTCCTTAGTCGCCTCTTACGACATGCTGGCAGGTAACAGTGGTTCTATTCTTTACACCCCAAATTTGGGCCCCGATAACCACTCGGACGTTACAACGTCATGATAAGAGATTTCTAGAACGAGCCCTTGTGTGCGCTTCATAAATAATGTCTTTCGTCGTCTCTGTTATCTCTGAGGTGCACATTTTCCGTGGCCGGCTTTTTGCGTTGTACCCATTATATCGGAGTAACATTGCTCTTTGAGGTCAACTGTCTGTTGGTAATTTACTTATGTGGCCGAACCATTTAATTTGTTGTTTCTTGATGAAGTTCAGTACTGATGTTGTACCCACATTTTTCCTGATGTCTTCATTTCTCAACCGGTCTCTTCTTGTTACCCCAGCATTCTGTGTCGACACTTAATCTCTGTCGTGACTAGTTTTCTACCATTTGATGTCAGCGTCCATGTTTGGCTCAGATAGCATAATGTGGGGATTGTTTGTAGGTTATGTAGGGGATTAAATGATCTTTAATCAGGGGTACGCCTCTTTCAACCTAAGGGCCAGTCTGTTTTTGGTTATATCAGAGTGTATAGGCCAACAAACATTTAATAATGAAATTCTTGTGGACAATCCAAAAGTGAGTATAACTTGTTAACTAAAGAGATTAGAGCACACATGTTTATTTCATCATCAGATGCTGTCGGCACATCGAAGGTTTGCCCCTGTGTTGCTGGGCCCTCAAGGGACCAAAGAATAGTAACACGGCGACCTACAAGGTGTGCTGTAGCATGACTGAGATAGGGGTCTAGGAAGCTATCCTGGTAAATAAAAGCGTTGCAGAAATCGGATGTGCTGACCTACTTGTAGACGCATTACTGGCACAACGTACAATCGCTCTTAGGTTCAAATCACATACAAATCACAAGTGGTCGATAATGAGAAGGAGATAACGAAGGCTGTCTGTGATTTTATGTGATCCGAGCCTAAGAGCGATAGTAAGTTGTGCCAGTTATGCGCCACAGGTAGGCCATCACATTCAATTTCTGCGACCCTTTTATTTAGTTTGGTAGCTTCCTAGTCCCCTTCCTAGTCGCCTCTACTGACATGTCTTGTAGGTCGCAGTGGTACTATTCCTTGCTCCCTTTGCGAGCCAGGGCAACACACGGGTGGCGCATCTGACTAGTGATTGGGGAGGTACGGGCACAGTAATAATAACAATATATTAATAGTAACATTAATTTTTAAAATGGTCTATTGTCTGTCTACATGTGAATGATGGAATTGGTTGTCCACTCTTGTCGTTAAGCGTAGGGGTGGGAGCTTTAACTTGCGTTCCAGGACCAGATGAGTCGCCTTTGTTGTGTTATATCCGTGTTTATTTAGTGTGGTCTTGATATTATTGTCTATCCATCTTGTTCTTGGTCTTCCCTTGGCTCTGGCACTAATAACAGATGAAAACTTAATCCTGACTAAAAGTTAAATTATTTGCTGTTGAAATATTGCACTTAAGAAAATACTGAATCATATTTTTATTTTTTAGAAACGCACTTTTTTTTCTTGAAATTCTGGTTAACGTTAAAACCGGAGAAATAAAATAGGGCGCCATGGATGTGTTACGCTGGCACCATGGCGCCCGTTTGGCAGCGCTGGTCCAGTTAATCAATCATTCCTGACAGGGAACACGAAAACGGCCACAACTGACAGGATTTGTCAGGTTCAAGTACACTGGCAGGATCTTCCTATCTTTCTTTCTTTCTTTCGTTCGATTGAAATATTCTCTGTGTGTACAATGTTGTTTCTTGTTGCTGTTACTGTTAGTACTGTTGTTACTATTATTGTTGCTCTTAGTACTGTTGTTATTGTTGCTGTTAGGGATGTTGTTATTGATGCAGTTGCAGATGTTTATTGTTGTTATTGTTGTTCTTGTTGCAGGTACAGTTGATGTTGTAGTTGCAGTTATTGATGATATGTCTTTAGTTGCAATTATTATTGTTGTTTTTGTTGTTGCTGGTGCAGTTGCTAAGTCATTATAATAACTTTTACATCGGCAGATGCAAGAGAGAGAGAACAGAATATAACAATAAGAGGCAATGACTGTATGGGCAATCTGTTCATGATGGCTTTCTTACGCTACCATTGTGACATCAACATTCAACATCATCAGAAACAACATCAACAATTGTTCCGATACTGAGGTGGAGGATGTCCACTCTAGACATCATGTGTCGATGCTAAGAGCAGAATACTATGACAAGAACATTGATGTTAGAACGTGTTCTCCGCATGTAGTCAAGAACATTGATGTTAGAACGTGTTCTACCATTTTGAATCAATTAACATCATGAAATAATAACAAGTGTTCTCTGAGGTAGAGTCAAGAATCATTGATGTTAAAGTCAGAATACTAGTCAAGAACATTGATGTTAGAACGTGTTCTCCGCATGTAGTCAAGAACATTGATGTTAGAACGTGTTCTCCGCATGTAGTCAAGAACATCATAATTCAGTTTGGATTTTATTATACATTTCGAAGCTACCTGAGCATTTCTTATCGCTTTAGATGTCTTCCACCAGCTGTCATCTGAGCGTTTGTCCCACAGTCATCTGAGCGTTTGTCCAGTAGTCATCTGAGCATTTGTCCAGTAGTCATCTGAGCGTTTGTCCAGAGATAGCGGGGCCCCTTCTGAGCGTTTGTCCCGCAGACGAGGGGGCGTCGTCTGAGCGTTTGTCCTTCGATTTATGGCCATTGCAGCGGCTTTACATGTCTGTCTGAGCATTTTCAGTTTCAGTTTGGAATATCTTCATTGTACTCCGGACCATGACCATGGGTGCTCCGATCTCTTTCGCGATATCTCCAACAGCATCCAACGACTGACCGTACCTGCTTGATGTTGATTGATGAGCCTACTTGCTGTACTGTTGTTTTCTAGACACTCCAATCTTCAATCCCAGCTCTTGCAATCTAGCAGTTGACGTGGATTGCTTTCTTCTTCCAACGTTTTCAGACATCGATATGTATACTTCTAAAGTAGTTAGTCGTCAACCGGAGTCCATGTACATCTCCATATAGCTTGTCTTGGGCTGATATCAAAATTTGCCATGTGTTTTCTCTCTGTTCAGTGTATGTTGGACATTCTTCAGATATGTGTGTCTCTGTGTACTCCTGCTTGTGTCACATGTGCATATGTCAGAAGGACCTATTTTGTACTTGTTAAACAGATGATACCTCAGCCTATTGTGCCCTGTTCGTAGACGCAATTTGCCTGAGTTGTGGTGCGTTTGCATAGCGAGTGCTATCAGTTTCTACACGAGGGGTAGATACGTGTTGAGTAAGTCATCGAGTGCATGGAACAAAGATGAGATCGGCGTGACAGTTTTTGTGAGTTTTTATCTCCGAATTCCTATTCCTATCGGAGACGGACGATAAAACGTAGGCCCCATATTCATGTTGAGCATGGAAAAGAACCATTGACAATTCAAAATCGAGAAGAGCAAGCTGAAAATCCGATGCGCTGGCAAAATTGGTTAGAAAGATTACAATCTTCTAAATTACATTGACGACCTTCGTTGGTGCTACGGAGTTCGTGCACTGCCGCTGAGATCTTCCTGTGTAAGAAAGAGATCGTAGCACACATGATTGCTCACTGAAGTGCAATGATGATGATCATATCAATCACTCAATCAATCACTCCATTTTTATGAAAAGCAAGCGTCTTCATCAACTACAATACAACAGTGTTCAGAATTGTTTTAACGTTATCACCAAGTTAGCAGATGAGCATACGCCATTTCCTGTGTACATTGTATTCATATGCAGTTTTTTCATTCATTTCACCTTGCACTCATCTGTCTCGCATCGTCATCGCCTTCTTCTGGATCTCAGAGTTGATAGTAATGGGTAATGAAGGAAGTACATCATCTACAGGAGAAAGTACACCTATCTCGGAGAACCCATCATTATATTCCATGAATTCTCGGGCCAGATCTTCTGTGGAGAGCATAAACTCACCCTCGCCAATTGATGCTCCTGAGCCAGATCTTAGCCACCTAACCCCCGAGGAAATTATACAAATAAGGAGCGTGATGGAGAGGGCAAGAAATCTTCAACAAGAGGAATCAACCACAGCCAGGTAAAGTATCTATCATTTATATATATATATATATATATATATATATATATTTTTTATAAAAGTAAATATACAATCTACAAATTATATATATATACAGTTACAGATGATCAACAGCATTTTTATGCCCACTTTGTGATCATCATCAGGTGCCGTGCCGGCTGGCGTAGGCGATCATGGATCTTCACAAATTTCTGTCTTTGGTGTTTGCTATCGTCTCAGATGTTGACGCTCTTCCGTGTCATGAAATCAGGCTATCCAAAATTTTCTCTCTCTGTCTTCCTCTGTCTCGTCTCCCTCGATTTTACCGGTTGTTACAATGTGTTCTAAACTTCCCTTTTTCATCACATGTCCGAAAAATGATAACTGCCTCTTTCTTTTATTGATGATACCTTTTTCTGTGTCTTGATCTCGTTGATTTGTTGTTACCAGAGCCAAACATGGACAATGAGCAAAACACAGTCGCAAAAATAACTATATGTGAAATGCGATGCCTACGAAAAGTTATCAACAACACCAGAAGAGACAGAGTCACCAACATTAAGAAAGAAAGTTGGGACAGAACCTTGCCTGAATTACGTTGAGAAACAAAGAATGCAGTCGTTCGGCCAACTTAATAAGAATGCAACCAAACTGTACTGTATACAGAGTCTTCTACAAAGGAACACCAGGGAAGAAGACGAGAGGAAGACCACGAAAAGATATGTTAGACGGTATAACACAGCGGTTCCCAAACTTTGCATTACCGTGACATCCTTTTAAATACATTTTCCTGTCGCGGTATATATGCTGTTTTATAAATGAACTACATATTGAGCTGTTTTATAAATGAACTACATATTGAGCTGTTTTATAAATGGACTACATATTGAGCTGTTTTATAAATGGACTACATATTGAGCTGTTTTATAAATGAACTACATATTGAGCTGTTTTATAAATGAACTACATATTGAGCTGTTTTATAAATGAACTACATATTGAGCTGTTTTATAAATGAACTACATATTGAGCTGTTTTATAAATGGACTACATATTGAGCTATTTTATAAATGAACTACATATTGAGCTGTTTTATAAATGGACTCTCTATTGAGCTTTTTTATAAATGAACTACATATTGAGCTGTTTTATAAATGAACTCTCTATTGAGCTGTTTTATAAATGAACTACATATTGAGCTGTTTTATAAATGAACTTGTAGACGACTAGGATGGTTGGGGCATGTGAGAAGAATGGAAACTTGTCGCATACCAAAACAAATGCTGTTCTGTGAACTTTCGGAGGGAAGAGGCACCAGGGCAGACCACTGCTCAGATATAAAGATGTCTGCAAGGCCTCAATGAAAAATTTTCTATAGATCCCAGCACATGGGAGGGACTAGCTGATGACAGAGTTGTGTGGAAAGCCAAATTACGAAAGGGCGCAGAGTCTTTTGAGAAGAGACTTATGTACGAGCTGAACGACAAGAGAGAAAAGCGAAAACTCAGAAGTTGTCACAGTAAAACACTTGTCAATTGACCGTCTGTAAAGACGAAAAAGGCAATATATATATAAATGAACTAACTACATATTGAGCTGTTTTATAAATGAATAACAAACTAGACTGTTTCATAAATGAAACACAAAGGTTAAACTATGATTATATCTCAGTCCCAGCTTTGAAAATAAAAAATAAAAATGTCGTTTTCTACCTGTGGTACCGCTTTTAAGGGCAGTGTAGGACAGGTGGAACGTGAGACTGAGGAATGTCAAGGCCGCATGGCTAGTGCAGTCGCCGCGAATCTGTTCAGGTTATGAGTTTTCTTTTATGGGCATGACAGGAAATGTTCTTGGCCTTACCGTTGATTAGACACGTGTCTCACGCATGTTAGCTGCACTCTAATCTATTTGGCCAGACGCTACTCTTGTCTGAGCCTTAAAAGTTGTTAAATACACGTGCTAGCATTTCTTATTGATTATATGCCCTGCTTAACTGTCCTCTCAGACGCTCCCTCCCTCCTGCCACGTCCATCCTCTCAGACACTCCCTCCCTCCTGCCACATCCAAGCTAGGTTCCAACCTTCCTCAGCTTATGCCAAATATATATGCACATTTGATTGATTCATTGATTGATTGAGATTACCACCATCATTGTACTTCGGTGAGTAACCATGTGTGCTCCGATCTTTTTCTTACACACTAAGATCTCAGCTGCAGTGCCCGAACTTCGTTACACCGGCGAGGGTCCCCGATGCAATATTGAAGATGGTGAAGATATTTTTGTAGGAATTCTATTTTTAATATTGTTAATGAATTTCTCCCGGGCTACGGCTTTCCAGCCTGCTCTTCTCGATTTTGAACAGCCAATGGTTCTTTTACGTGTTCAAATTGAACACGGGACCTACGTCTTATCGTCCATCTCCGATAGGACTAGGAACTCGATCTCACCTGCACTGAGATTAGGGATCTCTGGAAAAATGTCTAGATGGCTCCACGAGGGAGCGAACCTAGTACCTTTGACACGAGAGATGAGCACCTAACCTCAACGTCACACATAGACTCCTTATGTATATTTAATCACATCTATAACATGCGTTTAGATATTATACACTTTTTGTTTATCCGAATGTTTCTTGCATGGCAGGCACTTTAAACTATGATGCTCTTTTGACATATCTACTCGACTTTTACATGATATTGATTTTTTCTTCTGTCCATTTTCTTCTGTTCATTTTCTTCTATCCATTTTCTTCTATCCATTTTCTTCTGTCCATTTTCTTATGTTCACTTTCTTCTGTCCATCTTCTTCTGTCCATTTTCTTCTGTCCATTTTCTTCTGTCCATTTTCTTCTGTTCATTTTCTTCTGTCCATTTTCTTCTGTCCATTTTCTTCTGTCCATCTTCTTCTGTCCATTTTCTTCTGTCCATTTTCTTCTGTCCATTTTCTTCTGTTCATTTTCTTCTGTCCATTTTCTTCTATCCATTTTCTTCTGTCCATTTTCTTCTATCCATTTTCTTCTGTCCATTTTCTTCTTTCCATTTTCTTCTTTCCATTTTCTTCTGTCCATTTTCTTCTGTCCATTTTCTTCTGTCCATTTTCTTCTGTCCATTTTCTTCTATCCATTTTCTTCTGTCCATTTTCTTATGTTCACTTTCTTCTGTCCATTTTCTTCTGTCCATTTTCTTCTGTCCATTTTCTTCTATCCATTTTCTTCTGTCCATTTTCTTATGTTCACTTTCTTCTGTCCATTTTCTTCTGTCCATTTTCTTATGTTCACTTTCTTCTGTCCATTTTCTTCTGTCCATTTTCTTCTGTCCATTTTCTTCTGTCCATTTTCTTCTGTCCATTTTCTTCTGTCCATTTTCTTCTGTCCATTTCGTGGTCATTGCTCTTGTCTCTTGTATATGTCAACACGAACATAGACGATACCAGTAGGGAATACAACAAAAAACAAAATTTGAATATTCGCTAAACTTGAGTAGGATATAGATTCAAACGATTGAGTGTTTCGTCTCAATGCTGGAAAGAGAGAGAGAAGGAAGGAGAGAGGGAGGGAGGAAGAGAGGGAGGCTGAGAGTGAGAGGGGGAGGGAGAGAGAGAGGGAGGAGGTGAGGGAGAGAGAGAAAGAGATCTGAACGATTTTTCGTCTCACTGCTGGAGAGAGAGAGAGAGTAAGAGAGAGAGCGAGGGAGAAGGCGAGAGTGAGAGAGAGGGGGGGATAGAGAAGAGAAACATAGAGGGAAGAGAGATAGAGCGATACAATGATGGGGATAAATAAAGAGAAAACGAGAGTGATGGAGAGAAAGAGAGAAACTTGTCTGGGAACTGGCACAACTTAAATCCCACCCCATCATTCCCCTCCCCTCCCAACTCCACAGCTCGTTTTAAATATATGTTATCATTAGCCCAAGCCATCAACACGTTTGATGTCGCACTAGGAAAACAAGGAAGTCAATCATGGGCGTTCATACGTTAAGCAAGGAAGGGACGGGGGAGGCATGTGTCACCCACCGGAAAATGGAATTTTGATAAAATATATTTATGCCAATCTGGTCGTCTCAACTTCTGCATAGTAGAATAGCAACTCTCTGAAGATTTCAAGGAAGAAGATAACGGGTAGTCTGTATTCTGTATCTCGGTTGCGCAAGTTGTGCATACCGATATGGGCGGCAAGACAGGAAAACCATGAAAGAAACCCCAGTAGATACACCAGTCAACACAGAACAGAAGTTGTAAGTCTAAACACACTGAGATACATGCTTGGGAGAAGATCGGAGCAGTTATGGACATGAAGATGATCCTTACATGAACAATGAACAAACTACCAACCACATTTTATTTTGCCCCTCCTTCGAAAGATTTTTGTGAACGCCCATGACGTAAATGGTTATAGATCAAATATCTATGATCTGAGACACGGGATAGTAGTTTGGGATTGGTTGGTCGTGCTGTCAAACATGTTTATTTTTAGACATCAAAGTAAATACGTCATGCGTCTATGTGTTGCTGGGGGCGGACAAGGGAAGTAAAGAATTGTAACAATATGACCAACAAGGCGTATCGTAAGAGTCGTAGAAGGTAGGGTTCAGTTTAGTGCTGGCTACCACATCCTGTTTAAAAAATGGGGCTACATAAACAAACAAACCATGAAATACCACGTGTTGGGTGAGGGCATAGTACCTTGGGTGGCAATTCTGACTGATTTTTGCGTGAAAGCCTGCTTACGTTTTATAAGAGTCCCTTGCCACGCAGGCGAGCTTTTCCGACTTCAGAGGTAACAAGGGGTTGATATGGAGCTTTCGAAGAAAAAAACAAAAGACGAAGAGGCTGTTGTGTACGCTTCATAACTAGTGATCTTCCACTTCTTGTGTACGCTTCATAACTAGTGATCTTCCACTTCTTGTGTACGCTTCATAACTAGTGATCTTCCACTTCTTGCTCTCCCCGCCTCGTTACCAAGTTCTTTAAATTATTCTATATTTTCTTGTCTTTAAATTCAACATTTAAACACACGCACAATTAGTTGAACATTTAAACACACGCACGATTAGTTGAACATTTAAACACACGCACCATTAGTTGAACATTTAAACACACGCACCATTAGTTGAACAATTTACAACCTTCTTCTTCTACTTCCCCACATTACTTCATCCCCCAACCGTTCCTAATCTAAAACTCTCATTATATTCTCTGGATATTTTCCCAAAGAACAATCACTATTTGTTTTCTAATTGTCCAATTCACATGGCCAGGTTATTCTTCAATTCTTGCCAGTTCGCAATCCTTCATTGGCTTTTCAAGCCACTTATTGTTCAGTTTGGCTTTAAACTGGCAATTTTCCAGCCCTCCAGATTTAGAACTATCTCGGGCACAGGATTACCAAACGACATTCTTCTTGGATGTTTCCGCCATGATGGAATAATTAGGAGATAGATGGTACGAATTTTCATTGTTCCAAGTTTTCTTCTGTAAGAGTTTAAACAGATGGTACGAATTTTCATTGTTGCAAGTTTTGTTCTGTAAAAGTTTAAACAGATGGTACAAATTTTCATTGTTGCAAGTTTTCTTCTGTAAAAAGTTTAAACTCAGATGGTACAAATTTTCATTGTTGCAAGTTTTGTTCTGTAAGAATTTAAACAGATGGTACAAATTTTCATTGTTGCAAGTTTTGTTCTGTAAGAATTTAAACAGATGGTACGAATTTTCATTGTTGCAAGTTTTCTTCTGTAAGAGTTTAAACAGATGGTACAAATTTTCATTGTTGCAAGTTTTCTTCTGTAAGAGTTTAAATATTGATGATAGTCTTTCTCTTCTTCAAACGCTCCATATCGACCGCCTGCTAAACCACTCTTTACGATTTCTATGTGATCTGAGCCTAAGAGAGATTGTACGTTGTGCCAGTTATGCGCCTACAAGTAGGCCAGCACATCCGATTCTTGTGACTTTTTTTTATTTACTAAGGTAGCTTCCCTATGCCCCTACCCCAATCACGTCTTACGACATGTCATGTAAAGCGTTACTATTCTTTGCTCCCTTTGTGAGCCCCGACAACACTTGCGTTTCTTGTATCCAAACATAAAGAATTTAATCTAGGGAAAAGTACTTTATCACGGCTAAGTACGTTGCAACATTTCGTTAGCCTAACCACTCTCTTATTGCTGTGAACACCAGCAAGCCCAGAGCAGTAGATCCACGACAGCTTGTGAAGGTTAGAAACTTCTTCTTTTTCTTCTGCGATCATCCGCTGTCAATTCAGGCGTTAGTCATGCCGTCAGGTACTGCGCTCCTTACCGATTTTTGCGTGAGACCTACTTACCATTTGACTGGCGTCCTTCGCCATAGCGGCGAGCCTTCGTCGACTTCAGAGGTACTTGAAAATTAGATCCTTCAAGTGTTGATGGTGTTAGTAACCTGAATAGACAACATACACGTATAACGCATTATTACCATACTTGACCTTACATCGACTGGAGAGAACCACAATAACGGAACCACTAAATGCTATCCCAAAATGACAATGGATGGTTGCAGTAAATCATGTGTAGAATTTTCAGCGCATTTTTATTTAATTTACTCCTCTTCTTCTTCTTTGCGTTCATTCTTTTCGACCAATTGTAATCACTCTTTCTCTCTCTCGCTCTCTCTCTCTCTCTCTCGATCGTTCTAAGGCCCATTTTTATCATTCTATTGTGATATATAAACAGCCAAACATCAGAACGTAATGTACGTGCACCAACCTTCAGCACCTATTTGAGCACAGTTGCTTATCCTTCGGTGGGGTGTTCGATTTCAGCCAGCTATTGTGTGCGGTTCGCTCTCCGCTAGCCGTTGACTGTCCCCAGCCGTAACCCACAAGGCAGTGAGTTGCCATTTTCTTTCAGGGCAGTCACCCTTAGACTGCCTGCCCTCACGGGCTTATGAATGCCATCTGCCCAGCAAAACCGGTCGTTTTAATGAACACCTTGGTTTGCCGCCCGTTCATGTTTGTTTGCGGTTTGCTTCGCTAGCTTTTGATTTTCCCCAATCAAAACTACAAGGCAGTAGTAGTTCCCTGCGAGCGGAAACGCACACTGGCTTTACCTCTGCTGGGCTTTCCAGTTGTTCTGTGCATTTGGGTGGGACGCACGCCCTGCTTGCCGCCGCCGTGCTTGCCGCTGCCGCGCTTGCACTGGTTTTGCCTCCGCTGGGCCCTCCAGTTGTTCTACTCATGTGGGTGGGACGCGCATCTTCTTGCCGGCCTGCCCCTCGATGGGGCCCACTATGACTTTGCCAGCGTGCGTGCTAGCTCTACCCTGATGCCCTGTCACCATCGACTTTTTCCGTGCTCACATGTTTCGTGCCCTCCATGTCGTATACCTGGGCTGTCACCTTATGTGACTCAACCCGGTTCCCCACCCATGAGATGGGGTCACGGGTTTCGCCCCATGTGGTTCCACCCTTGCAACGTCCGTATGCGCGCTCGCTCTGCTCTGGTGCCTACCTCACCATTTCCGTCAATTCTCTCTGGGCTGTCCGGCTTCGAGGGAGAAAATCCGAGTTTCGCCCCATGATGCCCACGTGCAACTCAACTCGGCGCCCAACATACTCATCGGCTCTAGAGTAGTGCCTCAAGAGAGAGCATGCTTGGACTCCGAATTACGCCACACGCGGGTCAACGTCTCTTCGATTGCTTTGGGTCGTGCTCCCATCTCTGTGATGGGGGCCAGTGCTTTGACCTATGTGGCCCAGCTTGCGGTTCAACGGCACCCAGCATACTCTTCGTCTCTATGGTCGTGGTCCAAGATGGGCTTCAAATTTCGCCACACGTGGGTCAACGTCCATTCGATGGCTTTGATTCGTGCCCCCATCTCTGTGATGGGTGCTAGACTTTGACTTTGTGGACCAACGTGCGGCCCATCTCGTCACTCAGCACACTCATCGGCTCGAGAGAGGAGACTCAAGAGAGATAATGCGCGTGCTCCTAGTTTCACCCTATGGTTCCATATATATCCTTCTAGGTTTTCCCATCGTTCGGGAAAGGCGAGCATTAATAGTCACTCTGGGAGTTCGCTCGTCGAGTTGCGAGCGAATCCCATCAAGCATGACTACCTTCGCATCTCTACTTGTCCCAGAGTAGCTCTCCCACAGCACCTGCCCTCTTGGCCAGACCGGAACAACCGTCTGTTACCAGGGTCACCATGTGGAGGTGAGAGCAGGGGATTAGAAGCCATCTCCTAATCCTGGTGCGTCGCTTCCTTGCGCCTTTGACCCCATCACTCTTTCTTATATATTTGATCTTTGCCAAGAACGTGTATGTATTGCACATTGCTTTGGTAGGTCCCTAAACGCATAGACTTCTACACGTTTAAGACACATGCATCCGACTTCATCCAAACCTCCGCAGTCGCCTCTTACGATATGCGTGGCAGGTAACCGTGGTTCCATTCTTTACACCCCAAATTTGGGCCCCGGTAACCACTCGGGCAATTATTTTATTTAAGACATGACATTTTTACATTTTAACTTATCAAATACCAAATGCTGCAGACTGCGCCCGTTTGTGTGTCTTATTTTGGTCACATATCACAGATTGCGCAATGATTTATTTTATAGTCTAATTAATGCAACATTGTTCTTAATCCTTTTTTCGCTCCAGAAGCACTTGAGCTTTGGTTGACGGCTCGGGAATACCTCTTTAATGAATTTTCCTCTAGCTTTCCTTGCAGATATACGTACAAGTGTTGTGTCCTTATGTCCCAGCTGGTAATAGACGCCCGCTATATTGTTTACCAAGAGCTTCCAAAGTTTGTGATTTAGCTGATACGAATTTATTTAGTAATGCCTTCAATTTCTGCAAAACTCGTTGTGATATGGAACTAATTATGATTGAGATGATAGAGAGAATATGTGTGCAGAGAGAGAGAGAGTGAGAGAATGAATCAGATATTGATGAACAATGAATTCAATATTTGCGTAAAGGTGTCATTTGAAAGATGGTGACAATATTTATTGTAGGAATTTATTTCTCAAAATCTTTTCTTATGAATTTTGCCGCTTTCCAGTGTGCTCTTCTCAAGTTTGAACTGCTAGCGGTTCCTTTACGTGCTCAAATTGAAAACGAGACATACGTTTTATCGTCCATCTCCAATAGGACTAGGAACTCGATCTCACCTACACTGAGATAAGAATTCTGTGGAAACATAACCAGATTGCTCCACGAGGAGCAAACTTTTGGCACGAGACGAGCACTAACCCTCGAAACCGAGACCTCTCGATGGAACAACACCACTCCCTCCCAGCAAGCCACGGAAACTCCTCGATGTGAACAACACCACTACCTCCCAGCCATGCCACGAGACCCTCGATGTGAACAACACCACTACCTCCCAGCCAAGCCACGAGACCTCGATGAACAACACCACTACCTCCCAGCCAAGCCACTGAGATCCTCGATGAACAACACCATTACCTCCCAGCCAAGCACAGGAGACCCTCGATGTGAACAACACCACTACCTCCCAGCCAAGCCAGACCTGTGTACAACCCTACATCCCAGCCAACCAATCCTGATGTGAACAACACCACTACCTCCCAGCCAAGCCACGGACCCTGATGTGAACAACACCACTACCTCCCAGCCAAGCCACGGACCCCGATGTGAACAACACCACTACCTCCCAGCCAACCACGGAGACCCTCGATGTGAACAACACCACTACCTCCCAGCCAAGCCACCGAGACTCCCTCGATGTGAACAATACTACTACCTCCCAGCCAAGCCACAGAGACCACCGATGTGAACAACACCACTACCTCCCAGCCAAGCTACAGAGACTCCCGATGTGAACAACACCACTACCTCCCAGCCAAGCCACAGAGACCACCGATGTGAACAACACCACTACCTCCCAGCCAAGCCACAGAGATTCCTCGATGTGAACAACACCACTACCTCCCAGCCAAGCCACCGAGACTCCTCGATGTGAACAACACCACTACCTCCCAGCCAAGCCACCGAGACCCCTCGATGTGAACAACACCACTACCTCCCAGCCAAGCCACAGAGACCACCGATGTGAACAACACCACTACCTCCCAGCCAAGCTACAGAGACTCCTTCGATGTGAATAACACCACTACCTCCCAGCCAAGCCACGGAGACCCCTCGATGTGAACAATACCACTACCTCCCAGCCAAGCCACCGAGACTCCCTCGATGTGAACAATACCATTACCTCCCAGCCAAGCCACAGAGACCACCGATGTGAACAACACCACTACCTTCCAGCCAAGCTACAGAGACTCCCGATGTGAACAACACCACTACCTCCCAGCCAAGCCACAGAGACCACCGATGTGAACAATACCACTACCTCCCAGCCAAGCCACAGAGACCACCGATGTGAACAACACCACTACCTCCCAGCCAAGCCACAGAGATCCCTCGATGTGAACAACACCACTACCTCCCAGCCAAGCCACCGAGACTCCCTCTATGTGAACAATACCACTACCTCCCAGGCAATGCCGTAATGGTTTCATTTAGCTTAGTTTAGTCGTCGGTTCATCATCACTGCACGTCGAACCAATTAGTCCATAAGTGCTCCGATCACCTCCTCAGTATATCTCTCAGCATGTGGTAACTAACGACACGAGTTCTTTGTTGGTTTAGGTGTTATTCTCTGCCTACCACTATTTTGTTCTTGTCTAGCTACACGACATTTGATTTGCAATTATTGCTGTCTGGTTAGGGATGTAGATTCACCACTATTACTTGAATCATTTCGCCCGAGGGTTACCGGTACCAAATTAGGGTGTAAAAATAGTATCACTGTTACCTGCCACGCATGTCTAAGAGTCGACTAAGGAGGTTGAACGTGGGGCTAGCTACCCCACACCGTAAAAACACTAGATAGCTGCAGAAACCACACCAAGAAAATACATAGCTCGCCCCCGCCCGCCCTCCACCACACAACACCCCCAACACCCCGAGAAAGAACGAAGCCGCAAAGAGTAAGACGGAATGCAAGAAACTGGGGAGAGAGCGGAGAGATCAGGAAAAGATGACCTTGGATATGCGGGCTTGGAAGACCTTGGTTGTGGACCTATGCTTCCCTGGGGGTGACGAGTGAAGAAGAAGACTTGAAACCATGTACGCGACCTCTCTCCCTTGGGAAATTTATCAAATCAGCCTGGAGCATTGCTCGCCCGCTTTTTAAAACAGCCATACCTGCAAGCCACCCGTGTGCTGCCGAGGCTCGCAAGGGGAGCAATGAGTAGCGGCACTGCGACCTACAAGGCATGTCGTAAGAGGCGACTAAGGTGGGGTTTGACGTAGGGCTGGCTACCCTATCCAGTAGAAAATTGTAGCCACAAAATCCAACCAACCATGAACAAGTCACATAAAAATAAAATAAAAACTGTGCCAACCAAGAGGAAAGGAAGCTCTTCTAGAAGAGGTATGAAGCGATGCAGAGAAAGCCGCAAGGAGTCTACACCGCAGATTATCTTCCTTTCACCTAGGAAAAGCTCCAGAATTCGCACCTGGAATGTTAGAAGTATGTATGAAATAGGAAAGACAGCACAGGTTGTAAATGATATGAAATTTCACGGGATTGGCATCTTGGGATTATGTGAAACTAGGTGGAATGGTGCAGGCAAACAACGTCTAAACACAGGAGAAACAATGCTGTTCTCAGGCCATATGGAAGAAAATGCCCCCATAGTGAAGGAGTGGCTTTAATGCTATCTAAAGAAGCGGAGAATGTACTAATAAAATGGGAAGCAGTGAGTCCTAGGATAATCACAGCAACATTCAGAACCACCAAAAGAAATATTCTTGAATGTGACCCAGTGTTATGCACCTACCAATGATAAAGAGGAAAAAGTAAAGAGGAATTTTACATAAAACTTCAAAATACTATAGGTAATCAGAGAAATGGGAACATCAAAATTCTGATGGGTGATCTCAATGCCAAAATAGGTTCGGACAACATAGGCTACGAGGAGATCATGGGGAAACACGGACTAGGAATAATGAACGAAAATGGAGAACTATTCACTAATTTCTGTGCAGCGAATCAATACGTCATAGGTGGAAGTGTCTTTCCACATAAAAGAATACATAAAGCAACCTGAGTATCACCAGATCACAGAACAGAAAATCAAATTGACCACATATGCATAAACAAGAAATTCAGGTCATCTCTACAAGATGTAAGGGTTCTAAGGGGGCAGATGTAGATTCGGATCACCATTTGTGATAAGTAAAATTAAACTGAAGCTTAAGCGATACATAACATGCCATGAACATAGACACCAATATAATGTAGGATACCTCAGAAGTCAAGAAACAAAGGAACAGTTCACAGTCACAGTCTCTAATAAGTATGAAGTTTTGCGGCAATTAGAAGATGAGGTGAGTGCGGAAGAATGCTGGCAGCAAGCCAAAAATATTTGGAATGAAACATGCACAGAGGTATTAGGAAAGAAGGAGCGGAATCATAAGGCATGGATAACTCCAGAAACTCTCAAGGAAATAGAAGAACGGAAAAAGAGGAAAGCAGATTTAAATAATAGCAAAACTAGAACTGCCAAAGTCATAGCCCAGGAAAAATACACAGAAGCTAGCAAGAAAGTGAAGAAACAAATAAAGTTAGATAAAAGACAATACGTAGAAGATCTAGCAAGAGAAGCAGAGGTAGCTGCAGGAAAAGGAAACCTTAGGGATCTTTACAACATCACTAGAAAGCTAGCAGGAAAATATAGTCCATCAAATGGGTTGATCAAAAATAGTAGTGGGGAAACTATCACTAATGTTAGAGACCAAATGGAAAGATGGATGGAATTCTTCAAGGAACTCCTGAACAGACCAGCACCTACAAACCCCCAGATATCCAACCTGCAGAAACTGACTTGGACATCAACTGTGAGAAACCATCCAAGGAGGAGATTAGTAAAGCCATCAAACTTTTAAAAGATGGGAAAGCGGCCGGTCCAGATGGTATTCCAGCGGAGGCGGTTAAAGCCAACATAAACACATCCACAGAAATACTGTATAAATTATTTAGCAGAATCTGGGAGACCGAAGAAATACCAGCAAACTGGAGAGAACTATACCTGGTGAAGCTACCAATGAAAGGGGACCTTCAGAAGTGTGAAAACTATAAGGGAATAATGCTGTTGTCAGTACCTGGGAAAATACTAAGCAGAGTCATCCTGGAGAGACTGAGAGATGCCATCGATACAAAGCTAAGAGATGAACAGACAGGCTCCCGACCAAATAGATTCTGCACTGACCAGATATCCACATTACGTATAATAATAGAGCAAAGTATTGAATGGAAATCCCCACTTTATATCGGATTTGTTGATTATGAGTAGGCTTTTGACAGTATTGATAGGGAAACCCTTTGGAAATTAATGAGGCATTATGGAATCCCACAGAAAATTATTAACCTAATAAAAGCAACATATACAGATATGAAATGTAGAGTTCTTCATGAAGGTAAACTAACAGACACTTCTGGAATAGAATCAGGAGTGCGCCAGGGATGTCTTCTATCACCTTTGTTGTTCTTACTGACAATAGACTGGATTATGAAGACCACAGTAACTAACACCAGAAATGGAATCCAATGGAATCTGACAGAGCAACTAGATGATCTGGACTTCGCTGATGATATAGCCCTTCTGTCACATACACGAAATCAGATGCAAGATAAGCTAAACACATTGAATCTAAGGTCCCAGCAACTAGGGCTGAACATTCATAAGGGAAAGACAAAGATATTGAGAATTAACCAAGCAAACGACAACACGATCTTCCTGAGTGAAATCCCACTTCAAGAGGTAGAATCATACACATATGTGGGCAGCAACGTAGACAAAGAGGGTGGAACAGAAAGAGATGTTAAAATAAGAATACAGAAGGCAAGAGGAGCTTTCATTGCACTGGGAAACATATGGAAGTCTAAAGAAATCAAATCTAGAACAAAAATTCGGATATTTAACTCTAATGTTAAAGCAGTTCTACTGTATGGGTCAGAAACATGGAGAACAACTAAAACAATAGAGCATAAATTGCAAACATTCATCAACTGGTGTCTGCGCAGAATAGAGGAATAAGATGGTATGATAGGGTCACCAATGAGGAACTTATGGAGAGAACAAGACAGATTCCAGTGAACGAACAGGTTAAGAAAAGACGCTGCCGCTAGATAGAACACACTTTGCTAAAACCGGAGGGAATATAACAAGAAGGGTCCTTGCCTGGAACCCGCAGGGACAGCGAAAGAAGAGGAGGCCGAGAAATACATGGAGACGAGATTTGGAGGCGGAGATCAACAATATAAAGAAGAGCTGGAGGGAGATGCAGGAGATAGCTAGAGATAGGAAGACTTGGCATGAGTTGGTTGACGGCCTATGCCCCAATCCGGAGTAAAAAGGCAAAGAGAGAGAGAGAGATACTTGCAAGCCTATCTGCGCTTTCATTTTCCCTTATATCTGCATGCCCTGGCACAAAAATTAAAGTGATTTTTTGTCAGTCTAGACCTCTTCATCGACTCCAACCATTATCTCCGAACCTAGCCTGTTTCAATCTTCCTGATCATTTGCATTGAGTCACTGAGAAAACATGCATGTATCAAAAATCTGTGATTACCGCAGTAATGATGATAGAGACGACCAGTCACAACAACTGAGCAGTAGCAATATCGAACGATTCAGTGAGGAAACAGGGTCTGCAAATGACATTGATCCAGACTGAGAATATTCTTTATTTGCGATTACCGTCATTATATACGCTTCTCACTATGCATATGTTAGGTATTTGTTAGAATAGGGCAGAGCTAACTAATGCATTTGTTAGAATAGGGCAGAGCTAACCAATGCATTTGTTAGAATAGGGCAGAGCTAACCAATGCATTTACTAGAATAGGGCAGAGCTAACCAATGCATTTGTTAGAGTAGGGCAGAGTTAACCAATGCATTTGTTAGAATAGGGCAGAGTTAACTAATGCATTTGTTAGAATAGGGAAGAGCTAACTAATGCATTTGTTAGAGTAGGGCAGAGTTAACTAATGCATTTGTTAGAGTAGGGCAGAGTTAACTAATGCATTTGTTAGAGTAGGGCAGAGCTAACTAATGCATTTGTTAGAATAGGGCAGAGCTAACTAATGCATTTGTTAGAATAGGGCAGAGCTAACAAATGCATTTGTTAGAATAGGGCAGAGTTAACTAATGCATTTGTTAGAATAGGGCAGAGTTAACTAATGCATTTGTTAGAGTAGAGGCAGAGTTAACTAATGCATTTGTTAGAGGGGGTAGAGTAGAGTAGAGATTAACTAATGCATTTGTTAGAGTAGCAGAGTAACATGCATTTGTTAGATGAGAGTTAACTAATGCATTTGTTAGAGTAGGGCAGAGTTAACTAATGCATTTGTTAGAGTAGGGCAGAGCTAACCAATGCATTTGTTAGAGTAGGGCAGAGCTAACTAATGCATTTGTTAGAATAGGGCAGAGCTAACTAATGCATTTGTTAGAATAGGGCAGAGCTAACCAATGCATTTGTTAGAGTAGGGCAGAGCTAACCAATGCATTTGTTAGAGTAGGGCAGAGCTAACCAATGCATTTGTTAGAATAGGGCAGAGCTAACCAATGCATTTGTTAGAGTAGGGCAGAGCTAACCAATGCATTTGTTAGAATAGGGCAGAGCTAACCAATGCATTTGTTAGAGTAGGGCAGAGCTAACCAATGCATTTGTTAGAATAGGTCAGAGCTAACCAATGCATTTGTTAGAGTAGGGCAGAGCTAACTAATGCATTTGTTAGAATAGGGCAGAGCTAACCAATGCATTTGTTAGAGTAGGGCAGAGCTAACCAATGCATTTACTAGAATATGGCAGAGCTAACCAATGCATTTGTTAGAGTAGGGCAGAGCTAACTAATGCATTTGTTAGAGTAGGGCAGAGCGAACCAATGCATTTGTTAGAATTGGGAAGAGCTAACCAATGCATTTGTTAGAATAGGGCAGAGCTAACCAATGCATTTGCCTGTAAGAAAATTCTAGTCAAACCAGTTCCTTCATAATTCATTGATAGGACCATCATCATTGCACTTCGGTGAGTAAATCCATGTTTTCTTCATGTGAGTAACTCTCGATGTCTTTCTTACACTTCGGTGAGTAACCATGTGTGCTCCGATGTCTTTTACACAGGAAGATCTCAGCTGCAGTGCACGAACTCTCTGTAGCACCGGCGAGGGTCTCCGATGTAATTGTGAAGATGGTGAAGATATTTTGTAGGAAATATATTCTATAAATTCAATGTTGTCTTTTGTATAAACTTCACTGTCTTTTGTATAAACTTCACTGTCTTTTGTATAAACTTCACTGTCTTTTGTATAAACTTCACTGTCTTTTGTATAAACTTCACTGTCTTTTTTATAAACTTCACTGTCTTTTGTATAAACTTCACTGTTTTGTGTAGCTCATACAGAGTTCCGTGTAGTTTTATGTCAAGTATTGTTTCGTTAGACGTAGTGTTATTATTCTGTGCTCCCTTGGTGAGCCCTGACAACACACTCGGATCTAGTATTTAAGTCACGTGATAACTAATATGCTTGTATGGTCACACTCTCTCTCGTTACAAATCCGAATCGATACTTAAGAATGAATGAGCACGGAAACAATCGATACGATACAAAGGGAACAGAACTCTGGTACTTCATCCTGTGTATAATAGAGTTCTTCTCCCTTATTTGTTGTGTGTGAAGGAATCCTCAAGAGGGAAGAATAACGACTTGAACATGCAGGAGCTTGAAACGATACGCAGTTTTTTTTATCTACAATTGTCTTGCTAAAAATGTTTGGAGAGATATTCTAGAAAGATCTGATAATATGGGAGGAAAGAGTTCGTTTTTGTCTGTGGTATTCTTTCTATTATGTTCACATAGATGAGAATCGTCGTGCCATTGAGGCACAGAAACAAACCAGCCGCGTGAAAAACAAAACACACAACACCCATATATCTAACCGTGATCATGTATACCCCACCTGTGGTAGGGGATTGTGTTCTAGGATTGGACTCTACAGTCACCTACGAGAGAGGTGCAGCAGCACACGTCTGAGGCTGTTGTCATCATTGCGTGCGATGGACGGCATTATTCTTTCTATTAATGAATTAAGAAAAATAAGATAGAATGTGGGCGTCTGTAGCTTGAGATGTAGTGAGCTCGATCACAACCGAAGAGTTCTTGGTTCATACTCCACCGCACGCACATTTATTCGCGTCTAATTTTCTTCTGTGGCTTAGACGTTAGATGCTCGTCTCTCGTGTCAAAGGTACATGGTTCGCTCCCTCGTGGAGCCATCTGGATATTTATTTTTAGAGATCCTTGATCTCAGTGTAGGTGAGATCGAGTTCCAAGTCTTATCGGAGACGGACGATAAAACGTAGGTCCCGTGTTCAATGTGATCACGTAAAAGAACCATTGGCAGTTCAAAATCGAGAATTCGCCATCAGCCACAGTAAACGAGTCGTTATTCTAGGCACCACTTATACGTTGAGTAGTTGGTCATTGCTTTCTGAACGGTGAGGACTATTTTTACCTTTCGTAAAAATTCCACGGAAACGAATTTGCTTCGAAACTGCCTGCTTGAGGTTGTGGATCGAGCTGACTGTCGTTGAAGCTACAGAAGCTCACCTTAACGAAAGGTAAAAACTGATCTCCTAGTTTACGGTGGTTAATGGCGAAGTCATGTAACAAATACGCCACAATTTTCTTTTCATTTTTTCAAGATATGAAGACGAATATTGCTGATGCTGCTGCAGTTAGAATTATGCTGGTCTCTGTGGCTAGGCAGTTATGTAGTTGCCGGGGGACTGCCTAGAGTAGTTGATAGGAGCTCGGCCTGCTAGCGGTGAGACGCCTCATAGCTCGGGTTCGAACCTACTGTCCGGCATTTGTTCGAGTCCCTGGTCTTACTCAGGACGATAACGTGAGTACCTCTGAAGTCGGAGAAAATCTGCCTGTATGGCGGGGGAATACTAATTACGAGTACATTGAGCACACGGCTGCCAGTGTAAAGTAATTTACAATGTGCACGCTGCTGCCATTGTAAGAAATTGGAAAAACAGATTTTCACGCAAAAATCAGTTTCAGAGATGGAACTTCGTCTGAGTTGAAAGCGGACGAAAGAAAAAAAAAGAAAAAGAAAAAAAAAAAAAAAAAAAAAAAATGTAGTTGCCTTTCGTGTCGAATGATGTCGTGGGTTCGAATCCAGACCGCGTTATTTTGTTCACGGAAGTTTATTTTCCAGAGATCTCTAAATCGTTGCCTGAACTGCGAAGTTCGTGTTTTGTGCAATGCTCTCGGCAGGTGGCGTGCCACTTCTGAGGAGGACGGCCGAGTCATATGAAGTAATGCAATGAAGTTATTCTTCAGCTATAGATTCTTTATTTAGAGAGCGTCTGGCAGACATGATTAGAGCGTGGTTCCCATCGTGAGACCCGGGTTCAACCCCAGGCAAGGCAATGAGTTTTTCATTCTGTCGGGGCATAAAGACAAAATCCTAACCTGAACAGTTTTGCAGCGTCTGCACTAGCCATGCAGACATCAAATTCCACAGGCTCGCCCCCTCTTCTCTCCCCCTCGTCCTACACCCGTTCCCTAAAAGGCAATACAGGCAATAACGAGATTTGTTTCAATTACTCATGGAGTCACTGAGTATGAAAACACAGACAGTAGTTATGTGATGGTAGCAATGTGTTGAGCAAGACAGATTCTAGTGGACAACGAGATTTACAAAATATGCTGGCAAGGGATAGGACACACTTTGAGAAAATCAGAGGGCAATATAACAAAAAAGGCCCTGTCCTGGAAACCATAGGGAAAGAGGAGGGGGACTAGAAATACATGGAGACAAGATTTGGAGGCAGAGATCAACAATATAAAGAAGAACTGGAGGGAGCTGCAGGAGATAGCTAGAGATAGGAAGAATTGGCATGAGTTGGTTGAGGGCCTATGTCCAGAAACCATGTTATATTCCCTTGGCTTCTGTTGTTCTTTAACCTGTTTGTGATTTGATTGTGGGACATACTACAACAGCAAATAATTTCATTGATTTCTCTTCACTTCTTTCTCTCTTCCACCATTTACTTCTTTATAGAAGTGGGGAGGGAATGGGGAGATGTAGTGCTCGTATGTGTTGTTGTTAAAAGGCACATTGTAAGTTGCTGTTCATTTTCTGAAGTCTGTTGTTCATGCTGTTGTTCATGCTGTTGTTCATGCTGTTGTTCATGCTGTTGTTCATGCTGTTGTTCATGCTGTTGTTCATGCTGTTGGTCATGCTGTTGTTCATGCTGTTGTTCATGCTGTTGGTCATGCTGTTGTTCATGCTGTTGGTCCATCTTTTCGCCCTTGTGTTGTCGATCGGAATTCGCAAGGAAGCACAGAATAGTACCACTGCGATCTACAAGGCATGTCGTTAGAGGCAACCAATGTAGGACCTAGTGAGGCTACCCTAGTAAACAAAAAGCATTGCAGAAATAGAATGTGCTGGCCTACTTGTAGACGCATAATTGGCACAACGTACAATCGCTCTTAGGCTCAGATCACGTATAAATCACGAAGAGGGGTTAACATGTGGTCGATATGGAACGTTCGAAGAAGAAGGTCCAGTTTTGCATGGTCTTTCTTTTGCTCTGTACTCGTTATACTTTTTCTGTGTGGCTCTCTGTGGTAGGCGACACCAGGGCATTCTTGTCAGGTGTTCAAGCTCTGTACTCGTTATCCTTTTTCTGTGTGGCTCTCTGTGGTAGGCGACACCAGGGCATTCTTGTCAGGTGTTCAAGCTCTGTACTCGTTATACTTTTTCTGTGTGGCTCTCTGTGGTAGGCGACACCAGGGCATTCTTGTCAGGTGTTCAAGCTCTGTACTCGTTATACTTTTTCTGTGTGGCTCTCTGTGGTAGGCGACACCAGGGCATTCTTGTCAGGTGTTCAAGCTCTGTACTGCTTATCCTTTTTCTGTGTGGCTCTCTGTGGTAGGCGACACCAGGGCATTCTTGTCAGGTGTTCAAGCTCTGTACTCGTTATACTTTTTCTGTGTGGCTCTCTGTGGTAGGCGACACCAGGGCATTCTTGTCAGGTGTTCAAGCTCTGTACTCGTTATACTTTTTCTGTGTGGCTCTCTGTGGTAGGCGACACCAGGGCATTCTTGTCAGGTGTTCAAACTCTGTACTCGTTATACTTTTTCTGTGTGGCTCTCTGTGGTAGGCGACACCAGGGCATTCTTGTCAGGTGTTCAAGCTCTGTACTTGTTATGCTTTTTCTGTGTGGCTCTCTGTGGTAGGCGACACCAGGGCATTCTTGTCAGGTGTTCAAGCTCTGTACTCGTTATACCTTTTCTGTGTGGCTCTCTGTGGTAGGCGACACCAGGGCATTCTTGTCAGGTGTTCAAGCTCTGTACTCGTTATGCTTTTTCTGTGTGGCTCTCTGTGGTAGGCGACACCAGGGCATTCTTGTCAGGTGTTCAAGCTCTGTACTCGTTATACTTTTCTGTGTGGCTCTCTGTGGTAGGCGACACCAGGGCATTCTTGTCAGGTGTTCAAGCTCTGTACTCGTTATGCTTTTTCTGTGTGGCTCTCTGTGGTAGGCGACACCAGGGCATTCTTGTCAGGTGTTCAAGTTCTGTACTCGTTATACTTTTTCTGTGTGGCTCTCTGTGGTAGGCGACACCAGGGCATTCTTGTCAGGTGTTCAAGCTCTGTACTCGTTATCCTTTTTCTGTGTGGCTCTCTGTGGTAGGCGACACCAGGGCATTCTTGTCAGGTGTTCAAGCTCTGTACTCGTTATACCTTTTCTGTGTGGCTCTCTGTGGTAGGCGACACCAGGGCATTCTTGTCAGGTGTTCAAGCTCTGTACCTGTTATACTTTTTCTGTGTGGCTCTCTGTGGTAGGCGACACCAGGGCATTCTTGTCAGGTGTTCAAGCTCTGTACTTGTTATGCTTTTTCTGTGTGGCTCTCTGTGGTAGGCGACACCAGGGCATTCTTGTCAGGTGTTCAAGCTCTGTACTCGTTATACCTTTTCTGTGTGGCTCTCTGTGGTAGGCGACACCAGGGCATTCTTGTCAGGTGTTCAAGCTCTGTACTCGTTATGCTTTTCTGTGTGGCTCTCTGTGGTAGGCGACACCAGGGCATTCTTGTCAGGTGTTCAAGCTCTGTACTCGTTATACTTTTTCTGTGTGGCTCTCTGTGGTAGGCGACACCAGGGCATTCTTGTCAGGTGTTCAAGCTCTGTACTCGTTATGCTTTTTCTGTGTGGCTCTCTGTGGTAGGCGACACCAGGGCATTCTTGTCAGGTGTTCAAGTTCTGTACTCGTTATACTTTTTCTGTGTGGCTCTCTGTGGTAGGCGACACCAGGGCATTCTTGTCAGGTGTTCAAGCTCTGTACTCTTATCCTTTTCTGTGTGGCTCTCTGTGGTAGGCGACACCAGGGCATTCTTGTCAGGTGTTCAAGCTCTGTACTCGTTATGCTTTTTCTGTGTGGCTCTCTGTGGTAGGCGACACCAGGGCATTCTTGTCAGGTGTTCAAGCTCTGTACTCGTTATACTTTTTCTGTGTGGCTCTCTGTGGTAGGCGACACCAGGGCATTCTTGTCAGGTGTTCAAGCTCTGTACTCGTTATACCTTTTCTGTGTGGCTCTCTGTGGTAGGCGACACCAGGGCATTCTTGTCAGGTGTTCAAGCTCTGTACTCGTTATCCTTTTTCTGTGTGGCTCTCTGTGGTAGGCGACACCAGGGCATTCTTGTCAGGTGTTCAAGCTCTGTACTCGTTATACTTTTTCTGTGTGGCTCTCTGTGGTAGGCGACACCAGGGCATTCTTGTCAGGTGTTCAAGCTCTGTACTCGTTATACTTTTTCTGTGTGGCTCTCTGTGGTAGGCGACACCAGGGCATTCTTGTCAGGTGTTCAAGCTCTGTACTGTTATACTTTTCTGTGTGGCTCTCTGTGGTAGGCGACACCAGGGCATTCTTGTCAGGTGTTCAAGCTCTGTACTCGTTATACTTTTTCTGTGTGGCTCTCTGTGGTAGGCGACACCAGGGCATTCTTGTCAGGTGTTCAAGCTCTGTACTCGTTATACTTTTTCTGTGTGGCTCTCTGTGGTAGGCGACACCAGGGCATTCTTGTCAGGTGTTCAAGCTCTGTACTCGTTATACTTTTTCTGTGTGGCTCTCTGTGGTAGGCGACACCAGGGCATTCTTGTCAGGTGTTCAAGCTCTGTACTCGTTATACCTTTTCTGTGTGGCTCTCTGTGGTAGGCGACACCAGGGCATTCTTGTCAGGTGTTCAAGCTCTGTACTCGTTATACTTTTTCTGTGTGGCTCTCTGTGGTAGGCGACACCAGGGCATTCTTGTCAGGTGTTCAAGCTCTGTACCTCGTTATACTTTTTCTGTGTGGCTCTCTGTGGTAGGCGACACCAGGGCATTCTTGTCAGGTGTTCAAGCTCTGTACTCGTTATACCTTTTCTGTGTGGCTCTCTGTGGTAGGCGACACCAGGGCATTCTTGTCAGGTGTTCAAGCTCTGTACTCGTTATGCTTTTTCTGTGTGGCTCTCTGTGGTAGGCGACACCAGGGCATTCTTGTCAGGTGTTCAAGCTCTGTACTCGTTATACTTTTTCTGTGTGGCTCTCTGTGGTAGGCGACACCAGGGCATTCTTGTCAGGTGTTCAAGCTCTGTACTCGTTATGCTTTTCTGTGTGGCTCTCTGTGGTAGGCGACACCAGGGCATTCTTGTCAGGTGTTCAAGTTCTGTACTCGTTATACTTTTTCTGTGTGGCTCTCTGTGGTAGGCGACACCAGGGCATTCTTGTCAGGTGTTCAAGCTCTGTACTCGTTATGCTTTTTCTGTGTGGCTCTCTGTGGTAGGCGACACCAGGGCATTCTTGTCAGGTGTTCAAGCTCTGTACTCGTTATACTTTTTCTGTGTGGCTCTCTGTGGTAGGCGACACCAGGGCATTCTTGTCAGGTGTTCAAGCTCTGTACTTGTTATGCTTTTTCTGTGTGGCTCTCTGTGGTAGGCGACACCAGGGCATTCTTGTCAGGTGTTCAAGCTCTGTACTCGTTATACTTTTTCTGTGTGGCTCTCTGTGGTAGGCGACACCAGGGCATTCTTGTCAGGTGTTCAAGCTCTGTACTCGTTATGCTTTTTCTGTGTGGCTCTCTGTGGTAGGCGACACCAGGGCATTCTTGTCAGGTGTTCAAGCTCTGTACTCGTTATACTTTTTCTGTGTGGCTCTCTGTGGTAGGCGACACCAGGGCATTCTTGTCAGGTGTTCAAGCTCTGTACTCGTTATGCTTTTTCTGTGTGGCTCTCTGTGGTAGGCGACACCAGGGCATTCTTGTCAGGTGTTCAAGTTCTGTACTCGTTATACTTTTTCTGTGTGGCTCTCTGTGGTAGGCGACACCAGGGCATTCTTGTCAGGTGTTCAAGCTCTGTACTCGTTATACCTTTTCTGTGTGGCTCTCTGTGGTAGGCGACACCAGGGCATTCTTGTCAGGTGTTCAAGCTCTGTACTCTGTTATGCTTTTCTGTGTGGCTCTCTGTGGTAGGCGACACCAGGGCATTCTTGTCAGGTGTTCAAGCTCTGTACTCGTTATACTTTTTCTGTGTGGCTCTCTGTGGTAGGCGACACCAGGGCATTCTTGTCAGGTGTTCAAGCTCTGTACTCGTTATACTTTTCTGTGTGGCTCTCTGTGGTAGGCGACACCAGGGCATTCTTGTCAGGTGTTCAAGCTCTGTACTCGTTATACTTTTTCTGTGTGGCTCTCTGTGGTAGGCGACACCAGGGCATTCTTGTCAGGTGTTCAAGCTATGTACTCGTTATCCTTTTCTGTGTGGCTCTCTGTGGTAGGCGACACCAGGGCATTCTTGTCAGGTGTTCAAGCTCTGTACTCGTTATACTTTTTCTGTGTGGCTCTCTGTGGTAGGCGACACCAGGGCATTCTTGTCAGGTGTTCAAGCTCTGTACTCGTTATACTTTTTCTGTGTGGCTCTCTGTGGTAGGCGACACCAGGGCATTCTTGTCAGGTGTTCAAGCTCTGTACTCGTTATCCTTTTTCTGTGTGGCTCTCTGTGGTAGGCGACACCAGGGCATTCTTGTCAGGTGTTCAAGCTCTGTACTCGTTATACCTTTTCTGTGTGGCTCTCTGTGGTAGGCGACACCAGGGCATTCTTGTCAGGTGTTCAAGCTCTGTACTCGTTATACTTTTTCTGTGTGGCTCTCTGTGGTAGGCGACACCAGGGCATTCTTGTCAGGTGTTCAAACTCTGTACTCGTTATACTTTTTCTGTGTGGCTCTCTGTGGTAGGCGACACCAGGGCATTCTTGTCAGGTGTTCAAGCTCTGTACTTGTTATGCTTTTTCTGTGTGGCTCTCTGTGGTAGGCGACACCAGGGCATTCTTGTCAGGTGTTCAAGCTCTGTACTCGTTATGCTTTTTCTGTGTGGCTCTCTGTGGTAGGCGACACCAGGGCATTCTTGTCAGGTGTTCAAGCTCTGTACTCGTTATACCTTTTCTGTGTGGCTCTCTGTGGTAGGCGACACCAGGGCATTCTTGTCAGGTGTTCAAGCTCTGTACTCGTTATGCTTTTTCTGTGTGGCTCTCTGTGGTAGGCGACACCAGGGCATTCTTGTCAGGTGTTCAAGTTCTGTACTCGTTATACTTTTTCTGTGTGGCTCTCTGTGGTAGGCGACACCAGGGCATTCTTGTCAGGTGTTCAAGCTCTGTACTCGTTATCCTTTTTCTGTGTGGCTCTCTGTGGTAGGCGACACCAGGGCATTCTTGTCAGGTGTTCAAGCTCTGTACTCGTTATACCTTTTCTGTGTGGCTCTCTGTGGTAGGCGACACCAGGGCATTCTTGTCAGGTGTTCAAGCTCTGTACTCGTTATACCTTTTCTGTGTGGCTCTCTGTGGTAGGCGACACCAGGGCATTCTTGTCAGGTGTTCAAGCTCTGTACTCGTTATACTTTTTCTGTGTGGCTCTCTGTGGTAGGCGACACCAGGGCATTCTTGTCAGGTGTTCAAGCTCTGTACTCGTTATACCTTTTCTGTGTGGCTCTCTGTGGTAGGCGACACCAGGGCATTCTTGTCAGGTGTTCAAGCTCTGTACTCGTTATACTTTTTCTGTGTGGCTCTCTGTGGTAGGCGACACCAGGGCATTCTTGTCAGGTGTTCAAGCTCTGTACTCGTTATACTTTTTCTGTGTGGCTCTCTGTGGTAGGCGACACCAGGGCATTCTTGTCAGGTGTTCAAGCTCTGTACTCGTTATACTTTTTCTGTGTGGCTCTCTGTGGTAGGCGACACCAGGGCATTCTTGTCAGGTGTTCAAGCTCTGTACTCGTTATACCTTTTCTGTGTGGCTCTCTGTGGTAGGCGACACCAGGGCATTCTTGTCAGGTGTTCAAGCTCTGTACTCGTTATGCTTTTTCTGTGTGGCTCTCTGTGGTAGGCGACACCAGGGCATTCTTGTCAGGTGTTCAAGCTCTGTACTCGTTATACCTTTTCTGTGTGGCTCTCTGTGGTAGGCGACACCAGGGCATTCTTGTCAGGTGTTCAAGCTCTGTACTGTTATACTTTTCTGTGTGGCTCTCTGTGGTAGGCGACACCAGGGCATTCTTGTCAGGTGTTCAAGTTCTGTACTCGTTATACTTTTTCTGTGTGGCTCTCTGTGGTAGGCGACACCAGGGCATTCTTGTCAGGTGTTCAAGCTCTGTACTCGTTATCCTTTTTCTGTGTGGCTCTCTGTGGTAGGCGACACCAGGGCATTCTTGTCAGGTGTTCAAGCTCTGTACTCGTTATGCTTTTTCTGTGTGGCTCTCTGTGGTAGGCGACACCAGGGCATTCTTGGCAGGTGTTCAAGCTCTGTACTCGTTATACTTTTTCTGTGTGGCTCTCTGTGGTAGGCGACACCAGGGCATTCTTGTAAGGTGTTCAAGCTCTGTACTCGTTATACTTTTTCTGTGTGGCTCTCTGTGGTAGGCGACACCAGGGCATTCTTGTCAGGTGTTCAAGCTCTGTACTCGTTATACTTTTTCTGTGTGGCTCTCTGTGGTAGGCGACACCAGGGCATTCTTGTCAGGTGTTCAAGCTCTGTACTCGTTATACCTTTTCTGTGTGGCTCTCTGTGGTAGGCGACACCAGGGCATTCTTGTCAGGTGTTCAAGCTCTGTACTCGTTATACCTTTTCTGTGTGGCTCTCTGTGGTAGGCGACACCAGGGCATTCTTGTCAGGTGTTCAAGCTCTGTACTCGTTATGCTTTTTCTGTGTGGCTCTCTGTGGTAGGCGACACCAGGGCATTCTTGTCAGGTGTTCAAGCTCTGTACTCGTTATACTTTTTCTGTGTGGCTCTCTGTGGTAGGCGACACCAGGGCATTCTTGTCAGGTGTTCAAGCTCTGTACTCGTTATACTTTTTCTGTGTGGCTCTCTGTGGTAGGCGACACCAGGGCATTCTTGTCAGGTGTTCAAGCTCTGTACTCGTTATACCTTTTCTGTGTGGCTCTCTGTGGTAGGCGACACCAGGGCATTCTTGTCAGGTGTTCAAGCTCTGTACTCGTTATCCTTTTTCTGTGTGGCTCTCTGTGGTAGGCGACACCAGGGCATTCTTGTCAGGTGTTCAAGCTCTGTACTCGTTATACTTTTTCTGTGTGGCTCTCTGTGGTAGGCGACACCAGGGCATTCTTGTCAGGTGTTCAAGCTCTGTACTCGTTATACCTTTTCTGTGTGGCTCTCTGTGGTAGGCGACACCAGGGCATTCTTGTCAGGTGTTCAAACTCTGTACTCGTTATACTTTTTCTGTGTGGCTCTCTGTGGTAGGCGACACCAGGGCATTCTTGTCAGGTGTTCAAGCTCTGTACTTGTTATGCTTTTTCTGTGTGGCTCTCGTGGTAGGCGACACAGGGCATTCTTGTCAGGTGTTCAAGCCTGTACTTTATGCTTTTTCTGTGTGGCTCCTGTGTAGGCGACACCAGGGCATTCTTGTCAGGTGTTCAAGCTCTGTACTGTTATACTTTTTCTGTGTGGCTCTCTGTGGAGGTACACCAGGGCATTCTTGTCAGGTGTTCAAGCCTGTACTCGTTATACTTTTTCTGTGTGGCTCTCTGTGGTAGGCGACACCAGGGCATTCTTGTCAGGTGTTCAAGCTCTGTACCTGTTATACTTTTCTGTTGGTCTCTGTGGTAGGCGACACCAGGGCATTCTTGTCAGGTGTTCAAGCTCTGTACTGTTATGCTTTTTCTGTGTGGCTCTTCTGTGGTAGGCGACACCAGGGCATTTTGTCAGGTGTTCAAGTTCTGTACTGTTATACTTTTCTGTGTGGCTCTCTGTGGTAGGCGACACCAGGGCATTCTTGTCAGGTGTTCAAGCTCTGTACTCGTTATCCTTTTTCTGTGTGGCTCTCTGTGGTAGGCGACACCAGGGCATTCTTGTCAGGTGTTCAAGCTCTGTACTCTATGCTTTCTGTGTGGCTCTCTGTGTAGCGACACCAGGCATTCTTGTCAGGTGTCTCAAGCTCTGTACCGTATACTTTTTCTGTGTGGCTCTCTGTGGTAGGCGACACCAGGGCATTCTTGTCAGGTGTTCAAGCTCTGTACTCGTTATACTTTTTCTGTGTGGCTCTCTGTGGTAGGCGACACCAGGGCATTCTTGTCAGGTGTTCAAGCTCTGTACTCGTTATACTTTTTCTGTGTGGCTCTCTGTGGTAGGCGACACCAGGGCATTCTTGTCAGGTGTTCAAGCTCTGTACTCGTTATACCTTTTCTGTGTGGCTCTCTGTGGTAGGCGACACCAGGGCATTCTTGTCAGGTGTTCAAACAATTTAATATGTTTTTCTTTTATGAATTGCATAACTGGTTTCGCATCCAGTCTTCTTGTGATTTCTTCATTTCTAATTAATTTTGTTTCTGAATTCTCTTTACTTATCCAGAAAACTAGACGATGAATATTTGGATTTGTCAACGAAGTTTAAGATAGATTCGTCCGAGACTGAGTTCAATGACGCTGGGATGTCTCTATGTCCAGACTGTGGTCAAGATGAGCTAGTAAGAGACCATGATGGACCCAGGTCACCTATGAATGTTTGCATGGACTGCCGGAAGATGATCTGCTCACGATGTAGCTCTTATAGTAGATCATTGAACGTGCAGGTAAGTTATTGATTATTATTAGGATTCTATTGTCTATTGTCTTTCCCAGCTGGATGGTGGAATTAGTTGTCCACTCTTGCTGTTAAGCGAAGGGGTGGGGGCTTTAACTTGCGTTCCAGGGCCAGATGAGTCGCCCTTGTGTTATATCCGTGTTTATTTAGTGTGATCTTGATATTGTCTATCCATCTTTTTCTTGGTCTTCCATTGGCTCTAGTACCCGATCTCTTTTATTGTATGCTGTTATTGGTAGTTGGTTGTATTCCATTCTCATTAAATATCCAAACCGCTGCATTTGTTGTTTTTCTATGTATTCGGTGCATGAAGTTATGCCAACTCTGCTTTTGATGTTTTCATTTCGTAGTCTGTCTTTCCTGGTGACTCCCACTGCATTTCATTTTACACGTGCTGAGCTTTCTGTGATGTGTCGCTGTCAGGGGTCACGTTTGGTGTTGAGCTTTCTGTGGTGTGTCGCTGTCAGGGGTCACGTTTGGTGGTGAGCTTTCTGTGGTGTGTCGTTGTCAGGGGTCACGTTTGGTGGTGAGCTTTCTGTGGTGTGTCGTTGTCAGG
Source organism: Arion vulgaris (assembly GCA_020796225.1). Classification (NCBI taxonomy): domain Eukaryota; kingdom Metazoa; phylum Mollusca; class Gastropoda; order Stylommatophora; family Arionidae; genus Arion; species Arion vulgaris. The sequence continues at coordinate 3,854,708 of CM036773.1, forward strand.
GGTCACGTTTGGTGGTGAGCTTTCTGTGGTGTGTCGCTGTCAGGGGTCACGTTTGGTGTTGAGCTTTCTGTGGTGTGTCGCTGTCAGGGGTCACGTTTGGTGGTGAGCTTTCTGTGATGTGTCGCTGTCAGGGGTCACGTTTGGTGTTGAGCTTTCTGTGGTGTGTCGCTGTCAGGGGTCACGTTTGGTGGTGAGCTTTCTGTGGTGTGTCGTTGTCAGGGGTCACGTTTGGTGGTGAGCTTTCTGTGGTGTGTCGCTGTCAGGGGTCACGTTTGGTGGTGAGCTTTCTGTGGTGTGTCGCTGTCAGGGGTCACGTTTGGCACTGATTCTACGGTAGTTGTCTTTTAATGTTTACTGCTCACCGAGGTCACCGGTGTCAGATATCAGACACACGACCTTCACACGAGATCAAGAATCTTACCGTAATTAGATATCAGGCATCTCACAGTATTTACTATTTCTGGTCAAACATAATTATTTAGTATTTCTTGCTGATCAATTTAAAACAAAATTGTCTGTACTGCATTCGTAATACCGCTTTTTTAGGGCGATGTAGGACAGGAGGGACATGAGTGTGAAAAATATAATGACTGCATTGCTAGTGCAGTCGTCACGAAACTGTTCAGGTTAAGATGTTTCCGGTGTAAAAATGTTAAACAAGCAGCTTGGCTTCATGGTACTTTAGAGCACCAACATATGAGATGATAGCAAATGTCTTCTTCTTCTTTTGTCGTCACACTGCTACCGGGTTGTTGCCCAGTGTTGTCGTTTTCTGTTTTTGTCTTGCGCTGTTCTGATGGCTTGTGTGATTGTTATCTTTGCTCCTTCACAGGATTCTGCTACGCCATCTAACCATCTTTTTCGTGGTCTTCTCTCGCCTTCTTTCCTGATGTTCTGTTGTAGAAGACTGTATACTGTGGAGTTTAGATGCATTCTTATTAAGTGGCCAAACCACTTCATTCTTTGTTTCTCAATGTAATTCAAGCAAGGTTTTGTGCCAACTTTCTTTCTTATGCTGATGTTAGTGATTCTGTCTTTTCTTGTGTTGTTGGTAACTTTTCGCAGGCAACGCATTTCACATGTAGTTATTTTTTGTGACTGCGCTTTGCTCAATGTCCATGTTTGGCTCTGGTAACACAAAGTAGAGCCAAACATGATAGCAAACACCAGGGACAAAGATGTGTGGAGATTCGTGATCGTGAAGGTGGCAGAAGATAGTGATGAACACACACTGAGAAGACCTTCTAACAGCACCACGAGACAGGCCCTCATATGGAACCACTATTGTAAAGGACCTCAGAAATAGCCTGGAGACGGAATGCAAGAAAATGGGGAGAGAATGGAGTGATCTGGAAATGATGGTCTGGTTCGGAAGACCTTGGTTGGGACCATGCTTCCTAGGAGCGAAGTGTGAAGAAGAATGATCGCCTAGCAGCCGGACGGTACTGAATGATGACGATGATGATGATTTCAGAAAACTCGGTGACATTAATGGGTTTCTGACACACTAATATCTCCTTCATTGATTACGTTGTCCATTTATCATTAGAATCATTTTTTAAAAACGTAAATAGCTGTATATGAGTGTGTGATGTGTGGTATGGGTGTGTATGCGTGGTGTGGGTGTGTCAAGAGCAGAAGGAGTGGTATCGTCGAGATGCCAGATATCTTTGAAGTTCGAGTAATGTGCATCCTTACAACAACGTCGATTGATTTTGGGAACAAAATCGATCTGGAAGAAATATGTCTTTCGATGTTATGTGGGAAAGACGTGGGTTGTTGTTAATGTTATTGTTAATGTTTTGTTAATGTTTTGTTAATGTTGTTGTTAATGTTATTGTTAATGCTATTGTTAATGTTATTGTTAATGTTGTTGTTAATGTTATTGTTAATGCTATTGTTAATGTTATTGTTAATGTTGTTGTTAATGTTGTTGTTAATGTTATTGTTAATGTTGTTGTTAATGTTATTGTTAATGGTGTTGTTAATGTTGTTGTTAATGTTGTAGTATAATAACTTTCTTCTTGCTCAAATTTGGGGTGTAAAGAATAGAACCACTGTTACCTGCCACGCATGTCGTAAGAGGCGACTAAGGAGGTTTGGCTGAAATCGGATGCACATGTCCTAAACGTGTAGAAGTATGTGTGTTTAGGGGCCTACCGACCAATGTGCAACGTATATACGTTCTTGGCAAAGATCAAACATATCACAAAGAGTGATTAAGTTTGGTTGTAAAGAACGAACGCAAAGAAGAAGTATAATAACTGTTGTTATTTCTGTTGTTGTTATTTCTCTTGTTGTTATTTCTGTTGTTGTTACGGATACAGTTATTGTACGTACTGTTGTTTCATGTTTTGTTACCTACTGTTGTTGCTACTGTTGTTGCTACTGTTGTTGCTACTGTTGTTGCTACTGTTGTTGCTACTGTTGTTGCTACTGTTGTTGCTACTGTTGTTGCTACTGTTGTTGTACCGTTGTTGTTACTGTTGTTGCTACTGTTGTTGACGTTGTTGTTACTGTTGTTACCGTTGTTGCTACTGTTGTTGTTACTGTTGTTACCGTTGTTGTTACCGTTGTTGTTACCGTTGTTGTTACTGTTATTGTTACTGTTGTTACGGATACAGTAAATGCACTGTTACGGATGTTGTTACTATGGTTGTGGATACAGTTATTGTTGTTACTGTTGTAGTTATGGGTGCAGTTACTGTTCTTGTTGTGGTTACGATTACTGTAACTACTGATGTTACTGTTGATACTACTGTTTCTCTTACTGTTACAGCTAATGTTGCTATTACTGTAGTTACTGCAGCTGATGTTACTGTTGTTGTTACTCGTGTTGCAGCATTGTTACTATAGTCGACATTACTGTTGCTGTTATGACTCCGAAAGGAGTACAACTCTGCATTCTAGTCCCTGTACAAGGCAGGTTCTTTGTACTTTCGATTACCTGTCCGTGCTTTTATTTCTGGGCTAGGTCCCAGAACCTGTTTTTTATTAAATTCGCATGTGAATAAATAGTAATGCGAACATATAAAGGTCTAAAGACGAAAAATTGACATCATTGCACCGGGTTTCATCCCATATGGCTCAGTCCCTCTCCGCAGAAATGAGACGCCACCAGCCGAGAGTAAAGAACAAAGTCCGAATTACGTAGCTCCGCAGCAATCTAAGGGTTCGGGAAAAATAGAGGCACTAGTGAACAGAACAGCGCAGTCCGGACTCGAACCTACGATCTTTGGAACCCAAGACAAAGGCTTAACCATTTAGTCACAGAGATACACTCCCCCTCCCTTCCCAACCAAACAAATACAGTTTAGTTTAGTCGTCGGATCATCATGACTGGACATCTAACCAATTAGTTAATAAGTGATCCGATCTCCTCCTCAGTATGTCTCTCAGCTTGTGACGACTAACAACCCCGGTTCTTTGTTGGTTTACTATTCTTCTTTGTCTACCAACATAGTGTTCTTGTCTAGTTAAACCATATTTGACTTGGAGTTCTTGCAGTCTGGTTAGTGTTGTAGATTCTTGCAGTCTGGTTAGTGTTGTAGATTCTTGCAGTCTGGTTAGTGTTGTAGATTCTTGCAGTCTGGTTAGTGTTGTAGATTCTTGCAGTCTGGTTAGTGTTGTAGATTCTTGCAGTCTGGTTAGTGTTGTAGATTCTTGCAGTCTGGTTAGTGTTGTAGATTCTTGCAGTCTGGTTAGTGTTGTAGATTCTTGCAGTCTGTTAGTGTTGTAGATTCTTGCAGTCTGTTAGTGTTGTAGAATCTTGCAGTCTGTTAGTGTTGTAGATTCTTGCAGTCTGTTAGTGTTGTAGAATCTTGCAGTCTGTTAGTGTTGTAGATTCTGCAGTCTGTAGTGTTGTAGAATCTGCAGTCTGTTAGTGTTGTAGATTCTTGCAGTCTGGTTAGTGTTGTAGATTCTTGCAGTCTGGTTAGTGTTGTAGATTCTTGCAGTCTGGTTAGTGTTGTAGAATCTTGCAGTCTGTTAGTGTTGTAGATTCTTGCAGTCTGGTTAGTGTTGTAGATTCTTGCAGTCTGGTTAGTGTTGTAGATTCTTGCAGTCTGGTTAGTGTTGTAGAATCTTGCAGTCTGGTTAGTGTTGTAGATTCTTGCAGTCTGGTTAGTGTTGTAGAATCTTGCAGTCTGGTTAGTGTTGTAGATTCTTGCAGTCTGGTTAGTGTTGTAGAATCTTGCAGTCTGGTTAGTGTTGTAGATTCTTGCAGTCTGGTTAGTGTTGTAGATTCTTGCAGTCTGGTTAGTGTTGTAGATTCACCACTATTACTTGAATCATGAACACGTCGTCTCTCCCTTAGAGAATTCAGAATATCAGCACAGGAGTACATGACAGCAACACACATGATATCAGCACAGGAGTACATGACAGCAAGACATACATGATATCAGCATAGGAGTGTACATGACAGCAACACACATGATATCAGCACAGGAGTGTACATGACAGCAACACACATGATATCAGCACAGTAGTACATGACAGCACACATATGATATCAGCACAGGAGTACATGACAGCAACACACATGATATCAGCACAGGAGTACATGACAGCAACACACATGATATCAGCACAGTAGTACATGACAGCAACACACATGATATCAGCACAGGAGTATGACAGCACAACATGATATCAGACAGTAGTACATGACAGCAACACACACATGATATCAGCACAGTAGTACATGACAGCAACACACACATGATATCAGCACAGTAGTACATGACAGCAACACACATGATATTTAGATTACACAATTCCAAGACACATACATTCCTTGCCGTTCGTCTGATGCGCGTCTGGAGAAGATCATTTTCAAGAAGTCCAGTTGAGACTCGCGTCCGGACAGTAGAACTTATTGGTGGACACAACTAGCCCACACAGGACAGGATATACACACTATTTCACGCCCACTCCCACACACACAGTTAAGCACTAGCACGCTCACACCCCGGCACAGACATCAACATACAGACACACAACGATTCATATTACACATTCACACACATTCTCACACACACACACGCGCACACACACATTCACATTCACACACATTCACATACACATTCTCCACACACTTTCTACACACATTCACACACACACACACACATTCTCACACACACATTCACACACACATTCTCACACACACATTCTCACACACACATTCACACACACACACACACATTCACACACACATTCACACACACACATTCACACACACACACACACACATTTACACACACCCATTCTCATACACACACACGCGCACACATACATGAACAGTAAACTAATTTTTTTCAGACACACACAATTCTCTTACATACTTCTCTAGCCCACACATACTTCTAACCACACATTCTCTCTAGCCCACACATTCTCTTTAACCTACACACACTTCTCTAACCACACATTCTCTCTAACCCACACATCTCTCTAACCACACATTCTCTCTAACCCACACATTCTATCTAACCCACACATTCTCTCTCTAACCAACACTCTCTTTAACCCACACACTCTCTCTATAACCACACATCTCTAACCCACACATACTCTCTAACCCACACATTATCTCTAACCCACACATTCTCTCTAACCCACACACTCTCTCTCTAACCCACACTCTCTCTCTAACCCACACCTCTCTCTAACCCACACATCTCTCTCTAACCCACATCTCTCTCTCTACCCCACACTTTCTCTCTAACCCACACACTCTCTCTCTAACCCACACATTCTCTCTAACCCACACATTCTCTCTAACCCACACACTCTCTCTAACCACACACTTCTCTCTAACCCACACACTCTCTCTCTAACCCACACACTCTCTCTCTAACCCACACCTTCTCTCTCTAACCCACACACTCTCTCTCTAACCCACACACTCTCTCTAACCCACACATCTCTCTTTAACCCACACACTCTCTCTCTAACCCACACACTCTCTCTAACCCACACACTCTCTCTAACCCACACACTCTCTCTAACCCACACATTCTCTCTAACCCATCTCTCTCTAACATTTAACCCACACACTCTCTCTCTAACCCACACACTCTCTCTCTAACCCACACTCTCTCTAACCCACATTCTTAACCCACACTCTCTCTCTACCACACCTCTCTCTAACCCACACTCTCTCTCTAACCACACACTTCTCTCTAACCCACACTCTCTCTCTCTAACCCACACATCTCTCTCTAACCACACCTCTTACCACACACTCTCTCTCTAACCACACACTCTCTCTCTACCACACCTCTCTAACCACATCTCTCTCTAACCACACACTCTCTTCTAACCCACACTCTCTCTCTAACCCACACACTCTCTCCTACCACCTCTCCTAACACACATTCTCTCTAACCACACATCTCTCTTAACCCACACACTCTCTCTCTAACTCCAACACCTCTCTCTAACCCACACTTCTCTCTCTAACCCACACATCCTCTACCTCCCCTAACCCACACATTTCTCTAACCCACACATCTTCTCTCTAACCACACACTCTCTCTAACCCACACTCTCTCTCTAACCCACACTCTCTCTCTAACCCACACATTCTCTCCTCTCTAACCCACACACTCTCTCTCTAACCCACACACTCTCTCTCAACTCACCACACATTCTCTCTAACCCACACACTCTCTCTAACCCACACACTCTCTCTCTAACCATCTACACACCTCTCTCTCTAACCCACACATTCTCTCTAACCCACACACTCTCTCTAACCCACACATTCTCTCTCTCTAACCCACACATTCTCTCTCTAACCCACACATTCTCTCTAACTCACACACTCTCTTTTAACCACACATCTCTCTTAACCCACACATTCTCTCTCTAACCCACACACTCTCTCTCTAACCCACACATCTCTCTCTCTAACCCACACATTCTCTCTCTAACCCACACACTCTCTCTCTAACCCACACTCTCTCTCTAACCCACACTCTCTCTAACCCACACACTTCTCTCTAACCCACACACTCTTTCTTCTCTAACCCACACACCTCTCTCTCTAACCCACACACTCTCTCTCTAACCCACACACTCTCTCTCTAACCCACACACTCTCTCTCTAACCCACACACTCTCTCTCTAACCCACACATCTAACATTCTCTTCTCTCTCTCTACCACACACATTCTCTGTCTCTCTCTCTACCACACTATTCTCTGTCCTCTCTCTACACACTATTCTCTGTCCTCTCTCTCCCACACACATATTCTCTGTCTCTCTCTACCACACATATTCTCTGTCTCTCTCTCTCTACCACACCTATTCTCTGTCTCTCTCTCTCTCTCTACCACACATATTCTCTGTCTCTCTCTACCACACATATTCTTTGTCTCTCTCTCTCTAACACACATATTGTCTCTCTCTCTACCACACATATTCTCTCTCTCTCTACCACACATATTCTCTTTTCTCTCTCTCTACCACACATATACTCTGTCTCTCTCTCTCTCTCTCTCTCTAACACACATATTCTCTCTCTCTACCACACATATACTCTGTCTCTCTCTCTCTACCACACATATTCTCTGTCTCTCTCTAACACACATGTTTTCTGTCTCTCTCTCTCTCTAACACACATATTCTCTGTCTCCCTCTCTACCACATACATTTCTATCTGTCTCTACCACACATATCTTTGTATCTCTCTACCACACATATCTTTGTATCTCTCTACCACACATACCTTTGTATCTCTCTACCACACATATTCTCTCTCTCTCTAACACACACATTCTCTGTCTATCTCTCTCTCTAACACACATATGATATGTCTTTCTCTCTAACATACACACACATCCTGTTTCTCTCACACACATACACACACATCCTTTCTCTCCACACACACATACACAACCACACACAGCCTTTCTCTTCCACACACCATACACACAACACACACATCCTTTCTCTCCCACACACATTCACAAATACACACATCCTTTCTCTCCCCCACAAACACACACACACACATTCTTTCTCTCCTCCACACATACACACACACATCCTCTCTCACACAAACACACACCATTTCCCTCCCCTCCCACATACACACATTCTTTCTCTGCCACACACACAACGCACACACATCCATTCTCTCCTCCACACATACACACACAAGCAGACATCTCTCCCACACATACACACACACACACACCATACACACATACTCACTCCCACACATACACACAACACACACATATCCTCTCTCCCACACATACACACACAACAACACACACATCCTCTCTCCACACATACACACAACACACACACATCCTTCCCCCACACATACACACACAACACACACATACACATCCTCTCTCCCACACATACACACACACACACACACATCCTTCCCCCACATATACACACACATCCTCTCCCCACATATACACACAACACACACACATATCCTCTCCCCACATATACACACATAAACACACATATCCTTCCCCCATATACACACACACACACACATATCCTCTCCCACTACATACACACAACACACACACACACACACATCCTCTCTCCCACACATACACACACACACACACACATCCTCTCTCCCACACATACACACACAACACACACACACATCCTCTCTCCCACACATACACACAACACACACACATCCTTCCCACATATACACACACATCCTCTCCCACATATACACACACACACACACATATCCTCTCCCCCACATATACACACATAACACACACATATCCTATCCCCCACATATACACACACAACACACACACACACACTACGCATTCATCTCTAAACGATGATATTAGTTAAACGTCTAAAACATGTGTTTATCTTCCCCGCTTATACTATTTGGTAAATTTGTACTTTCACGACAATCAATAAAGCTGGCAGCGGTTTGCATCTGGGAGGGCTGGAGTCATTACCCGCGTAAACATAGCCCTGAGCTGGCTGTGGCGTGCACCCACTTCTGTCATTGTGTGTGCGCATGTATGTGTGTATGTGTGTATGTGTGTGTCCTGGTGGCTGGTGTCACCCTCCGACTCTTCAGTATAAGGGCGTACATAAGTCAGTGATTCTTTTGGGAATATATTTATTTTACTAGCAAGAGAGTTTGCAAGTTTTACTTATGGATCTATTTTGTTGACATCATTGTGAGACTGGTATTGTCATCCACTATTCAAGTCTGATGTACTTTGTGAGACCGGTATTGCCATCCACTATCCGAGTCTGGTTTACTATGTAAGACCAGTCTGGTAGATCTGCCACCTGGTTAAGACAACAGTAGCCTAACCACCAGCAACATGTCCTATCAGAGGGTCAGCCAATGGATAGAGCTGACATTTTGAACGCCCTCATAGAATGTGGCCGCAAAGAAGATTTTCAATTAAACCAATCCACGTCAACTACTAGATTGCAGGAGCTGGGTTTCAAGATTGGAGCAACAAGAAAAGAACAGCATAACGGGTATATGAGTAGGCTCATCAATCAAAATCAAACTGGTACGGTTAGTCTCTGGACGCTGTTGGAGATATTGCGGAGATCGGAGCAGCTAGGGACATGTCCGGAGTGCAATGAAGATATTCCAAACTAAAGCTGACACCAGCAACATATCTTAAGATTAGTCACAAACTAATCTACAAATACCTTCTACGATCTACTTCTAGACGTAGCCATTCTCATGTTGGCATCTGTGGTTTAGCGGTACTGAGCTCGATCACAACAGACGAGTATCGAGTTCAAACCCCGCGGCAGGCAGTTTGGAAACAAATTTTATCACTTGGAATTTTACAAACGATAAAAATAGACCTCACAGTTAAGAAAGCATTGGAAAATTACTGAACGTATAAGTGGTGCCTAGAAAATCAACGACTCGTGTACTATGGTTGAGGGTGACGTCTTGTAAAGAATATGCCAGGGTTTTTCGGTTCGAATATTCTAATTCATGCTGGATTCATATCAAGTAGCCCTTTGTACAGAACTATCATTTTGGCATGATTTCTAACTCTGCCCACGCCGCGTCAGTTTACATTGTCAGCCTCTTCTATTGTTCTTCATCAGGATAGACTAGTTTCGTTCACGGTATCCCGACTGTGAGACGCTGTCGTCGGCGTCATAGCTCCACATTTTCTTGACGCCAGAGCTTTAAACGTAAGTACTAGATAACAAATAGTAGTGTTGTTTCTTCACTCGATCTAACTGGTATAGACCCTTTTTTGACTTGACTTAACTTATTCCACTCTGCTCCTCGTGGAGCATAGGACCTCAACAGTTGTTCGCCACTTTTCCAGTCTCTGGTTGTTTTCTTTATGGTCTCCCAGGTTAGTAGAGCACTCTTCAGTTCCTCAAGAAGACTTTGTCTCCAGGTCTCCCAGATCTCCCAGGTTAGTGGAGCACTCTTCAGTTCCTCAAGAAGACTTTGTCTCCAGGTCTCCCAGATCTCCCAGGTTAGTAGAGCACTCTTCAGTTCCTCAAGAAGACTTTGTCTCCAGGTCTCCCAGATCTCCCAGATTAGTAGAGCACTCTTCAGTTCCTCAAGAAGACTTTGTCTCCAGGTCTGTTTAGGGCGTCCTCTTTTTCGTTTTCCTTGCTGGTTCCACTCAAGTACTTGTCTAGTGACACTCGACTGTGTCTTCCGTAGGGTATGCCGACCCATCACCATTTTCTCCTCTTGTCCTGGGTCATCATGGGTTCCTGTCTGGTTCTTATCCACAGATCTGTGTTTGCAACTCTGTCATACCATGTCAGTAGACACTTTCTTACAACTCTGTCATACCATGTCAGTAGACACTTTCTTACAACTCTGTCATACCATGTCAGTAGACACTTTCTTACAACTCTGTCATACCATGTCAGTAGACACTTTCTTACAACTCTGTCATACCATGTCAGTAGACACTTTCTTACAACTCTGTCATACCATGTCAGTAGACACTTTTACAACTCTGTCATACCATGTCAGTAGACACTTTCTGCAACTCTGTCATACCATGTCAGTAGACACTTTCTTGCAACTCTGTCATACCATCTCAGTAGACACTTTCTTACAACTCTGTCATACCATCTCAGTAGACACTTTCTTACAACTCTGTCATACCATCTCAGTAGACACTTTCTTACAACTCTGTCATACCATCTCAGTAGACACTTTCTTACAACTCTGTCATACCATCTCAGTAGACACTTTCTTACAACTCTGTCATACCATCTCAGTAGACACTTTCTTACAACTCTGTCATACCATCTCAGTAGACACTTTCTTACAACTTTGTCATACCATCTCAGTAGACACTTTCTTACAACTCTGTCATACCATCTCAGTAGACACTTTCTTACAACTCTGTCATACCATCTCAGTAGACACTTTCTTACAACTCTGTCATACCATCTCAGTAGACACTTTCTGCAACTCTGTCATACCATCTCAGTAGACACTTTCTACAACCTGTCATACCATCTCAGTAGACACTTTTACAACTCTGTCATACCATGTCAGTGACACTTTTTGCAACTCTGTCATACCATGTCAGTAGACACTTTCTTACAACTCTGTCATACCATGTCAGTAGACACTTTCTTACAACTCTGTCATACCATGTCAGTAGACACTTTCTTACATAACTGTTATAGACACGGTACAACAGCTCTATATTAAACCAATACTTATATATGGCAGTGTATCATGGACAATGAGCAAGCAATCAATAAAGATCTCTGTGGCGTAGAGGTTAGGTGCTCATCTCTCGAGCAAAAGGTACCAGGTTCGCTCCCTCGTGAATCCATCTGGATATTTTTCCAGAGGTCCCTCATCTCAGTGTAGGTTCAAGTTCCTAATCCTATCGGAGACGGACGATAAAACGTAGATACCGTGTTCAATTTGAGCACGTAAAAGAATCATTGGCTGTTAAAAATCGAGAGGAATAGGCTGGAAATCCGCTGCCCGGTCAAATTCATTAGACAAGATTTAAAATAAAATTCTTACAAATATATCTTTACCATCTTCAAAATGACATTGTGGAAGGAACACTCTTGCGGTTTTGACAGATTAATTTCAAACCATTTTATTTCAAATATCGAGACTTAAAATCTGTGGTTACCGCTTTTTAGTGCAGTGTAGGACATGTGGGATACGAACCTGAGGAAATGTAATTCTCGCATGGCTAGGGCAGTAACCGCGAAGTTGTTCAGGTTACCATTTTTTCTTTATGCCCCCGGCAGAAAAAAAGTACTTGATCTTAAAGGGGATCGAACCTGGTTGTCCCGAATGGAAGCCCGCGCTCTAATCCATGTGACCAGGCGCTTATCAACGAGAGCGTTGAATAAAGCATTGTATATGAGAAATGTATTAGTCAATATGTGTATTTGTCTTTTTCGATCCAGAAGCACTTGAGCTTTCAGCTCTTCGGCTCGGTACCATGGACATCGTAACCCTTCGGTTCGGTTCCACGAACACCGTAAATCTGGAGAACCTGTGGCTTTTATGCCAGACCGCGGGATTGAACCGCACTCACAGGGAGCTTGTAACCCGTCGTCCAACGCGCTACGAACACGCTGGACAGGCGGGCATTAATATGTGAATAGACACCACAAACACTCAGACGAGGGGATATTAAGTATTACGTCATATTTCGCGACAGAATTTCCTCTATTAATTTTTTTGTAAATAGAATTTCGATTTATGACATGACCCAAAATATATGTTTCAATGTTTCAAGTGTATGTCCCGGGTTCGATCCCAGGTAAAGTCAATGAGTTGTTTTTTATGTCTGGGGCATAAAGAAAAAATCGTAACCTGAACAGTTTTACAGCGACTGCACTAGCTCATGTCCTCCCTGTTCTACACCGCCCTAACAAGCGGTATCCAGTAATGACAGTTTGTTTTTGTTTTTTAGTAGGAGGAGGAGGGGGGATTCCAGTGCATGTTGTTTTATGCTCAAAATCACGATAGACGAGCATCCCATCTCTACGTTACAAATACACCGCTTTTGACTCTCGTGCTCACTGTATGTTGTTGTATGTACAACATTTCTATGTATCTCTACCTCGTGCTCAATGTATGTTGTTGTATGTACAACATTTCTATGTATCTCTATCGTGCTCTGTATGTTGTTGTACGTACAACATTTCATGTATCTCACCTCGTGCAATGTATGATGTTTTATTCTATTTGTTATCCCTTTTTATCCCTGTTATCCCTGTTATCCCTGTCGGCGTCAGGTCGGAAAAAGAGACAACTGGAGCGAGCCTGAGTATGCTCTTTTTAAAAAGTTAATTATATATCCTTATCAGAACTTTGCGAATCAATCTCAGCTTGTTAACGCTGTTTATGATTTGTCTAAGCATTATTACGTTCAGTAGTTTGCCATTGCTTTCTGAACGGGTGGTGCCATCGTCCTTTTGTAAAATCCACGCGAAACAATTTGCAACCAAACTGTCCGCAGCGTGAATGCTCTTTTTACAAGGTGGAATTTAGTGCCTTGAATATTTTGTTGAACAATCGTTTACGTTGTCGTCCTCTTGGTCTGTTACCGTTGTATTTGAGAGCTAGTGTTCTTTGTGTGAGACTGTCTTGTGGTAACCTTGATATATGTCTGAACCATTTGACCTTTTGTTTCTTTCAATATAGTAGCACCGGCAAGGACTCCAACTCTTCTTCTGATTTCATCGTTTCTCATCTTATCGCTTCTTGTAACATTTAGAACTCGTTGTAAACACTTCATCTTTGTCGTTTCCTTTTCATCGCGACCTTGCTCATTCTATGTTGTTGTTTTGGGTTTTTTAAGTGCCTATGTAGCTCGCTCTCTCTCTCTCTCTCTCTGTCTCTCTCTCTCTCTCTCTTTTTCTCTCTCTCTGTCTCTCTCTGTCTCTCTCTCTGTCTCTCTGTCTCTCTCTACATTGCCCAGTGTATGTTGTTGTGTTTGTTTAAAATTTCTATGTCTCTGTCTCTCTCTCTCTCTCTCTCTATCTTGCCAAGTGTATGTTGTTTTTTGTTTTGTTTTGTAATAGAATTCCAATATATCTGCGACCTTGCCCGGTGTATGTTTTCTGCTGTTTTATATTCCTTTATATTTCTCCCTATCTCTGTCCTTGTCAAATATATGTTATTGTATGTTTAAAGTTTCGATTTACCGCTACCTGCCTGCCTGCCTACCTGCTTGCCTGGCCCAGCATAAGTTATTGTATTCCCAGTCTAATCATATCTGCTACCTATAATTACAATTGTTATTTCTAAGTTGGTGAACTGTGTTTAGGTTGGTTTTTTTATGACAGCAAAACGTTTACCAGCAGACGTAACGATATGTACCAGCAGACGTTACGATATATTTGTTTGTTTGTTTATTAGGATTAAAGCCTCTTATAGCCGAGGCACGCCCTTTCAACCTAAGGCGAACCTTTATTGGTTATATCAGAGCGTGTAGCCAACAAACATGAAAATAAGAATTCAGAACTCGATATTACCCAGACGTTACGATATACCAAGATATGTCACGACGTAACGATATACCAGCAGACGTAACGATATGTACCAGCAGACGTACGATATATCCAGCGACGTAACGATTACGTTTCCAGCAGACGTTACGACCGTGTACCAGCAGAGGAACAATTAAACCCACGTGGTTCTCTGAAGTTCACTAGAAGCATAGGTTGAAGGGGATTGGAAGAGGAGGGGGGGTGTGTCTCTGTGATGTTGAAGTAATACGTTTACCTTTTGTTTCAAAGGTTCTCGGTTTGTTCCCTACGTGACGCGATCGAGGTAGTTTTCCAGAGATTCCTGATCTCAGTGTAGGTGAGATCGAGTTACTAGTCCTATCGGAGACGAACGATAAAACGTAAGTCCCGTGTTCAATTTGAGCACGTAAAAGAACCATTGGCAGTTCAAGAACGAGGAGCGCAGGCTGGAAAGCCGCTGCCCGGATAAAAAATTAGAAAAAGATGAAAAATAAAATTCCTACAAAAAATTATCTTTACCATCTTCATAATTACATCGGAGACCCACGCCAGTGCTACAAAGTTTGTGCACTGTCGCTGAGATCTTCCTGTGTAAGAAAGAGACCGGAACACATGTGGTTACTCACCAAAGTGCAATCATGATGTTCCTATCAATCAATCAAACTTACAAAGGCGTCAGTGGCAATGAGAGAGGGTTGACTCTGCCACCCTATCAGGAGTCAACCAATTGATAGAGCTGACATTCTGAACGCTCTCATAAAGTGTCATCGCAAAGAAGATTTTTATTTAAACCAATCCATGTCAACTGATACATTGCAAGAACTTGGATTGATGATTGCAGGAGTTATAAAAGAACAGCACAACAGACCTAACGCCTCTAAAGCCAAAGGATTGACTTCATTGCACCAGGTTTTACCCCATATGGCTCGGTCCCTCTCTGCAGAAATGGCACGTCACCTGCAGAGCGTATTACACAGAGCACGACCTCTGTAGCTAGGGCAACGATTCTCGGTGTCCCTGAAAACAATGCACTCGTGAACAGGACTGCGCGGTCCAGAATGGAACACACGATCTTCAGAACGCAAGACAAGGCTTAACCACAGAAACCCCCAACACAGCACAACACACAACAGAATACAACAGAATACACAACAACACAACAAAACAATAGATATACGAGTTGGGCTCATCAACCACAGCCAACTCTAAATAACTAGGCCTAACAACTGACCGGGGAATCCCTGGCCTAGATCAGAGATGTGGGCTGGAATGTATATATATTTGATAGAACACTGCAAGCTTTTTGTAATTTTACTCAAATCTGTGAGTCTATGATTGGTGAAAAATATTTATAATATTGATATTCCTTATTGTTGATCTTAACTTGTTGCATAATATAACTTTGATTTGGCATTTTGTGTTGATTTTAAAATTAATTCGTCTGTATACAACAATACTGGAATACGACGTCACGTGGTGTAGTTGTGGTCAGATTTCCCATAATTCTTACTTGAGTCCGAAGGCCCATAAGTTTATAGTTGGCTCTGTATCAACCAACATCGAGCTGGTGTGCAGTTAGTGACTGGACGCTTTTGGAGATAATACGAATGATGTCGGACCAACTATGGACGCGTCTGGGGAGCAATAAAGATATTCCAAAATGAAACTAAAATGTTCTTATCAATTTATCTTAATGTCAACTTCCTGGCAGAAATATGTATTACACTAGCTAATTAACCCGGCTTCGCACGGGTGAAAGTTGTTAATAATCCTTGATGTGGAATTGGGTAAGCCTCTTTCCAAAAGATGTCATATAATATCATGAATTGTATTTTCTGATATTTTTAAGAAGTGGTTTGAATCGGGTATGTCATCGTTAAATGATTTTAACGGTTCGAGTGCTTCTTGTGTCTAATCAAAGTAGCGTTTTCGCATTCTTCCAAATTATTAAAAACTTTCTATAGCGTAGTTTGAAACAGAAAAGTGAAGTTATAATGACATGAAAATTATACATTTTGCCCAAATCAACGCAAACTGAAAAACGCAAAGCAAATGTTGGTGTATTTTGTAAATAAGATCGGCATTAGAAAGATCCAAAAAATTGTGTATTTATTATACTATACAAGTACCTCTGAAGACGGCAAAGGATATGAAAATTAAATGCAAAGCAACTGATACGTTTTGTGTGTGTGTGTGTGTATGTGTGTTGTGTGTATGTGTGTGTGTGTGTGTGTGTGTGTGTGTGTGATGTATGTGTTAAAAATAAGGTCCCCAATGATTGAAAATATCGTTAGATTTAATGCCAGTGGTAATGTGGTGACAGGTTAAGGACGCAATCCATGCCTATGTTGTGCAGGCCATCTGAAATTTTTGGATTATATCCCTTTTCATCACCGTGTGTCTGAATCTAACAAATATGGCGGATTTATATGTCGGATCGGACATCAAGAATTCGATTTTATTTATTTATTAAAGTGAATATTGATCTGATTTCGAAACTGTTTCTTTAGCTGATATAAATTTAGCCCGAAATATTTGTACGAAATATGGTGAATATTGAATGTAGTCTGAGGCCGTGTATAGGCGGACACACATCTGGATTTCAGCTTTAGAGTATAAGATTACTATTGTAACGGAGAATGTTTGGGATTGATTGATTCATTGATTGGACCATCATCATTGTACTTTGGTGAGTAACCATGTGGATCCGATTTCTTTATTATACAGGAAGACTCTCAGAACTCCTAGCACCGGCGAGGATCCTATGTAATTTAGAAGGTGGTGAAAATATTATGTAGGAATTTTGTAATAATGAATTGTGACTGGGAAGCGGCTCTACAGTCTGCTCTTCTCAGTTATGAACGACCAGTGGTTCTTTTACGTGCTTAACTTGATCACTGGACCTACATTTTATCGTCCGTCTCCGATAGGACTAGGAACTTGATCTCACCTACAATGAGATCAGGGATCTCTGGTAAAATATCGTGATGGATCCAGGAGGGAGCAAATCGAGTACCGTTGTAACGAGAAACAAGCATCTAACCCAATGGTTCCACAGGGTGGGCCTAGTGACAGTCATAGGTGCACCTAGGAAATCTCAGATCACGGGTCGGCAACGCGTGCCTAAAATCAGATCACGGGCTGCAACGCGTGCACTCTAAAATCCCAGATCACGGGTCACGAATCCGATCGGTGACCAGCGGGCACCAGGGTAAACAAATCGACAAGACACATCAGGCCCATGCTTCTCATAGGGAGAAATTGAATGACGAATCGACCGAGTGGTTACCAGGGCCCAAATTGGGGTGTAAAGAATAGAACCACTGTTACCTGCAACGCATGTCGTAAGAGGCGAGTAAGGAGGTTGAGCGTGGGACTAGCTACCCCACACCGTAAAAACACTAGATAGCTACAGAACGGAGAGCGAACCGAGTAAATGCTGGCTGAAACCGGACACATCACCGAAGGATAAGCACCACAATGCTAAGGCTGCTTGAATCATATTTCCACATGAATAGAATTTATGGGGAGATCTGGTACATCGGTCCAGGTGGTGATCTCCAGAGAGAGAGAGAGAGAGAGAGAGGGAGAAAGAATGATGATTATTTCTGTATTTCTCCAACTATTTCTGTATTTCTCCAACTATTTCTGTATTTCTCCAATTATTTCTGTATTTCTCCAACTATTTATGTATTTCTCCTATTTCTGTATTTCTCCAATTATTTCTGTATTTCTCTAATTAT
This sequence comes from Arion vulgaris, assembly GCA_020796225.1. Lineage (NCBI taxonomy): Eukaryota > Metazoa > Mollusca > Gastropoda > Stylommatophora > Arionidae > Arion > Arion vulgaris. The sequence continues at coordinate 3,872,941 of CM036773.1, forward strand.
TTCTGTATTTCTCCAATTATTTCTGTATTTCTCTAATTATTTCTGTATTTCTCAATTATTTTGTATTTCTCAATTATTTCTGTATTTCTCCAATTATTTCTGTATTTCTCTAATTATTTCTGTATTTCTCAATTATTTTGTATTTCTCAAATTATTTCTGTATTTCTCATAATTATTTCTGTATTTCTCAATTATTTCTGTATTTCTCAATTATTTCTGTATTTCTCAATTATTTCTGTATTTCTCAATTATTTCTGTATTTCTCCAATTATTTCTGTATTTCTCCAATTATTTCTGTATTTCTCAATTATTTCTGTATTTCTCAATTATTTCTGTATTTCTCAATTATTTCTGTATTTCTCCAATTATTTCTGTATTTCTCCAATTATTTCTGTATTTCTCCAATTATTTCTGTATTTCTCTAATTATTTCTGTATTTTCAAAATTTTTTCTGTATTTCTCAATTATTTCTGTATTTCTCCAATTATTTCTGTATTTCTCCAATTATTTCTGTATTTCTCCAATTATTTCTGTATTTCTCCAATTATTTCTGTATTTCTCAATTATTTCTGTATTTCTCAATTATTTCTGTATTTCTCCAATTATTTCTGTATTTCTCCAATTATTTCTGTATTTTCTCCAATTATTTCTGTATTTCTCAATTATTTCTGTATTTCTTTTGCTGTTTCACAGATTACAATGCAATTGCTCCAATAGTATCTAATTATTATCTGATTCAAATTATGGGTCCCAATATGTGTATCTCAGATATAACAATTACGATTAAAGATATTCATGAAGTATTCACAATATCTGTTCTAAATTTCTGTATTTCCCTTATTCTGTGATTCAAATTCAGACTGAATCACAAATATTCGTAGTTCTAATTATCTTCTATTTCTCTTATTTCTGTATCTCCGAAAGACCAATACTAATTATAAATTACATGATAATTATCGTTTCATTATTTGTGTATATTCCTCAATTTTTGTGATTTCAAATTTCTGTATTTCAATAGTTTGTATTCTCACTGATTCTATTCTCCATTATTTCTGTCATTTCTCAATTATTCTGGTATTCGAGTGATTCTCATTCTCCATTTACCTATCTTCTCAATTATTCTATTCTCGAACTCATTGCGACCAAAATTGCTGATTCATTATTCTATTTCTAAATTATTTTGTATTCTCCATTACATTCATTTCTCCAATTATTGACATTCGTGTTAGTTCCATTGTGGTCGTTTATATGTACGAGATATTTTTGCACGAATTACTCGCCACCGCGTTATTTCTGATTCTCAGTTCTAGATTCAAAGTATTCTCAAATTAATTCCCGTATGGCTTCCTATTTTGATTGAATTATTTAGTATCTAAATAGTATTCCAATTATTTCTGTATTCAATATCTGAGGTTCAATTATTTCTGGATGTACCATTATTTTTGCCCATTTTCGATTCCAAGAATTTAGTATCTTTTTTTGATTAAATTTCTGATATTTCTCCAAATTTTTTCTTTTTCTCATTATTTCTCTTTTCATTTTCATTCTCTCCAATTATTTCTTTTCTCATTATTTCATTTCTCTTTTTCTTATTCTCCTTTTTCTGTTTCTCTTATTTCTGTATTCTCTTTCTCTTTGTTCTCTTTTTCTATCTCTTTTCTGTATTTCTCCATTTTTCATTTCTCATTTTTCTGTATTTCCCATTATTTCTGTTTTCTCAATTATTTCTGTTTCTCATTATTTCTGTATTTCTCATTTTTCTTTTCTCCAATTATTTCTGTCATTTCTCCCATTATTTCTATTCTCAAATTATTTCTATTTCTCCATTATTTCTGTATTTCTCATATTTCGTTTCTCCAATTTTCTGTTTCTCATTATTTCTGTATTTCTCCATTATTTCTGTTTCTCATTATTCTGATTCTCATTATTCTGCATTTCTCCATTTTTCTGAGTTCTCCATTATTTCTGTATTTCTCAGATTATTTCTGTATTTCTCCAATTTTCTGTATCTCTCTCAATCTTTTCTGTATTTCTCAATTATTTCTGATTTCCAATTATTTCTGATTCTCCTTATTCTGTATTTCTAATTCATTTCTGTATTCTCAATTATTTCTGTATTTCTCAATTATTTTCTGTATTCTCCATATTTCGTATGTCTCCATTATTTCTGTATGTCTCAATTATTTCTGTATGTCTCCATTTTTTATTTCTCCATTATTCTGTATTTCTCAATTATTCTGCTCATTGTCTCCAATTATTCTGCTATTCTCCAATTATTTCTGCTCATTCTCGCAATTATTTCGTCATTTCTCCAATTTCTGCTCATTCTCCATATTTCTGTTTCTCCATTATGTTTCTCCATCTATTTCTCGTATCTCATTATTTCTGTATTCTCCAATTATGTCTGTATTCTCCAATTTTCTGTATTCTCCAATTATTTCTGTATTTCTCCAATTATTTCTGTATTTCTCAAATTATTTCTGTATTTCTCCAATTATTTCTGTATTTTCTCCAATTATTTCTGTATTTCTCCAATTATTTTGTATTCTCAATTATTCTGTATTTCTCCAATTATTTCTGTATTTCTCCAATTATTTCTGTATTTCTCCAATTATTTCTGTATTTCTCCAATTATTTCTGTATTTCTCCAATTATTTCTGTATTCTCAATTATTTCTGTATTTCTCAAATTATTTCTGATTTCTCAATTATTTCTGTATTTCTCCAATTATTTCTGTATTTCTCCAATTATTTCTGTATTTCTCCAATTATTTCTGTATTTCTCCAATTATTTCTGTATTTCTCAATTATTTCTGTATTTCTCCAATTATTTCTGTATTTCTCAATTATTTCTGTATTTCTCCAATTATTTCTGTATTTCTCCAATTATTTCTGTATTTCTCCAATTATTTCTGTATTTCTCCAATTATTTCTGTATTTCTCAAATTATTTCTGTATTTCTCAATTATTTCTGTATTTCTCCAATTATTTCTGTATTTCTCAATTATTTCTGTATTTCTCCAATTATTTCTGTATTTCTCCAATTATTTCTGTATTTCTCCAATTATTTCTGTATTTCTCAATTATTTCTGTATTTCTCCAATTATTTCTGTATTTCTCCAATTATTTCTGTATTTCTCCCAAATTTTTTCTGTATTTTCTCCAATTATTTCTGTATTTCTCAAATTATTTCTGTATTTCTCCAATTATTTCTGTATTTCTCCAATTATTTCTGTATTTTCTCAAATTATTTCTGTATTTCTACAATTATTTCTGTATTTCTACAATTATTTCTGTATTTCTCCAATTATTTCTGTATTTCTCCAATTATTTCTGTATTTCTCCAATTATTTCTGTATTTCTCCCAAATTTTTTCTGTATTTCTCCAATTATTTCTGTATTTCTCCAATTATTTCTGTATTTCTCCAATTATTTCTGTATTTCTCAAATTATTTATGTATTTCTCCAATTATTTCTGTATTTCTCCAATTATTTCTGTATTTCTCAATTATTTCTGTATTTCTCCCAAATTTTTTCTGTATTTCTCCAATTATTTCTGTATTTTCTCCAATTATTTCTGTATTTCTCCAATTATTTCTGTATTTCTCAAATTATTTCTGTATTTCTCCAATTATTTCTGTATTTCTCAAATTATTTCTGTATTTCTCAATTATTTCTGTATTTCTCAATTATTTCTGTATTTCTCCAATTATTTCTGTATTTCTCAATTATTTCTGTATTTTTTCCAATTATTTCTGTATTTCTCAATTATTTCTGTATTTTCTCAATTATTTCTGTATTTCTCCAATTATTTCTGTATTTCTCAAATTATTTCTGTATTTTCCAATTATTTCTGTATTTCTCCAATTATTCTGTTTCTTATTTCTCCAATTATTTCTGTATTTCTCCAATTATTTCTGATTTTTTCCCAAATTTTTTCTGTATTTTCCAATTATTTCTGTATTTTTCCAATTATTTCTGTATTTCTCAAATTATTTCTGTATTTCTCAAATTATTTCTGTATTTCTCCAATTATTTCTGTATTTCTCAATTATTTCTGTATTTCTCCAATTATTTCTGTATTTCTCCAATTATTTCTGTATTTCTCCAATTATTTCTGTATTTCTCCAATTATTTCTGTATTTCTCAATTATTTCTGTATTTCTCCAATTATTTCTGTATTTCTCCAATTATTTCTGTATTTCTCAATTATTTCTGTATTTCTCCAATTATTTCTGTATTTCTCCAATTATTTCTGTATTTCTCCAATTATTTCTGTATTTCTCCAATTATTTCTGTATTTCTCCAATTATTTCTGTATTTTCTCCAATTATTTCTGTATTTCTCAATTATTTCTGTATTTCTCAAAATTTTTTCTGTATTTCTCAATTATTTCTGTATTTCTCCAATTATTTCTGTATTTCTCCAATTATTTCTGTATTTCTCCAATTATTTCTGTATTTCTCCAATTATTTCTGTATTTTCTCCAATTATTTCTGTATTTCTCCAATTATTTCTGTATTTCTCAAATTATTTCTGTATTTCTCCAATTATTTCTGTATTTCTCCAATTATTTCTGTATTTCTCAATTATTTCTGTATTTCTCCAATTATTTCTGTATTTCTCAATTATTTCTGTATTTCTCCAATTATTTCTGTATTTCTCCAATTATTTCTGTATTTCTCAATTATTTCTGTATTTCTCAATTATTTCTGTATTTCTCCAATTATTTCTGTATTTCTCCAATTATTTCTGTATTTCTCAATTATTTCTGTATTTCTCCAATTATTTCTGTATTTCTCAATTATTTCTGTATTTCTCAATTATTTCTGTATTTCTCCCAAATTTTTTCTGTATTTCTCCAATTATTTCTGTATTTCTCCAATTATTTCTGTATTTTCTCCAATTATTTCTGTATTTCTCAATTATTTATGTATTTCTCAATTATTTCTGTATTTCTCAAATTATTTCTATATTTCTCAATTATTTCTGTATTTCTCCAATTATTTCTGTATTTTCAATTATTTCTGTATTTCTCCAATTATTTCTGTATTTCTCCAATTATTTCTGTATTTCTCCAATTATTTCTGTATTTCTCCAATTATTTGTATTTCTCAATTATTTCTGTATTTCTCCAATTATTTCTGTATTTCTCCAATTATTTCTGTATTTCTCCAATTATTTCTGTATTTCTCAAATTATTTCTGTATTTCTCTAATTATTTCTGTATTTCTCCAATTATTTCTGTATTTCTCAAATTATTTCTGTATTTCTCCAATTATTTCTGTATTTTCTCCAATTATTTCTGTATTTCTCCAATTATTTTGTATTTTTCAAATTATTTCTGTATTTCTCCAATTATTTCTGTATTTCTCCAATTATTTCTGTATTTCTCCAATTATTTCTGTATTTCTCCAATTATTTCTGTATTTCTCAATTATTTCTGTATTTCTCCAATTATTTCTGTATTTCTCCAATTATTTCTGTATTTTCTCCAATTATTTCTGTATTTCTCCAATTATTTCTGTATTTTTCAATTATTTCTGTATTTCTCCAATTATTTTGTATTTCTCCAATTATTTCTGTATTTTCCAATTATTTCTGTATTTCTCCAATTATTTCTGTATTTCTCCAATTATTTCTGTATTTTTTCCAATTATTTGTATTTCTCAATTATTTGTATTTCTCAATTATTTCTGTATTTCTCAATTATTTCTGTATTTCTCAATTATTCTGTATTTCTCCAATTATTTCTGTATTTCTCAATTATTTGTATTTCTCAATTATTTCTGTATTTCTCAATTATTTCTGTATTTCTCCAATTATTTCTGTATTTCTCCAATTATTTCTGTATTTTTTCCCAAATTTTTTCTGTATTTCTCAATTATTTCTGTATTTCTCCAATTATTTCTGTATTTCTCCAATTATTTTGTATTTCTCAATTATTTCTGTATTTCTCAATTATTTCTTTTCCATTATTTCTTATTTCTCCAATTATTTCTGTATTTCTCCAATTATTTCTGTATTTCTCCAATTATTTCTGTATTTCTCCAATTATTTATTCAATTTTGTATTTTCCAATTATTTCTGTATTTCTCCAATTATTTCTGTATTTCCAATTATTTCTGTATTTCTCAATTATTTCTTTTGTATTTTCAATTATTTCTGTATTTCTCCAATTATTTCTGTATTTTCTCCAATTATTTCTGTATTTCTCCAATTATTTCTGTATTTTCCAATTATTTCTGTATTTCTCAATTATTTCTGTATTTCTCAATTATTTCTGTATTTCTCCAATTATTTCTGTATTTCTCCAATTATTTCTGTATTTCTCAATTATTTCTGTATTTCTCAATTATTTCTGTATTTCTCCAATTATTTCTGTATTTCTCCAATTATTTCTGTATTTCTCAAATTATTTCTTTTTCATTTTCTCTAATTAAATTTTCTGTATTTCTCAATTATTTCTGTATTTCTCAATTATTTCTGTATTTCTCCAATTATTTCTGTATTTCTCAATTATTTCTGTATTTCCAATTATTTCTGTATTTCTCAATTATTTCTGTATTTCTCCAATTATTTCTGTATTTCTCCAATTATTTCTGTTCTCAATTATTTCTGTATTTCCAATTATTTCTGTATTTCTCCAATTATTTCTGTATTTCTCCAATTATTTCTGTATTTTCAATTATTTTTATTCCAATTATTTCTGTATTTCTCCAATTATTTCTGTATTTCTCCAATTATTTCTGTATTTCTCAATTATTTCTGTATTTCTCCAATTATTTCTGTATTTCTCCAATTATTTCTGTATTTTCCAATTATTCTGTATTTTCCAATTATTTCTGTATTTCATTATTTCATTCTCAATTATTTCTGTATTTCTCCAATTATTTCTGTATTTCCAATTATTTCTGTATTTCCAATTATTTGTATTTCTCAATTATTTCTGTATTTCTCCAATTATTTCTGTATTTCTCCAATTATTTCTGTATTTCTCCAATTATTTCTGTATTTCTCAATTATTTCTGTATTTCCAATTATTTCTGTATTTCCAATTA
>CM036773.1:4492500-4677500 GCA_020796225.1 Arion vulgaris
TCTATAGTAAAAATGTGTCTGTAGCTTAAGCGGTAGTGAGCTTGATCACAACCAAGCAGAACTGGTTAAAACTCCGCGGCAGGAAATTGAAGCAAATTATGTCCGTCGGATTTTTACTAAAGGTAAAAATAGACCTCACCGTCCAGAAAGCAATGGCAAACTCCTGAACGTATAAGTGGGCCTACAAAATCAACGACTCGTTTACTGTGGTTGATGGCTACGTCCTGTAAAGGATACACCCTCGATGTTTCAGCATAACACTACTTGGATTCTTCGAACTGGGTTCCTTTTTATTTTTCATGTTTGTTGACCTACTTCTACTTCACCCTGCGTCCCTAGGGAAGCATAGGTCTACAACCAAGGCCTTCCAAGCCCGCCTATCCAAGGTCATCCTTTCTAGATCTCTCCACACTCTCCCCATTTTCTTGCATTCCGTCTTCAACTTCCGTCTCCAGGTGTTCCTGGTCTTCCCTACTTTTATTGTCCTGGGGTTCCATCAGAGAGCCTGTCTTGTGATGCTGTTAGGGTTCTCAGTGTGTGCTATCCATCGCCACCTTCTGCTCCTTATCTCTTGTTCCACCTGTTGTTGTTCTGTTCTATCCCAGAGTTCCCTGTTTGTAGTTCTGTCATACCATGCAGATGGAGTATCTTGCGCAGGCATCTATTGATGAATGTCTGCAACTTGTTGGTGTCGAGTTTCACCGGGTCTCTTCATGAGTCCCTCCTTGTGGGGTATTTTCTTCCTCGGGTGACGAGCTATGAATCTCTGGTTGTGATTTCTTCTCCGGGTGGCGAGCTATGAATCTCTGGTTGTGATTTCTGTAGCGATCTAGTGTTTTACTGGTGAGAAGTTAGCCCACGAACAATCTCCTTAGTTGCCTCTTACGACATGCTGGGCAGGTAACAGTGGTTCTATTCTTTATACCCATGTCCGTCTGCCCAGCGTGTTTGTAGCGCGTTGACTACGGGTGACTATCCTCTGTGTGTCGGTTTCAATTCCGCGGGATGGCAGAAAAGCCACAGATTTCCCAGATTTACGGTGTTCGTGGCACCGCACCGAAGGGTTACGATGTCCATGGCACTGAGCCGAAGAGCTGAAAAGCTCAAGTGCTTCTGGATCGGAAAAAAAAAAATTCTTTACACCCCAATTTGGGCCCTGGTAACCACTCGGGCGTTCTGATATAACCAATAAAATGCTCGTCATTATGTTGAAAAGGTCGTACCTCTGCTTAACTCATTGTGGACAAATACCACACTACGTGGCTTGGGTTAAGCGCCTTTTACCAGGAGCCAGACTAAAGGACGTTTTTTTAATTTAGAAACAAATGACTTGTAAATACATAACTTTACCCAGGTCCACTAACAGGAGGCTATAATTCATCTACATAACAAACCAAAGGAACAAGACTATTTCAAACGATAAGGTACGGAAAAGAAATGGAACATAGTTCTCGGTTTATTGCGCAATAAACATAGCTTAGAAATAGAGAAGAAAATAGATAATAGACATAGCTCAGAGGAAAAATGAGACTAGAATAGAATAGATGATAGATGTAGTTCAAAAATAGAGAATATAGTAGATGTTAATCAGGAAAAGAGAATAGAGTAGATGTTGATCAGGAAAAGAGAATAGAGTAGATGTTGATCAGGAATAGAGAATAGAGTAGGAAGCAGATTTAGTGAAGAAATAGAGAATAGAATAATAGCCTTCTGTCTCAAGCGATGTTGACAACAGTCCCAGATGCGTGCTGTTGCACCTCTCTGGTGTATGCGGAGATGACTGTAGAGTCCAGTCCTAGAACACAATCCCCTACCACAGATGGGGCATAGACGACCAAGGTTAGACATGTGCGGATTGTGTGTTCTGTATTTTCGCGCAGCTCGTTTTCTGTCCTCAACGGCACGGCGATTCTCAGCTATGCAGGTTCCTCTTGTGTTGTTACAGCGCCATATTTGGCAATCTTGCGTCATGAATTCCTAGCAGGTGGTGTCGATATCGAAGCATTTCAAGGACACTTTAAGGGTGTCTTTAAAGCGTTTTTTCTGTCCACCAACTGAACGTCTTCCCCCTTCAAGTTCGCCATACATCAACTGTTTTGGGATCTGGCATCCGAGCAACGTGATCGGCCCATCTCACTTAAAGAATATAGAATAGATAGTAGATATATCACATAAATAAATAATATAGAATAGATAGTAGATATAGGACGTAAATAAATAATAGAGTAAGATGGTAGTTTTTTGTCTACTTTATTTTCTATCTAATCTTGTTTTGTCTTACAGCGTCAGGATAAGAAGAGATTTCTAGCGTTCTAGTGTATATGATGTATTTCATTGTCTATGTTATTTATGTTGTTCCTTTTTTGTATGGACAACTTGTTGCAATGTATTCACAGAATCTGAGTAGCATTGCTTTTGATGCGCACTGTCTGTTGGTAATCTGCTTATGTGGCTGAATCATTTAATTTGTTGTTTCTTGATGGAGCCCAGTACTAGTGTTGTACCCACTTTTTTCCTGATGTCTTCAATTCTAAACCGGTCTCGTCTTGATACTCCCAGCACCCTGCGTAGATATTTCATCTCCGTTATGACTAGTTTTCTTCTATCGTTTGATGTCAATGTCCAGGTTTAGCACTGATAGCATAATGTCTATATACTACCGATCTACTCAAAGCAACTAAAGATATCGGAATAACCTGGCTACACATATCAAGACAAGTCTGGATCACGCTCGAAACAACAGAAGATTGGAGGAATGCAATAATAATTCCCATCTAAAAGAAGAAATGTAGCAAAAGAGATTTACGAAATATAGAGGAATATCGCTACTGAGTCACAACGGAAACATTTTCTGTAAAATACTCAAAAAAAAGACTGTGTCATACCATCGAGCCATAGCTTAAGGACTCACAAATGGAATTCCTGAAGAATAGAAGCAGTATCGACACAATATTCACCTTCATGCAGTTAGTGGAAAGGATGGTTGAGTCTGATAAACAGCTACACGTTGCGTTTGTGGATTCGAAAAAAGTAGATCGATCGCGCAGACATAAAAAAAAGTTGTGGAAAATACTGTCATACTATGGAGTTTAAGACCACTTAATTAATCTGTGCAAGAGCATCTATATATACAGCCAGCGTACGGTTAGAACAAACACAGGTCTATTAGAAAAGTTTCACATTGGGTCAGGAGTAAGACAAGGATGCGTACTATCACCGCTGCTGCTCATAAATGTTGAACAAATCTGTAAATTAGCTAACACCAGTGAAGGGAATAATCTTGGCAACCTCGTACGTGAATTGTTTTGCCGAAGAACAGGCAATCATATCACCAACAGATGAACGGTTATTGAACAAATCTGTAAAATAGATAACTCCAGTTCTTCTCCTTCTTCTTTGAACGCTCCATATCGACCACTTGGTAAACCATTCTTTGTGATTTGTATGTGATCTGAGCTTAAGATCAATTGTACGTTGTGTCAGTTATGCGCATACAAGTGGGACAGCACATCCGACTTGTGCGACGCTTTTTATTTACTAGGGTACCTTCCCTAGGCCCCTACCTCAGTCGCATCTTACATGCCTTGTAGGTCACAGTGTTACTATTCTTTGCTCCCCTTGCGAGCCCCGGCATAAACATGGGCGGATAACACAAGTGAATGGAATTGTTATGCCGACAATCAGGAAATCATATCACCAACATAAGGGCAGTTACAACAACACATTAACCGACTTAAGTTAACATGCGAGTACTACAACATGAGAACAAACATTGACAAAACCAAAGTAATGGCATTTGCTATAGGGAAACTCGACCAATATCTCCATCAGCAAACATATGTTAAAACAAATTACACAGTCTGATGCAGATTTGAACTCGTTCAGATTATGGACATGTCGTAACTGCCATTAACTCTTTTCAAACCCTGAATGGTACCGAGTTCTGATCAAAGTCTTTTGTTGTTGTTTTGTGTGTGTGTGTGTGTGTGTGAACATCACAGTTTTTATCTCACAAAGCTTTTGTGTGTGTGTGTACATCGTTTGTAGTTGGTATCACATTAGTGAAATAACACATTAAGAAGAACAAATATGGCCGCCTTACACAAAATAAAACAACTAAAAACAGTATAATTTTATTTATTTTTTAAACAACTAAAAAAAGTAAACCCATACGGAAAATGAAAAAGGGGACGTTCTAAACAGACCTGGAGACAAAGTCTTCTTGGGGAAGTGAAGGGTACTTGTCTATCCTGGGAAGTCATACAGAAAACAGCCAGAGACCGGAAAAAGTGGCGAACAACTGTAGAGGCCCTCTGCTCCACGAGGAGTGGAATAAGTCAAGTCACGTCATAAACAGTGAGGAACTGAACTGATAAGAAAGCAAAGATCAGAATACTAAGAGCATGCATATTTCCAGTGGCAAAGTATGGGTGTGAAGTATAGACATTTAACTAGGCAGTGGAAAAAATATTTATGGGCTTTTGAATATAAGTGTTACAAAAGAGTCCTTCGTATATCTTGGACAGAGAAGAGAACAAATAGATCTATACAGAGAGAACTCAAAATCAAAGAAAACTGGCTGATGATGAAAAAGGAAACAGGTATTTTGGACATATAAAAAGACACGAAGGGCTGGAGAAGACCATCATGGAAAGATGCATACCTGCAAAGAGAAGAAGAGGAAGACCCCGGAGAAGATGGATTCAGAATGTTTAAATGTTTGATTTGAACATAACGGCTGCAGAGGCAGGACATCTCGCCTATGAGAGAGATAAATTCCGAAGGACTGTTGGGGTGGCAAAGTTCTGCTCAGGACAAGATATTTGATGATCCTCTGATCTAGTGAGAATAATCCTGGCTTCTCTCCAACAACAGACGATGCATGCAGGCATGTTGCCTGATAGTTGATATATTTGTATAGATAGGCGATGTGTAAGGGTTTACAAACAGAGAATCTCACTTTATAGTACCACACCTACTGAGTTACACTGTAGAATGGTGTCAAGTCAGGTGAAGCCATCAGAACTAATTTGTGCCTTGCAGTTGTAAATCAATGTTAAAGCAGTTCTGCTGTATGGGTCAGAAACATGGAGAACTTCTAAAATAATAACGCATAAATTGCAAGCATTCATCAACTGGTGTCTGCGCAGAATAGAGGGACTGAGATGGTATGATAGGGTCACAAATGAGGAACTTATGGAGAGAACAAGACAGGTTCCAGTGAACCAAGAGGTTAAAAAAAATCGCTGTCGCTTGATAGGACACACTTTGGGAAAACTTGAAGGGAGTATAACAAGAAGGGTTCGTTCCTGGAACCCGCAGAGACAGTGAAAGAATGGGAGGCCGAGAAATACATGGAGACCAGATTTGGAGGCAGAGATCAACAATATAAAAAGAGCTGGAGGGAGCTGCAGGAGATAGCTAGAGATAGGAAGGCTTGGCAAAAAATCTGGTTGAGGGCCTATGTCCCAATCCGGGTTAAAAGGGCAGAGAGAGAGAAAGAGAGAGAGAGAGAGAGAGAGAGAGAGAGAGAGAGAGAGAGAAAGAGATAGTTGTAAATCATTAAGAATAAGCAGGAAAATTATAAATATTTTTTAAAGTTTTAATTACTTCCTGTAATACCGCTTTTAGGGCGGTGTAGGATGAAAGTCTACATCTGAGATGATAGCAGACGACAGAGACAGAGATTTGTGGAGATTCATGAACGTCTACGCCACCCGGCATGACACCTGATGATGATGATGTAGGACAGAGGGGACATGTGCCTGTGAAATTTAATGGTCGCATGGCTAGTCCAGTCGCCCCGAAACTGTTCAGGTTAGGATTTTTCTTTATGACCATGACAGAAATAATAATACTCCTAACCTTACCGTAGATTGAACCCAGAACTCCCGCATGCAAACCGCTCTGCTAGACGTTCCATTATAAATATAATCGAAAAAATCAAACGCTAAAAAATTACAACCGAGGCCCTCACCGGTGCTACTGGAGCTCGAACGCTGTCAGTGAGATCTGTCAGTTGTCTGGCCTAGTTATCTAGAGTTGGCTGTGGTATAACTGACCATGGAAATCTTGACCTAGTTTAACTTGGAGATTGGATTTTTGTACATGTTTGATAGAACACTGCAAGCTTTTTTGCAATTTTACACAATTCGATGGTTATTTACTGCTGATGACAAATATTCATAATACTGATATTCTTTACTGTTAAACTGAACTTGTTGCAAAATATAACATTCATTTAGCATGTTGTGTTGATTTAAAAATGAATTCATCTATATACAACAATACTAGAATGCGAGGTCACGTGACCGGTTGTGATCTTATTTCCTAGAAATTTGATCGCTGGGACTATGAGTTTAGAGTTGGCTGCGGCTTAGTGTTGTGGAGACTCCTCCATAGGTAAACTGTTATCAATTAATGGCATTCTTACCTCCAGCTGGTTCAGAGAGTGAATGATTACATTTGTCAAGGGGGGTAATATAGTTCAATTATCAGAGACCATATTGTTGTAATAAAGGGGGGATAATCTGTTCAAATTGTACAGACATTGGCACCACAGTTGTACCCAAGGGAGATAATATACTTCCGGGTCACCAATAACGAAGTTGATAACAACGCTACGGGCTAGTGAACCCGTGCAGTGAAAATTCCGAAGTTGGAGCCCAGCTTGGGTATTAACTAATTATCAGTGTGCGTGGTGTGCGGTTGAACTATAGATTCCCCGATCCTTTACTCGGGGATCTAAATTGCAAGTACCTCTAAAGTCCCGAGTAAGGATTGCCTGAATGGCGTAGGACACTGATGATACGGAAAGTACGCCTTCAAACAAAAATTAGTCAGAGATGTCATGACTACGTCTGAATTCCGGTGAGGACGAGGTGATCTCTGTGTGTGGCGTAGAGGTTAGGCGTTTGTCTCTTGTTCCAAAGCTACTTGGTTCGCTCCTTCATGTGACAATCAGGAAATTTTTATAGAGATCCCTGATCTCAGTGTAGGTGAGGTCGAGTTCCGAGTCCTATCGGAGATGGACGATAAAACGTATGTCCCGTGTTCAATTTGAGCACGTAAAAGAACCCTTCATCATCATCAGGTGTCGTGCCGGCTGACGTAGGCGATCATGACTCTCCACAAATCTCTGTCTCTAATGTTTGCTATCACCTCAGATGTTGATGCTCTACTGTGCCAAGAAGTCAAGACTATCAACAATTTGCTCTCTCTCTGTCTTCCTCTGTCTCGTCTACCCTCGATTTTACCAGTTATTACAATGTGTTTTAAACCTCCCTCCTCATCACATGTTCCAAAAATGATGACTGCTTCTTTCTTATATTGATGATAAGCTTTCTCTGTGTCTTGATCTCATTCAACATCTCCACATTAGTCATTTTGCAGTCCATGTGATTCTCATCATTCTTCTGTAAAACCACATCTCTGTGTCCCTCAGAGATTTCTCGATCTGTTTGTTTATTGTCCATGACTAGCATCCGTATGTCAGTATTGGTTCTATGTAGCATTGTATAACTCTCATTCTGATCTCAACTGACAATGACTTGTTGCATATAATGCTTCTCATTTCTGAAAGGCTGCTGTTGCCTGCCCTATTCTGCTCCTTATTTCTGATCTGCGAGAAGAGCAGGCTGGAAAGCCGCTGTCTGACAAAATTCATTAGAAATTATTACAAATAAAATTACTACAAAAATATCTTCACCGTCTTCAACATTCCATCGGGGACCCTCGCCGGTGCTACGGAATTCGTGTACGGCAACTGAAATCTTCCTGTGTAAGAAAGAGATCAGAGCACACATGGTTACTAACCAGAGCGCAATGATGATGGTCCTATCAATCAATCAATCAATCAATCAATCAATCAATCAGCCGAGGCTAATGGAAATTAGTTATGGACCAACTACCAGGCTATATAAGAAAAGTAGTTACATAAATAAAAACAAGCACTTGAGTGGAACCCGCAAGGTAAACAGAACAGGTGACGCCCCAAACAGACATGGAGACGGGAGCTTCTTGAGGAACTGAAGAATGCTTCATTATCCAGGAAAGCCATAAGGAAAATATAAAACACTTCATCTTTGCTTTCGGCTCGGTCACAACACACGGAAAGTAACAGTTCAGATATAAGCATCTCTGCAAGATCTCAATAAGGAAAATACAAAACACTTCATCTTTGCTTTCAGCTCGGTCACAACACGGAAAGCATCAGTTCAGATATAAGCATCTCTGCAAGATCTCAATAAGGAAAATATAAAACACTTTATCTTTGCTTTCGGCTCGCTCACAACACGGAAAGCATCAGTTAAGCATGTCTGCAAGGTGTAAATGAAGAGTTTTTCCATCGGTTCCATCAAATGGGAAAAACTAGCAGAGGACAGAGTGGTGTGGAAAGCGACATTGCGTATGGGCGCAGAGTATTTTGAAAAGAGACTTATGTACGAGCTGAAAAGCAAAAGAGAAAAGCGAAAACTCAGAAGTTGTAACAGTAAAACATGTGCCAATTGACCGTCTGCAAAGACGAAAAAGGCCAAATGTATGTCTAGGCTAAGGTACGCCTTTCAACCTAAGGACGGAAATTGTTTTGGACATATCATACCGTGTAGACCAACTTCTTCTTTTGTCGTTACACTGCTACCGGGTTGTTGCTCAGTGTCGTGTTGTTCTGGTTTTGTCTTGCGCTGTTCTGGTGGCTTGGGTGATTGTTATTTTTGATCTTTCACAGAATTCTGCTATGCCATCTAACCATATTTTTCGTAGTCTTCCTCTCGCCTTCTTTCCCGATGTTCTGTTGTAGAAGACTGTAAACTGTGGAGTGTGGTTGCATTCTTATTAAGTGGCCAAACCACTTCATTCTTTGTTTCTCAATGTAATTCAAGCAAAGGTTCTGTGCCAACTTTCTGTCTTATGCTCGTGACTCTGACTTTTCTGGTGTTGCTAGTAACTTTTTTGTAGTCCAATAAACATGAAAAATGAGAATTAACTCCTTTCAGAGAATTCCACTAACAAATATTCTAATACAAGAGTAATTAAAATATTATAGTGTTACAATAGTTTTTCCCAATCAATATTTGTATCGTTCTCCTCCCCCTCCCAACCCCATTCAAAATAGCAAATCAAGTTATGAATAAAAATATATATCAATGAATATTGTGTATTGCCTGCCGACGTAGGCGAAAATGTCTCTCCACAGCTCTCGCTCTCCTTGGTACAGTTAATCAGTTCTGACTTCGATCTTTTATCGAACCACGATGTCAGACCACCTAACATCGTCTCCTTTGTCTTAGCGATCTTTTTCCCCTGAATTTTACCTGTAGTCACCAAATGTTCGAAACCTTTTCGCATTACTGCACAAAGCACGAACTCCGTAGCTCCAGCAACAATCCTAGGCGTCTCTGGAAAAACTGCACTCGTGAACAGAATGGCGCGGTCCGGACTCGAACCCACGACCTTCGACTCACGAGGCAAAGAGCTTAACCACTTAGAGACCCCCGTGTCTGATTCTTATTCTTTTGATAAGATTTCTTTGTGTGCAGGCCTAATTTAAAACCTCCTCATTTGTTTTCTTCGCTGTCCATGGAATATTCAGCATTCTTCTATAAAAACCGCATCTCTATGGCTACCATCGATCTTATTGATTGCTTGTTCATTGTCCATAATTCGCTGCCATACACAAGTATTGATTGATTGATTGTACCATCATCATTGCATTTCGGTGATCAACCATGTGGGCTCCGATCTCTTTCTTACACAGGAAGATCTCAGCTGCAGTGCACAAACTACGTAGCACCAGCGAGGGTCTCCGATATCATTTTGAAGATGGTGAAGATATTTATGTAAGAATTTTATTTTTAATCTTTTCTAGTGAATGTTGTTGATTTATAAATCATGACATGAAAATCAACAACACTAAAACAGAAATAATGAATATGGGAAGAAAACATAAGAATCTAGACATCCATGTCAATGGCACTAAAATAAACCAAGTGAAAGAATTCAAATACTTAGGAAGCATATTCACAGAAGACGGAAAACTGGATAGCGAGATAGCGGCTAGAGTGCAAAAAGCAAATGCTGTAACCTACCAGCTAGCCCAACTGTTAAGGCACTCAAAAATTTAACAGGCAGCTAAGCAACAGATGATCAACAGCATTTTATACCTACTTTGTGTTACCAGAGCCAAACATGGACAATGAGCAAAGCGCAGTCACAAAAAAATAACTATATGTGAAATGCGTTGCCTGCGAAAAGTTACCAACAACACAAGAAAAGACAGAATCACTAACATCAGCAACGTTTCGACCAACAAGGCCTTTATCAAGCAAACGAACAACAGGAGTAAAAGAATTGAATTACATAGAGTAACAAAGAATGAAGTGGTTTGGCCACTTAATAAGAATGCATCCACACTCCACAGTATACAGTGTCAGTTTCGAATATCTTCATTGCACTCCGGACATGTCCATAGGTGCTCCGATCATCTTCGCAATATCTCCATCAGCGTCCAGCGACTGACCGTACCAGTTCTATTTTGATTGATGAGCCTACTCGTATACCTGTTGTACCGTTCTTTTCTTGCCACACCAATCTTCAAACCCAGTTCTCGCAATCTAGTAGTTGACGTGGATTGGTTTAGATGAAGGTCTTCTCTGCGGCCACGCTCTATGAGGGCGTTCACGATATCAGCTCTGTCCATTGGCTGGCCGTCTGATATAGCGGCAGATCCAGCCAGCCTGTCTGCTCTCTCATTGCCAACGACACCCATGTGCCCCGGAACAAAGACAAGTGTAATTCTGCAAATTGTTGACGCCTGCAGTGATTCAGTCCATTGCCTGCGCAGAGTCTTCTATAACAGAACATCGGGAAAGAAGGCAAGAGGGATACCACGGAAAAGATGGTTAGATGGCGTAGCAGAATCCTGTGAAAGAGCAAAAATAACAATCACACAAGCCACCAGAACAGCGCAAGACAAAAACAGAAAACCACGACACTGGGCAACAACCCGATAGCAGTGTGACGACAAAAGAGAAGAAGAAGTGAATGTTGCCTGAGCAGAGGCTTTCCAGCCTGATCTTCTCGATTTTGAACTGCCAATGGATCTTTTACGTGCTCAATTTTAACACGGGGGCCTACGTTTTATCGTCCGTCTCAGATAGGTCTAGGAACTCGATCTCACCTACACTGTGATCAGGGATCTCTAAAAAAATATCCAGATGGCTCCACGAGGAAGCGAACCTGGTACCTTTGACATGAGAGACGAGCACCTAATATCTACGCCACAGCGATCACGTGGACACAAGTATTGGTTCAATGGAGTACTAAATACATCAATATATACATCAATACATACATAAAAAAAGACATGAACAAAGGCAAAAACTGTTTTTAATTTGACTCTCTTCAAAAAGTATACATTTTACACTAATATTGCCAGATTTTCTCCACTTGGAAAGCTAAAATTGCAACATTGATATATTTTATGGCCTACACCGGCGATTAAAAAAAAACTGTATAGATAATATTATCATTCTCTAAATGATCCCAAATTATTTCAATGAGCCCCTCCTCTGGGTAGTATACTCCCAGGTTGAGAAACACTGTGTTACAGTTTAGTGCGGTTATCTAGCATGTGCTGTGAAGTGATACAATAAAACGAGTGGGACAACACTATCACCATACACTAATGTGCAAATCTAGTTGATTCGGTTACAGTGATTCCGTGACAAGTTAGACGGTGACTCTGTAACAAATTAGTCAATGACTCCATGATAAACTAGACGGTGATTCCGTGACAAACTGGACAGTGACAGACTAGACGGTGATTCTGTGACAAACTGGACAGTGACAGACTAAGCGGTGATTCCGTGACAAACTAGACAGTGGTTCCGTGATAAAGTGGACGATGTTTCCGTGACAAACTAGACGGCGATTCCGTGACCAACTAGACATTGTTTCCATGACAAACTGGACGATGTTTCCTTGACAAACTAGACGGTGACTCCATTACAAGCTAGAGTGACTCCATGACCAACTAGACGGTGACTCCATGACCAACTAGACGGTGACTCCATGACCAACTAGACGGTGACTCCATGACCAACTAGACGGTGACTCCATGACCAGATAGACGGTGACTCCATGACCAGCTAGACGGTGACTCCATGACCAGATAGACGGTGACTCCATGACCAGCTAGACGGTGACTCCATGACCAGCTAGACGGTGACTCCATGACCAGCTAGACGGTGACTCCATGACCAACTAGACGGTGACATAAAGAAACACAGTCAGAGATTGGGAAAAGTGGCAAACAACTGTTGAGACTCTATGCTCCACAAGAAGCTGAGAAGAATAAGTAAGTAAAGGATACTAGGTTCCTGTATTCTAACTGCATAACCGTGTGCACACTGAGAATTTCCTGTATTCTAACTGCATAACCGTGTGCACACTGAGAATTTCCTGTATTCTAACTGCATAACCGTGTGCACACTGAGAATTTTTGGCCCAAGCAGCACTCGAATTCTAGAATTTCCACAGCACATGGTCACTAGTCTTCTTCTTCACCGTTCAACTCCCAACAGAGCACAGGACGTCAACAAACTGATTTCAGCTATTTCTCTCTCCTGCCATCCCCTTCCAATTCTTTCCATGTTTTACCTATCCTTTTAATATTAGTCTCCAGAACTCTTCTTCAGGTATGTCTAGGCCTTCCCCTACTCCTCTTTCCCTGCGGATTCCAAAACAGTGCCTGTCTTGCAATGCTTCCGGTCGGTCTTCTAAATGTGTGTCCTATCTATCACCAGCATCTCTTCTGTAGCTCTTTCTCAACTGGTATCCGCTTAGTTCTTTCTCTGAGTTCCTCGTTCAGTAATCTTATCATACTATCTCAGTTTTCTATTCTACGTAAACATCCATTTATGAAAGTCTATAGTATTCTGGTAGTTTCTTTTGTTGTCGTCCATGTTTCTGTACCATACAACAGCACTGACTATGGTCACTAGTAACATTTATTGTAAACCTTGTTAACAGCGACCCCTGATCAG
Source organism: Arion vulgaris (assembly GCA_020796225.1). NCBI lineage: Eukaryota > Metazoa > Mollusca > Gastropoda > Stylommatophora > Arionidae > Arion > Arion vulgaris. Next base: position 4,505,547 of record CM036773.1, read on the forward strand.
GTTTCTTTCTGTAGCACATGAGATGGTTGAGATGACAGTGCCCTGTTCTGGATCAGACGATTGTTGAGTAACATTGGGGGAATCAAACCAAAACCTTCTATCTAACACTAACAAACCAGCAGCACTACCTACTCAACTACTGCATATCATATAACATATACATACAAGACATAATCTTGACTATAGACATATATATAGATGTTTTATCATCCATCTCCGATAGGACTAGGAACTCGATCACACCTACACTGAGAACAGGATCTCTGAAAAATATCCTGATGGCTCCATGAGGGAGTGAACCAAGTACTATTTGAATGAAAGGTGCGCACTTTATCTATACGCCACAGAGACTCTTTTCATTCATGTTTGGCAGTTTCAATTTTCACTCCCATCTCCTTTCCTCTGGATAGAGCCTATGGATGCAGATTTCTAAATGTTTTCCTGTATATGCTGTTAATACATTGACACTAACATGTAAAAACAAACAGTTGAACCAAATCTGGAGTACAAAATACCCACTGTTAAAAATGTGACCACAAAATGGAGACAAAAACATTCATGAATAAAATAACAAAACATTTATAAATATTATTTCATGATAAAACAATTCACAAGATCACAGACAACAATAAATTTCGTAAATTTACAATTCAGTTTTCTAAGAATATAATGCATGAGAATAAAAATTAGGTCTGCTATCACTGGTATCTTTATTATGAAGTGATTTGGTAACTTGTTTGTTCGGTGAGTAACCTCTCTCGCGATCCCCGTTCGGTGAGTAACCATGTGTGCTCCAATCTCAGCTGCAGTGCCCAAACACCATAGCACCGGCAAGGGTGCCCGATGTAATTTTGAAGATGGTAAAGATATTTTGTAGTAATTCACATTTTGAAGCGGGGTGGACATGCAGAGCTGTGGTTCAACCTGTGAAGGGTTATCACAAACCAAGTATGATGGAGACATTTTACCGTTGTTTAACAAAATACCACAAGGGGTATCTGCCTCTGACTGATGTGTCGGTTTATGCAGAAACAAAAGTAGACCCAAATAAATTGTCTTTCTTTTCTCTAATCCTGTTTTGTCTCCCAAAGTCAGGATAAGAAGAGATTTCTAGAACAGGATTTTCTATGCTCTTATTAAATACATACTATCACCATAAACTAATGTGCAAATCTAGCTTATTAAATAGTGATATTCATTGTCTCTCTTATTTCTGAGGTCCATCTTTTGCATGGACAGCCTTTTGCTTTGTATTCACTGTATCAGAGTAGCATTGCTCTTTGAGGTGCACTGTCTGTTGATAATCTGTATATGTGGGCGAACCATTTAATTTGTTGCTTCTTGATGAAGTTCAGTACTGATGTTGTACCAAATTTTCTTCTGATGTCTTCATTTCTAATCATTTCTAAATGGGTTTCTTCTTGATACTCCCAGCATTCTGTGTAGATACTTCATCTCTGTCATGACTAGTTTTCTTCTTGATACTCCCAGCATTCTGTGTAGACACTTCATCTCTGTCATGACTAGTTTTCTTCTTGATACTCCCAGCATTCTGTGTAGACACTTCATCTCTGTCATGACTAGTTTTCTTCTTGATACTCCCAGCATTCTGTGTAGACACTTCATCTCTGTCATGACTAGTTTTCTTCTTGATACTCCCAGCATTCTGCGTAGACACTTCATCTCTGTCATGACTAGTTTTCTTCTTGATACTCCCAGCATTCTGCGTAGACACTTCATCTCTGTCATGACTAGTTTTCTTATATCATCTGATGCTAGCGTCCAGGTTTAGCACTGATAGCATAATGTTGGGAGAAAGATACTTTTGTACAATGCTCTTTCAGTGTTCATGGTGACATGCATGCATTTTAAAATTAGTGTCATTTGTCCTAAGATTTGACAAATAAATTTCGGAGATAAAAACAAAGATACATATATAAAAAAGGTAAAGAAACCCTTTCTATATCTCAAGGTATATTGGGTAATATGGTATTAGGTCTGTATTTTGTATTGACCGTCAGCACATGGTGGATGATGTGGTCAACATCATGCCGGCGCTTTACTTCCCAAAGATGCATATATACATCATGTTGTTTGTTGTATTCCGTTACAGAAGCCAGTCCATGTTTTAAAAACACATACTAAATAAGTTCTTTTTTAGTTACATGTTAAAAATGCAAATTTGAACTAAATATGGAATGGAGATCAGTATTGATAAAAATAATGACAACAGATAAAACAAGCACGACAAAAGATATTTTTATCAATGAAAAGAAAAAAGAAAATGTGAATAGTTGTTAAAATCTCCGTTCATTGCTAACAACAGATGGAAATGGGATGAAGGAAATTAAAAGAAGAACAAACATGAAAAAAAATTAAACAACCAAAAACAGTATGAAATGGAACTGATAAGAAAACAAAGATCAGAATACTAAAAGCAAGCATATTTCCAGTGGCAACATATGGGTGTGAAGCATGGACATTTAACACAGCGGTGGATAAACATATATGTGCTTTTGAATATAAGTGTTACAGAAGAGTTCTCTGTATATCATAGACAGAGAAGAGAACAAATAGATCTATCCAGAAAGAACTCAAAATCAAAGAAAACTGGCTGATGCTACAAATAAGAAAGAGAAAATTGAGGTATTTTGGACATATAAAAAGACACGAAGGGCTGGAGAAGACCATTAGGGAAGCAGGTAACCCGGCAAAGAGAAGGAAGACCACGAAGAAGATGGATTCAGGATGTGAATGCTGGTTTGAGCATGACGGCTGCAGAGGCTGGACATCTGGGCTATGAGAAAGAGAAATTCCAAAGGACTGTTAGGATGGCAAAGTACAGCTCAGGACAAGATAGTGGATGATGATGTATATGGCTATAGTACTTGAAATTCAAGATTAGCAACATTACACATCACCTAGTACTGTGAAGTCATAGTCAATCTGTGAAGGTTACCACCAACAGCCTAGTTTGGCCTGTGACAGGCTAGATCTCTTCCTAGAGTTATTGAATGATGATGTCTTGTATAAATTGCTTGATAGCAGCCTTTCGGTCAAAACGTTGAACTGTCTAGTTTTGTGCTCTGTAAAACTATCTGTCTAGTTTTGTGCTCTGTAAAACTCTTACGTCATCTGTTCATACTTTGCCTTAATTATCATATACTTCTTCTTCTTTGTGATCAGTTTCATATACTCAGCCTAAACAGGGGTCCCATGATCCCCAGGGGTCCTCAAGAGCATGAAGAAATATTATGAACTTTGACATTTCAAACCGAAAAATAGATTTTAAAAATATGTATAAAAACAGTGGTAAATTAGTTCCGCTGAAAAATCAAAGGTCTTGGACCAGACCGGAGTCTTAATGTCTGACTGTACAAAATGAAAGACCATTTGAAGTTTCCCGTAGCCTGAGAGCATTGTTTACTATTGTAACACACAGATAATTCATTCCTGTCCATTATCATATATAGAAACTTTTGGAGTCTGCAGCAGCAAAATGTATTTTAAGGAGGGGCCGCTGGTAATGCAAAGTTTGGGAACTGCTGGACTAGACCATTAATCTCTTTTTCTTCTTACGTATTTGTCTTTATGTAATAATACTGGAATACGAGATCACGCAACGTTTGTGGTCTTATTTGTCTTTATGTAACAATACTGGAATACAAGATCACGCAACGATTGGGGTCTTATTTGTCTTTATGTAACAATACTGGAATACGAGATCATGCAACGGTTGGGGTCTTATTTGTCTTTATGTAACAATACTGGAATACGAGATCATGCAAGGATTGGGGTCTTATTTGTCTTTATGTAACAATACTGGAATACGAGATCACGCAACGGTTGGGGTCTTATTTGTCTTTATGTAACAATACTGGAATACGAGATCACGCAACGGTTGGGGTCTTATTTGTCTTTATGTAACAATACTGGAATACGAGATCACGCAACGGTTGGGGTCTTATTTGTCTTTATGTAACAATACTGGAATACGAGATCACGCAACGGTTGGGGTCTTATTTGTCTTTATGTAACAATACTGGAATACGAGATCGCGCAACGGTTGTAGTCTTGTCTTTATCTAACAATACTGGAATACGAGATCACGCAACGGTTGGGGTCTTATTTGTCTTTATCTAACAATACTGGAATACGAGATCACGCAACGGTTGTAGTCTTGTCTTTATGTAACAATACTGGAATACGAGATCACGCAACGGTTGTAGTCTTGTCTTTATGTAACAATACTGGAATACGAGATCACGCAACGGTTGGGGTCTTATTTCCTAGAATTTGTACCTGAGCCAGCCAGCCTTATGTTATCAGAGGCGAAGTATGGAACAAAGCAGCACATGCTGATACCACTACATAGCATTGAGCTGATGGGCAAGAGCCCAATTGCCTCTGCATCATTGAAGAAGAAGAAGGAAGTCAGTGTACCCAAAGTTATTAATCAAAAAAATTTGAAGGGATATAGAAGACAAACGATCAGCATTTGCTATTCTGAAGAATATATGGAGCTCAAGAATGATCAGAAATAAAACTAAGATAAGGATATTTAACTCAAATGTCAAGGCTGTCCTATATGGAGCGGAGACCTCCATGTCAAACTAAGGCAAACACCAAATAGTTGCAGACATTCATCAATAGATGTCTAGGCAGGATACTCCATCTGCGATGGTATGACAGGACCACAAACAGGGAACTATGGGGATAAAGCAGAACAACAGCAGGTGGAACAAGAGATAAGAGGCAGAAAGTGGAGATGGATAGGACACACACTGAGGAGACTCCCTGACAGCATTACGAGACAGGCCTTCTGATGGAACCCTTAGGGTAATACAGGTAAATAAGGGAAGAAACAGGAACACCTGAAGATGGGAGTTGGAGACGGAATACAAGAAAATAGGAAGAGAGTGGAGAGATCTGAAAAGATGGTCTGGGATAGGAGGGCTTGGAAAGCCTTGGTTACAGATCTATGTCTCCCTAGGGATGAAGGGTGAAAAGAAGACAAACGTTAAACAGTCCGAGTCCTGTTACAGTAACATGCACAACAAATTCAATTTGAAGAGAATAGTTCAGTCCAAATATGGTAAACTGACAATCACAAAATTAACTGCTCAATTAAAAAGAACTATAACATAGATGTAACAATAATTCATAAAATATCTCAAAATCAAATTGAAATGAAACGCAATTAACAACTGTGTTCAAAATCTTTAGAAAAATACTAAATAATCCTAAATATGGTATGTACTCAAATTTTTATTTTTGTAAGCTTAAAACAAACATACCAATATTTTTTCTACTTCTAATTTCAAGTAGTTACATTGCTGATTAACTCTTAGTGAACCAGAGCAAAAGTCATGTTTTTACAGGCCATTTGTTTTTGGAATAAAAACGCCTTTTAGTGAGACTCCTGGTAAAAAGGCGTCCAACCTAAAGACACGTAGTGTGGCGTTTGGTCCACAATGAGTTAATTTGTAATTCAAAATTTTGCAGAAAGTTAATACTTTTCTGATTTGGAAAAACAATTTATGAAAAATAAAAATTGTATGTTCTAATTCAAACCAATAAAATTCTAATAAAAATATAATAAATAATTCTCGAAGCAACATACGTTTCAAATGCAAATAAAATATTTAAACACATATGCTTCATAAATGAATATGTTTCAGTTTGGTAATAGTAAAAGACAACGAACATAATTGGCTCTGGTTTATAAATGTTAGCTGTGTTGTGTGTTAGCATTTTTTTTTCTCTAGTCAGAGATCGCTATCTCCTTCTCTCTCTCACTCTGGTCTGTGATGCTGTTGTTGCTTAAGGTAGCAACAAATGACCACAATTCTTGGCTGTCCCCTGTATTGTGTACCAACTGTAATTCATTTCTTTCAGTTCTTGTTCTACTGTTCTCTTCAAGGTTGTTTAGGTCTCCCATGTTTTTGTTTACCCTCTGGTGTCCATCTCGTGGCAGTTTTCATGACAGAATTAGTTTTAATGTGTACCACATGTCCGATCTATCGTCAGCGTACCTTTTGGATGATAGTGTTTATATTCTCTTCCCCCTGAGTGGTGCCGGGCCGCAGGGAAGCAAAGAATATTACCCCTGTGACCTACAAGGGATGTTATAAGAGGCGACTGATGAAGGACCTAGTGAAGCTATCCTAGTAAATAAAAAGCATCGCAGAAATTGGATGTGCTGGCCTACTTCTAGGCACATAACTAGCACAATGTACAATCGCTCTTAGGCCCAGATCACATACAAATCACACAGAGTGGTTAACAAGTGGTTGATATAGTGTTCGAAGAAGAAGAAATTTTCCCCAACTACCTGTGCCAAGGCAGCAACTTTCCAGCCTACTCTTATTCCTTTTCAATTGCCAAGGTTTCCTTTACGTGTTCAGCTTGAACAAAGAATATCAACTTTATCAACCATTTCCGACAGGACTAACAACTTGATCTCCCCTACATTGAGATTGACAATTACTGGAACATAATCTGATCTCTCCAAGCAGTAAATGAAATGAGTATTGATTGTTGCTGTAAATGAAATGAGTACTTTTGGGACATGTGTTATTGAAAATGAAAATCGCGGCATATCCTTTACAAGGCATCGTAATCAATCACAGTAAACAACATTGATTTTCTAGGCATAGCTTATAGGTTTAGTAGTTTGCCATTGCTTTCTGAATGATGAGATCTTTTTTTTTTAACTGTTCATAAAATACCACGTGAAAGAAATTTGCTTCCAAACTGCCCACCGTAGAGTTTGAACCAGGTACTATTGTGTTGTGATCAAGCTAACTATCGTTAAGCCACAGATGCCACTTACTAGATGTGTGATTAACTAAATGAAATAAGTAGATGGTTAGAACATATCTTCAAGAAATAGTCGAAAAATTTAACAAAATGTCCTTTGATGTGAACCTACTGGAGAAAAGAAGGGGAGTCCAAAAACAATATTGGTCGAAATTCGGAACAAGGTTCTGGTCAAACCACACAGATCACAAAGAGTGGTTAACTTTGTTGATAAGAACGAACGCAAACCACACAGATCACAAAGAGTGATTAACTTTGTTGATAAGAACGAACGCAAACCACACAGATCACAAAGAGTGGTTAATTTAGTTGATAAGAATGAATGCAAACCACACAGACCACAAAGAGTGGCTAACTTTGTTGATAAGAATGAATGCAAACCAGACAAACAAACAAACAATGATAGAAGAAGTGAGAGCAAATGAAGTCATATGATCTCAGCACTCGAAGACAGTCCAAAGCGGTGATTGGTGGAGAGTAACAGTTCCAGCCCCATGTTCCAAAAGGAACTAGCAGACATGAAAGGCAGTTTTCTAATCTAAACATTGACAAAACATACAAAAAGCAGTAAGTTCCCACTTGATTCACTTACTCATTAGTAACTTTTAATTTATTCAGTGGGTTCGGTTTTGAGAACTTCAAAAGAAGAGGAAGAGTCATCAGAAACCGGCTCGTCGTCATTGGGTATTGCCGGCTCATCATCGTTGGGTATTGCCGGCTCATCATCATTAGATATTGCCGCTCGTCTGTTGGTATTGCCTCCTCATTTGCTTCTTCATTTTGGGAGTTGTTATTATCATTGTTGTTTTCAACGTCTGCTTCTTCTTCAGCAGGTGTTTCAGTAGATGCTGAAGCCTTATGTTCCTTCTGCACGTCTGGCACCAAAGAATCACAATCCTCTTCGTCAAGAGTTTGACTAAAGTCATGACTTCCACAAGATTCTCCAGCTTCTGAAAGAGATGTGTTCAGCATGGTACCGTCTCCATCAAACGAGGCTTGGTCATAGTCTGTTTTCTGATGGCATTCAGGCACGTAAAATTCGTCCTGTTTGGACAGAGGAGCCAGGAAATGGATAGTTTTCCCATCATAAAGTTCAATGAAAGGATAAGCGCACAGTTTGTGTTCCTGCAATGAAAATTATTAAAGATACAATCAGGATTCATAAAACAATACTGAACACTTTTGTAAAGTCTTTACAAAATCTTAATTATAATACACAGAGTCATTGTGCCTGTTTGTTGAAGGTAAACTATTGAATGTGATGGCGTCTGTGGCTTAGGGGTTAGTGACTTGGTCTATTAACCCCGACGCTCTGAGTTCAAATCACACTGCGGACAGCTTGGTTGCAAATTGTTTGTGTGGATTTTACCAAAAGGACGATGGCACCACCCGTTCAGAAAGCAATGGCAAACTACTGAACGTAATAATGCCTAGAAAAATCACAAACAGCGTTAAAAAGCTGGGGTTGATTCGCAAAGTCCTGTAAAGGATATGAAATTTAAAAAAAAAAAAAAATTATGAATGCTGAATTTTGGAATCATGAAAATTTGAACAGCTTATCCATGTTGGAATTGGTTACTGAACTGACGTCACAGCACTCCAGGAAGACATGTAGGTGCTCAGTCTCCCCAACAGATGTCGAAAGGTATGCATATTGATGGTTCCTGTGGCTCCCTGGTTAAACACACTCCTCTGTCTGCCCCTCATGCATCCAGCTCTACTTGTACAGCATGCATTTCCAAACTTCTTAAATCGCTGGATTGATTCAATGTCAATTTTAGTGTCCTCGTCTTCATCCAACAGGCAGTCGCCAAGAAACCAAAGAACATCCCCCTTATCCATCCTAAATTCCCCAACAATCAATGCTTTCAATGCAAGCATGTCTGCTCTGTCGTTGCCACGAACACTCACACACCTAGAACAGTAGATCCACAGGAGTTTCTGGAGGTTGGAAAGCTCTATAGACAACATCCACTCATACCGCAATCTGTAATTCTGGTAATTCCAAAGCATCGACTGAATGTCAGAAACAACAACAGCACCTAAAAACAGAATCCCATAGAGAAAAATGGAAGACAGCTAACTGCCTCAACCTCCATCCTCACACTGGAAGTAGTTGTTCTGTAAGCTCCATTTCGCTCTGCAACAACCCTACCATGTGCTCTAGCCAAAATGATTGTCAATGCAGCTGTTGTGAACTCTCTATGCTACTCCATTTCCAAGTTATGATTCAATTCAATTAGAGATCACATTACCCCTTTGAACCCTGACCACCTATACCTTGATATTTTTATTATTTTATTTTATTTTTTTAAGCGGAGGACGAACTCAGCTGCAGTGCATGAGCTCCGTAGCACCAGCAGCTGCCACGATGTAATTTAAAGGTGGTGAAGATATTTTGATGGAATATTTTTTTATATCTTTCTAACAAATTCTGCGCAGGAAGTAGCTTTCCAGTCTGCTCTTCTCAATTTTGAACTGCCAATGGTTCTTTTATGTGCTCAAATTGATCACGGGACCTACTTTTATCAACCATCTCTGAAGAGACTTGGAACGCGACCTCACCAACACTGAGATCAGGGATCTCTGGAAAGATTTCCCGATGGTTCCATGTTGGAGTGAACCGATTACCTTTGGCACAAGAGACGAGCACCTAACCTCTACGCTACAAAGATCCCTTAAAACTCCTTCCCTGAGATTCTGAGCAACAACAGCAATATCAGAGTGATAATAAAAACATGATAATTTGGAACAACTAAGTGCTCTATAATCTGTTATTGACCTACCACATCAACTCCTATATTCTTGCTAATTATATAACGGGTTTTAAAGCCGAAGGATTGACTTCATTGCACCGGGTTTTACTCCATATGAATTGGTCCCTCTCCGCAGAAATGGCACGCCACCTGCTGAGAGTATTGCACAAAGCACGAACTCCGTAGCTCCAGCAACAATCCTAGGGTCTCTGGAAAAACTGCACTCGTGAACAGAACGGCGCGGTCCGGATTCGAACCCACGACGTTCGACTCGCAAGGCAAAGGGCTTAACCACTGAGCCACAAAGACCCCCTAATTATATATTTGCAGGGGTGATCAAAATGTATTAAATTTACATGATAACCTCTCTCTCGCGCGCGATCGTTCTTAGGTCATTTTTATCATTCTAATGTGATATATAAACAGCCAAACATCAATTGCAAGATTTGTCAACTGCGATCATAGATTTGTCAACTGCAATCATAGATTTGACAATCGCAAACACAGATTTGATAAGAACAAACAAATTTGGCAAGAAAAAAACACAAATTTAAGAAGAACAAGAATTTGACAAGTATAAACCCAGATTTGGCAGGAATAGACACAGATTTGACTAAAATAAACACAAATTTGACAAGAACAAACATAAATGTGACAAAAACTTATATTATTCTCGATCCAAGCAAAGACTGCAGTAAAACCGTAGTAAAGGTGAAACACGTAAAAACTGTCATTACTGCCAGGGTGGTGTAGGGCATTTGGGGCGAGAGCTGGAGGAATTTAATGGTCGCATAGCTAGTGCAATTGCCGTGAAGCTGTTCAGGTCAGGATTTTTCATTTATGCACACAACAGAAAAAATCCTTGGCCTTACCGTGAATTGAACACGTATCGCCCGCATGGAATCTAATCCATTTGAACATGTAATGTCATTTTACAAAAATACAAACGCATGCAACAGCGAAGATTCAAGAAGTTAAACAGATTAGGCCAGAACAAAAACAGTATGTAACCAACAATATGTTACCTCAATGTAACTCTTCAGTCTTGGGTAGGCTTTGTGAACAGCAATTAGAATAGACAGTGTTGTTATATGGGGAAATTTGGTCTGTACTGCATATGTTACCTGTAGAATAATGTAGACACAGACATTAAACAAACTGACATAATTATGATTATAATAATTCCTTTCGTATCGTTATACGTTACATAGGGCCTGCACTGCAAGCAGTTTCTCCATACCGTTCTATACTGGACAGCTCGCTCAATCTCCTCCATGGAACTAAGACTGATATTTCTTGCCTCTCTCAGCTTAGTTATTTCAGAGTCTCATTAGGTCATCTCTTTCTTTAACCCTTTTGCATCCTACTTCAATGTCTGCTTTGATATTCTTTGATCATTTCTTCTCAAGGTGTGTCCAACATATCTCCATTTTATCCTTCTTATAACAGTTGTTACTAGTGGTTGACCAGACATTTCTCTGATTTCATCACTTCTCCTAAATTCGTTCCATTTTATGTTCATTATTTTTCGCAGACATCTATTTTTAAATGCATTCAACTTGTTTTCTATAAACTTACATAACACATTCAATCAATTATGTACCATGCCTGCTGGTGTAGGCAATCGTGTCTCTTCACAACTCTCTCTACCTGGTGCAGTTTACCCAGTTCTGCTGTCGATCTTTTGTCATACCACGAAGTCAGACTATCCAACATCTTTTCCCTCTTTCATGATCTCTCCTTCCCTGAATTTTACCTGTTGCCACCAAATGTTCTAAACCTCCTCTTCACATTATATGACTGAAGAACATTGATTGTCTTCAGCTTCTTCTGCGTTCACTCGCTGTAAATTCAGGTGTAAGCCATGGTGCCTGGTATGCACTTCTGATTTTTGCGTGAAGGTCTGCTTCTACCATTTGACTGGTGTCCCACGTCATGCAGGCGAGCTGTCGCAGACTTCAGAGCTAATTTATTGTCTGATACATATTCTTTTGAAAAAGTTTTTTTGTGTGAAGGCCTCTTTTAAAATCTCATTATGCCTGTATGGTGCTGGGGCCTGCGAGGGAGCAAAGAATAGTACCACTGCAACCTACAAGCCATGTTGTAAGAGACAACTGATGTAGGACCTTGGGAAACTACCCTAGTAAATAAAAAGCAACGCAGAAATCAGATGTGCTGGCCTGCTTGTTGGTGCATAACTGGCACAACGTACAATCATCTTAGACTCAGATCACATACAATCACAAAGAGTGGTTTAACAAGTGGTCGATATGGAACGTTCAAAGAAGAAAGCTCATTAGTAGCAAATTTTCCATTGGTGTTGAATGGAAATGTCAGAGCAGAAGACAGTTAATGTTAGTTATGGTCTGTAATCCAAGATGGTGGGCAGAAGATCTCAATAGAGACAATGGCTACGATCCCCCGCTAGCGTAGTCACTGCCTGACGGAAAGCAAGAGGGAACCTAGAAAATTCATGTCTCAGCACAAAACAATGAAACCAGAACATTATTTCTGATGTTATTTCATGCAGAGGAAAAAATTCCCCTGTGATTATATTCATAGTTTGGTACTCAAATTGTGTTGGCATTTGTGGCTTTCTGTTTGATTTGTTCATCCATTTCTTCTGATAAAATAACTTGTCTTTAATGCCTTTGTTACCGCTTTTTTTAGCATGGTGTAGAACAGTGGGAACATGAGCCTGAGGAATTTAATGGTAGAATGGCTAGTGCAGTCACAGCAAAGCTGTTCAGGTTCAGATTTTTATTTATAAAACCATCTTCTGATAACATCATGATGAAATAAAGTACCAGGCTTGCAGAGTTACGGAAGGGACAGTTAATGGGGAAGAGAATTGGTCCCTTCATGTCCAAATGCTTGACATCACCATGGGAAGTCTGTAATACTTTACCACTACAACACTATGTGCTCTGGTATTCCAAAAAATTCAGTCCAGTAGCCTTGTTTAGACCTTAGTGTATAAAGTTACCAGTGTCAAACATGGTCAATAACAGCAGCTAATGAGCGGAAAATCTTAACGATGGAAATGAGGTGTCTTAGAAGAGTTGCAGAAGTGACAATAAGAGACAAAATTATAAATGTAGAAATAAGAAGAAGACCGGATGTGAAACCAATTTGCAATCCGTAAAAAAACAGATTAACTGGTTTGGATACCTGACAAGAATGTTGTGGTATCGTCTACCACAGAGAGCCACACTGAAAAGTATAACGAGTACAGAGCAAGAGGAAGACCACGCAAAAGATGGAGTGATGGCATCAAGAAGAGCCTTAAGAAAATGAATAACAGCTTAGAAAGTGCATTGGGACTAGCACACACAAGATCGCTACATTCCCAACACTTCTATAAAGAAGAAAATATTGGAAGAGGAGAAGAAATGTATGAAATGTCTGTCAATTTATATTTCTAAGTGCCCTGCAGGCACAAGAAAGACCCAGAACCCATGGATAGATAACATAACAAAGATCCTACAAAAATAATGGACTAACAGCTACAACACATCTGGCCTAAGATAAAAAACTAAGGCTCTGCACAACATTTCCCAGGATATGTAGACATGATCAGATGCATATTAAAACTTTACCTCAGGCAGATGCAGTATTTTATAATCTTTTTCTGTGAACTTTTTCACCAAGTCTTCATCGATAGATGATGCGTCTTCAGAAATGACTGATCCCACAACATAACGTGTTTCATTAGAGTCCACCTGAAATATTCACATAATACATGGTCTTAAAATGTCATACGACAACATATTTTCTTGCCCTTGCAAGCACTCTGCTAAATGATGTATAACCAAGACATGTATCTTATTCTCTTCCACCATTTACTTCTTTATAAAAATGTTGGGTGGGAAATGTAGTGTTCTCCTGTGTGCTTTTTCTAAGACCCTTTCTAAGCTGTTATTCATTTTCTTGTAGCTGTTCTTGATGCAGTCGTTCTATCTTTTGCACGACCTTCCTCTTGATCTGTACTCATTATACTTTTTCAGTGTGGTTCTCTGTGGTAGACGATACCAAAGCATTCTTGACAGGTGTACAAACCATTTAATCTGTTGTTCTTTTATGACTGGTTTCACATTTGGTCTTCCTCTGATTTCCTAATTTCTAATTTTGTCTCTTATTGTCACTCCTGCAGCTTTTCTAATGCACCTCATTATTTTCTGCTCATTAGCTGCTGTTATTGGCCGTATTTGGCATTGGTAACATAGTATTGGCAAGAAAATCTTATAAGATTGCTTTTGTTTTTAGCAGAATCTCTTTCGTGTAACATCTGTGGTCTTAACTGTCCCAGTAACTTGAGTAAGGCATGTATAGCATTATGATATATATATAGAGAGATTAGATATATGGGAAACAAATCGATGGTGCATGCAGCATCTGGTTCCTGGTAAACAAAATATGAGAACAGCTGATCATTAACTATACTAATACTATTCTATGGAAAGTGAAAGTGTTAAAACGTAAATCTGAACAAGGTTATACGTTAATTATATTAATCTAAAAGTGGATATTAGTTACAACTTAAATTAGATAATTAAAATACAGTTGAAGATGACATATAATTTCTTTTTAACGACTTGGTATTTAGTCACTATAAATAAATATGATGATGACTAAGAAGTAGAGTAGTTCACAGTCACAGTAGTCAGGACAGGGTCAAGGACAGCATGATATTACCTTATCTGGATCATCATAATAAATGCCCAGAGCTTTATTATTTGGAGCAATAATAGCTGCCTCGGTGAAGATTTGGCCAGACGACCCGTATGGTCCCGTCTGAAACTTGTAGGCTATCACAGCTCGGCCGATTGGAGGTTTAGCCGTTCCAACATCTGATACAGATCGAAATAGGCCAGAGTGGACCAGAAGTACTAAAAGTGTTAGTGCAATAAGCGCGAGCACAAGTAGACTAACATAAATAAGAAGAACAGTGGTGCTGATTCCTTCAAGCATTTTGATGAAGGAAACAATCACAGATATATACTATATTATTAGAATAAATCTGTTAAGTCTGTCGCGATCAATCTCTCACAGAGGACGATTATAGTTTCAGTAATCTTTCTTGTTGCTTAATTCTAACTTCCAATTGAAAGAGAGCTCTGGTCACGCACTTAAAAACCATGTCCAAATTGTGTGCTAGTTCCTGACACAAAAATCATACACAAAATAAACAATAAAAAAAAAAAACACAACCACGAAATGAAAATTTTGGGTATTGTTGTTGTTTTGTTTTGTTTGTTAAATCAAGTGTTAACATGAAAATATTCAAAGAATGCTGAGATCAGATGGTGGTCACTATCATGCTCCGCATCGAATATTGGTAGTTGGTTAGTGAATCGACGTCAAATCACTCAGGACAGATCTCCCCCAACAGATATCGAATAGTTTTATACTCAGTGACTCCATGAGTATGGTTCGTAAAGTCGAAACATAAATGGTGAGACGAAACTGGGTGGAGGTACTGGTACAGACTAGGGTCAAAGAAATTACCTCCATTGAGGAGTCAGTGACAATGAACGAACTGATAGATTGGCTAGCATGGCTACGGTATCAGAGGGAGCTGCAATGGACCGGAATGACATTCTTAACGCACTGAGAGTCTTTTTGAACAGAAGAGTTTCAGGGTGGCTAGTCCCACTCGCCGACCAGAATGAGAGATATGGATGTCAATATTGGTACAGCCTGTATATAAGAACGACATACCAAATATGCAAAGAGATTGATTAATCAACATCGAACTGGCGTGTTGGGCCGCTGGACGGTGCTGAATTCGTTGAGGTGGAGATCGGAGCACTTATGGACATATCCGGAGTGCTATGATGATAATCCTCTGATAACTAAGATCGAAACAGCTACAGGATATGATTGATTACACCAAACGTTGCCAGTACACTTGGAAGCTGCTGTATGGAATAGGCCTCTGGTGTCGCCAATGCGGAGATGTTGGCACTCGTTGATGAGCTACCATCCAGATAATATCATTATTTACACAGATGGCTCTGTCAGACGCGGAACCAGATCATCGTGGGCTTATTCAGCATAATGAAATGGTAGCACACTTCATAAAGACTGCGGCGCTTTTGGGACAACAACATCGAGCATGACATGGAGATTACAGCTGCATCCAGGGATCTCTTGGCAGTGGCTGAGCACCAAGCCTCCCATACGATTATTATATCAGACTCGATGAATATGCTTCAAAGGATTGAATCTGGAAGTCTGCGCTCGGAATGTGTGGACATCATTCGGAGATCACATCTCAAGACAAAGACTTGGTGTTATACACCTGGACATGCCAGAGTACATGGTAATGAACGCGTGGACTTTCTTGCAAACAATGTCACAACTCAAGCTGTCAGAAATATGAACAGATCCGATGTCATCTATTCGGTACACTCTCAGTTATGTGATATGAGCGAGTCTCACACACTAGAACATCAGTGCGAGAAATATGAGTTAAGTTTGGACAGGCCAGACAGTGTCGTCTTCGTGGTAGGGAGAGAGAAGATATCAACTTTTCATGGGTACGGTGAGCAAGTGGACTTTTGGGTGGCTGCTGTAGCGGAGGACGAAGCACACTTGAAAATGCTCAATGTGTCATGACTCCGATCGCATAACATAACTGGTAATAAGCAAAACTAGAGAAACTAAAGCGTTAAACATAATATTAAATAAATAAAGACTGGAACCAGTATAAAATTATATTACCCGTTCTAGAAATCTCGTCTTATCCTGACGCAGTGAGGCAAAACAGGATTAGAGAAAAGAATTATTATCGCTTTATATTGATCATATCATATTAGACGGACATGTATCATGTTATGCCCTACCGGCAGCTCCTGCAACCAAACTGACGTTGTGTTTAGACTCTATCAGCGAGGTCGAGAGGAGGTAGTTGACGCTTGTGCAACTCAGCTACTCCATAAAAATCTCTCAGGTATGCGTCAGGGAGAGGTCACTTGCTACAAGAAACGTTGTGATTCAGCGCAGAACATACTCATCATCATCATCAGGTGCCGTCTCCACATCGAAGGTTGGCTGCAATGAATCTCCAGCATCCTCTGTCTTTCGCCTTGGTGTTGCACACTGCCAGACTGTAACCTGTCCATTTCTTAAAGTTTCCTCCCACTTATCTCTCGGTCTTCCTCTTGCTCTTCCTCCCTCAACTTCCCCTCTAGTAAATGTTTTATCATGGTGTCATGTCTTTCTATGTGCCCAAAATACTTTACTTGTTTGAATTTTATTTCTCTTAATAATTGTTTCTTCATGCCTAGTTTTCCTAAAACTTGTTTATTTGTCTGTTTTTCTGTCCATGAAACTCTGCATATTCTTCTATATATCCACATCTCAAATGCATCAATTCTGTCTTCTAACTGCTTGTTCACTGTCCATGTTTCCGAGCCATACATTAATATAGGATATATATAGCATTTGATCATTCTCATTTTTAGCCTGTTTGTAATTTGTTTGGATGTCAGTAACTTTCTCATACTATTGAAATTATCCTTGGCCATTCCTATTCTCTTTTAATTTCTGTTATACATCTACCATCATCTGTTATCATCTGACCGAGATATGAGAAGCTTTTTACTTGATGTAATAATTCTCCATGTATTTTTATATTCATTTTAGGTTTTCCATTTCCTTGTTGATTACCATAGTTTTTGTTTTCTGTATGTTAATGTCTAATCCATATTCCTTGCTAGTTTTGTCCAATTGGTCCACTAATTCTTGTAGATCTTGTTCATTTTCTGCTACCAATACTGTGTCATCTGCATATCTTAAGTTGTTTATTATTTTTCCATTGATCTTGAGTCCTGGCATTCCCTCTAGTTGTTTGAAGATTTTCTCTGTGCAGATGTTGAATAGGCTTGGTGACAGAATGCATCCTTGTCTCACTCCTCTCTTTATGTCTATGTATGGAGAGTAGCTATTTTCATATTTTATTATTGCTGTCTGTTCCCAGTATATGTTACTTTTTAGTCTGATATCATCCCCATCTAGGCCTATTTCTTGTAGACATATGATTAACTTTTCATGTTGGACTCTGTCAAAAGCTTTGCTATAATCGATGAAACACAAGTAGATACTTTTTGCACTTCTATATACTTGTCAGCGAGTAGTCTTATACAAAGTATTGCCTCTCTTGTTCCTCTGTTCTTTCTAAAGCCAAACTGTTCTTCTCCTACTTCTATGTCTATCTTGTTTTAATTCTTTCATGTATGATCTTGAGTAGTATTTTTGTTATGTGGCTAATCAGGCTAATTGTCCTATAGTCTGTGCACTCCTGTGCTTTGGGGGTAGTGGTATGAATACTGATGTCTTACTACATTAGAACATACTACATGACGCAAAACCTATTGTCTCCTGAGACAAAGTGGCCAATGATGATGATCATGTCAGATGTAATTTTCTATCTGTTCGGGCAATCCACACTCGTTTGTGAAGTGATCTACCCTTTTCTTTCCTACAATAGATAAATAAAAGTAAATTAACTGCTTGGATTCTCCGAAAGGAGTTAATTCTTATTTTATATGTTTGTTGGTGTTCACGCTCTGATAAATTTTTTTTTTTTTTAAACTCGTTCTAAGGTTCATTTGAGGATCATCTTCATTGAACATAACTGCTCCGATCTCCTCATAAGCATGTATTTCAGTGTGTTTAGACTTACATCTCCTCATAAGCATGTATTTTAGTGTGTTTAGACTTACATCTCCTCATAAGCATGTATTTCAGTGTGTTTAGACTTACATCTCCTCATAATCATGTATTTCAGTGTGTTTAGACTTACATCTCCTCATAATCATGTATTTCAGTGTGTTTAGACTTACAACTCCCCATAAGCATGTATTTCAGTGTGTTTAGACTTACAACTCCCCATAAGCATGTATTTCAGTGTGTTTAGACTTACATCTCCCGTTCGGTGTTGGCTGATGTATCTACTGGGGTTTCTTTCATGGTTTTTCCCGTCTTGTCGCACCTAACGGTTTGCATAACTTGCACAACCGAGATATCTTCTTCGCTGAGATCTGCAGAGCGTATGTTTTATCTTAGAGCATTGATGATGTCGCTTTAGTTCAATAAAGTTCCATTTTCGATTGCAGCATCGCTCTCTCATTTTGTTCTTAGGTTGAGAGTGCCTGCCTTGGCTAAAGAGATTTTAATCCCACACGCAACAAATAAACAAATTCCCCCCAAAAATAAAACCATCCTTATTAAACTCCCATGTTCTATAGGCATATTACAGCGTAGCACATTAAACAAAAATAACTGTTGCAATAGACCAGAAATACGACATCTCACAAATATATGTTGTTTTAGACATGGTCAGTGTTTGATATTGACAGCAGAAGAGTTGGTACTTGTCCTCTGGACTTAACCGTGCATACTCGCCCAAGTGGTTACCGGGGCCCAAATTTGGGGTGTAAAGAATAGAGCCACTGTTACCTGCCACGCATGTCGTAAGAGGCGACTAAAGAGCTTTGGTTGAAATCGAATGCACGTCTCCTAAACGTGTAGAAGTCTATGCGTTTAGAGGCATATCAAACCAATGTGCAACGTATACACGTTCTTGGCAAAGATCAAACATATCACAAAGAGTGATTAAAATTGGTCGTAAAGAACAAACGCAAAGAAGAAGAAGAAAAAGAACCGTGCATACTGATATTCCAGTGCTCGCGTAATGGTTTCTTTTGAATGTTATTAAATGTTAAACTGTCGACATAAAATGTTACCAATGCATGTTTGTTATTCCTTTTTTATGCCATCAATAAAATATATCTTCTTCTTTACGTTCTTTCTTTACGATCAATTTTAATCACTCTTTGTGATATGTTTGATCTTTGCCAAGAACGACGTGTATACGTTGCACATTGGTTTGGTGGGCCCTAAACGCATAGACTTCTACACGTTTAGGACATGTACATCAGATTTCAGCCAAAACTCCTTACTCGCCTCTTACGACATGCGTGGCATGTAACAGTGGTTCTATTCTTTACACCCCAAATTTCGGCCCTGGTAACCACTCGGGCGATAAAATATATATAATAATAATAATAATTACTCTCGTACCGTTATACGTTACATAGGGCCTGCAAGTAATTTCTTCATACCGCTCTATCCTGGGCGGCAACTCGCTCAATCTCATCTATGGAACTGAGACCGATATTTCTTGCCTATTTCATCAAAGTTCGTTTCAGGGTCTCCTTATGTCGTCCTCTCTTTTTTGAACCCTTTGCATCCCATTGCAATGCCTGCTTTGATATTCGTTGATCATTTCTCCTCAATGTGTGCCCAACATATTTCCATCTTCTCTTTCTTATAACAGTTGTCATAATAAAGCATAAATAAAATAATCACAATATATATGAGACTGCAGTAAAACTATTTGATTGGCGAAACACGTAATCACAAAGTACTGTAGTTTTACAAATTACAAAACAATGACAATATACAGCAACGTTTCATCAACAAGGCCTTTATCAAGCAAACGAACAACAGGAGTGGCGAATTAAAAAAAACACTAACATATGGACGACTACATACGGAAACATTCAAACGTTTCAAATGAAAATCTGGGAATAAAAACGAATAACGAAATAAATGTAACACAAAAACACACATAAAAACTAGAAATAGAAAAGAAGAGAAACAATAAAAATCAAGTAAATATATAGCTTGAATACATGCAACATATGCACATTTAAATTACAGGGCATGAGAAAAGAATACGTTGAGCCCACGTGGTCACAAGGTACCATACAACGAAATCAACCGATTCTCCAGAGCAAATCGACTGCGATAATCCGAGGAACATGATCGGATCGCTGTGACCTGGACATCGTGAGCTCCTAAATGGCCAGTATTATTGAAATGGTTGTCTACAGGGGTCACAGAGCATTGGCGTATGTCGCGCAAGTGTTGTGCGAATCGGTCACTGAGTCTCTTGTCTGTCTCGTCGATATAAGCCTTGTTACACCGCTTACAGTGGTACATATAAGATTACGGGACTCGCATGTGAAACCATCTTCAATAACAAACGTGGCTAAAGGAAAAGATACAGTACGCATCTGTATCACATAAGCACACATGTTGCAACGCCGACGGCTACACTGGACAGTGCCAAAATGAGTCTGGATATTGGACTTAAGGCGACTGTGTACCAACATATCCTTAAGACTTCTGTCCCGTCTGTAAGCCACCAAAGGATAGTTGGGGAAGACTGAACGGGTCCAGGATCTGACTTAAGGATAGACAGATGACGGAATAAAACATTTTTAACCAGTGAACTATGGGGATGGAAAGTTAAGTTAAGCTTTACTCTGTCAGAGTTAGTAGTTCTATCAGGGGCGGCTCGTCATTAAGGGCCAGTGGGGGCATGGCCCCACCAGTAATCAAAAGGGGGAAACTTCCCGGAATAGACAAATAACAGTAAATACTCCAAAACCATGATTTTTCAGGAAAATTTTTGTCTGGCCCCACCAAGAAAAATGACTACGAGCCGCCACTGAGTCCTATGCTGACTGGTAAGTGGTAAGGGCCTGCTGACGAGTGATTTTCTGAACTCGATGCATAGCAGATACAAGCACCTTCTCCGGGTTTGACGCCTGTGGAAGAAATCAAGCATCTCGCGAGCTCTCAAGAAAATCATCGTCCTCGCTACAAAGGCGCAAGAGCTGCGAGAATGGCAAAGAATCACGACAAGCCTGGGGATGGGAAGAAGTATAGAGGAGAAAACTATGTGCACCAGTAGGCTTGTAATGTACTGATGTAGTGATAGTGGATATGTATATGGTGATGATAGTAATGTCAAGAAAGTTGACACAAGAAGTGGAGATGTGAGAAGTATATCTTATTGTGCTTGCTGATTTGATCACGGGTCCAGTAGGGGACATAATTCAGAAATATCATTTCAATCAAACGGGA
The DNA here is from genome assembly GCA_020796225.1 of Arion vulgaris. Lineage (NCBI taxonomy): Eukaryota > Metazoa > Mollusca > Gastropoda > Stylommatophora > Arionidae > Arion > Arion vulgaris. The sequence goes on from CM036773.1 coordinate 4,527,068, forward strand.
AGCAGTAGTTTTAAAGATGACAGATGATAGCCGGACCCTGTGGATTGGAAACCTAGATGGTCAAGTGCAAGAAGAACTATTATACGAGCTTTTTCTTCAGGTTTGTTTTTAATTTTGATATTAAAGTAATAACGTGCGCTGATAAAAGCTTTGCAATGCTTTGTTTAAAACCGGTCGTATTCTGTTATCGAAAATAGGTAGGTAGTCGTACTAGTAAAGTAGTAGTGAGTAGTCAGCAGTAGAGTAGTAGTAGTAGCGTCCTGTTGTTATTACTTTTAAACTAAATTTAACTATTATTAGTTTAATAATTAAGCATTAGTTAGTTAGCATATCTGTTCTCTCTACCCCGCAGACAATTCGGTCTGGCTGTTCACTGTTTCTGATATGTCATTATGTGGATTGTGGTGCAAAGTAGCAAAGACAATTATGATGTCCAATATAATTAAATAATTGTCCACTCAGTTGATTCAGTACACTCTACCGCAACTTACAACTGTTGTCAGTGTCACAGTGACTATGGTATGTACAGAGTGTACTGTACATATTCTCACACTTGTGTTTGTTGTAGTCTACTTGTAATTGATGCTTTACCAATGAAATTCTGCCCTTTCATTTCCCTTCATCACTCAGCAAGTGCTTCGCCTTCAAGTGCTTGCCTAGGCATGTTAAGTTTAAACTTCACAGTTTCTTAAGGTAAAACTACTGTATGTCCATTCTTTTTGAATCTTCCCTGTATCAATCCTTCTAAACTGAAACCTCAATCAATCAAGTGTCATGCCTGCCGGCGTGGCGATCATGTCTCTCCACAACTCTCTTTGCTTGGTGCATGTAATCAGTTCTGACGTCGATATTTTGTCGAACCATGATGTCAGGCCATCCAACATCTTCTCCCTCTGTCTTCCACGATCTCTCCTTCCCTGAATTTTTCCTGTAGTCACCAAATGTTCTAAACCTTCTCTTCGCATAATATGCCCGAAGAACCTTGATTGTCGGATTCTTATTCTTTTGATAAGGTTTCTTTGTGTGCAGGCCTGATTTAAAACCTCCACGTTTGTTTTCTTTGCTGTCCATGGAATTTTCAACATTCTTCTGTAAAACCACATCTCTGTGGCTTCCAATGATCGTATTGATTGTTTGTTCAGTGTCCATGATTCGCTGCCATACATAAGTATTGGTTCAATATAGCATTGGAGTACTCATTTTCGCAGTGTCATTGGTAGTGAGTTCACGCATAGTGTGTTCTTCATTTTCATAAAAGCTGCTTTTATGAAACCTTAATACCATTGTAAAACCGGTGTACGCAAGGTGATCAAAGAATAGTAACACTGTGACCTACAAGGCATGCTGTGAGAGGCGACTGAGGTAGAAGTCTAGGAAGCTACCTAGTAAATAAAAGCGTTGCAGAAATCAGATGTGCTGGCCTACTTGTAGGCGCATAACTGACACAATGTACAATCTCTCTTAGGCTCAGATCAAATACAAATCACAGTAGTTGTTAACAAGTGGTCGATATGGAGCGTTTGAAGAAGAAGAAGATATCAGACATGACAAAGAATGAACTGACACTCCTTTGAAGTTTTGTGAATATATGGAGATGAGGACCACCTTGGGAAGATGCTGCAGGAAATCTGAAGTGGAAGAATCTGATGTGGTTTGTGAGTTTACTAACACATTTATCCATTCTTTGTCAGGCTCTATATACTCTAATGTTAAAGTTATGTGTGGTGTAGCTCGACAAGAACGCTATGCTGGCAGACAAAGAAGAATTGTAAACCAACAAAGAACCGGTGTCGTTAGTCGCCACATGCTGATGGACATACTGAGGGAGAGATCGGAGCACTTATGGACTAATTTGTTCGACGTGCAGTGATGGTGATCCGACGACTAAACTAAACATACTCTAATGTTCACACAAGTTGAATATCATTCTCTGCTGCTCAGTCTAATCATGACTTTTCTCATTTTAATCTGACCTTTTGTTCTCCTTTTCACCTCATGACAGTTTTATTTAAAAAGTCTATGAAGTTGTCCACCCGAGTAGTTACCAGTGCCCAAATTGAAGTGTAAAGAATAAAACCAGTTACCTGCCACGCATGTCGTAAGAGGCGACATGGGGCTAGCTACCCCACCCCATAAAAACACTAGAAAACTACAGAAACCACAACCAGGAAAATTCATCGTTCGTCACTCGAGAAGAAATAGGACCCGAAAGGGGGACTCATGAAGCGATCCGTTGAATAGCACCTGGAGACGGGAATTGGAGATGGAATGCAAGAAAATGGGGAAAGAGTGGAGAGATCTGGAAAATATGGCCTTGGATATGCCTGCTTGGAAGGCCTTGGTTGCGGACCTATGACTCCCAGAGGGCAAAGGGTGAAGCAGATGAAGTTTTTACAGATGGAGTGAAATGTATGAATATATGTCAGTCTGATTAAATAAGTTGATGCAATCATTACATATTGATTAATGCATATGTTAATCTGATTTAGTAAGTTGCTGGAGGAGTGTTTGACCAAATGGTTTAGTGTGCTTGCTCCCATTCGGAAGACCTGGTGTTCAATCAACAGTAAGGTAATAGATTTTGTTGTCAGAGACATAAATAAAAATCCTGACCGAACAGTTTCACGGTGACTGCACTGGCAATTAAATTCATATGGCTCATATCCCCGTCCTAAAAACTTAAATTTTGTTACTGCCTGTAGTACCGCTTTTTAGGGCAGTGTAGGACAGGTGGGACGAGAGCCTGAGGAATTTAATGGCTGCATGGCTAGTGCAGTTGCTGCGAATCTGTTCAGGTTAGGATTTTTCATTTATGCCCACAACAAAAAAATCCTTGGCCGTACCATGAATTGAACACAGGTCTCTCACTTAGGAGCAACGCTCTAATCCTTTTGGTCAGCTGCTCCAAAAACGGTATCACACATGCAGTAAAGACAGTTTTTTTAATGAAGTTGTTGCAGACATGTTAATGCATATGTCAATCTGATTAAGTTTATGTAATCATTACAGGTGGGGTTAGTTTGTATGTTAATCTGATTACATAAGTCTATGAAGCCGTTGCAGATAGATTAATATATGTGTGTTAATCTTTCTTAGACTGGACCAATAGAGAAATTGATACTTCCTACAGAAGGAGAAGGTGATAGTAAAAAACACAAAGGCCATGCATATATTGTTTTCCTTCACACAGAGTCTGTACAGTATGCCTCACAGGTGGGTAACTTACTAACTATACATATACAACCTCACAGGTAACTAACAATATATATATACAACCTCACAGATAACTAACTATACATATGCAGCCTCACAGGTAACTTACTATATACATACAGCCTCACAGGTAACTAACTATATATATACAACCTCACGGGTAACTAACTATACATATACAACCTCACAGGTAACTAACTATACATATGCAACCTCACAGGTAACTTACTATACATATACAACCTCACAGGTAACTAACTATATACATACGACTTCACAGGTAACTAACTATACATATACAACCTCACAGGTAACTAACTATACATATGCAACCTCACAGGTAACTTACTATACATATGCAACCTCACAGGTAACTAACTATACATATACAACCTCACAGGTAACTAACTATACATATACAACCTCACAGGTAACTTACTATACATATACAACCTCACAGGTAACTAACTATACATATACAACCTTACAGGTAACTAACTATACATATACAACCTCACAGGTAACTAACTATACATATACAACCTCACAGGTAACTAACTATACATATACAACCTTACAGGTAACTAACTATACATATACAACCTCACAGGTAACTAACTATAAAATATACAACCTCACAGGTAACTAACTAAACAAATACAACCTCACAGGTAACTAACTATACATATACAACTAAATTGTCTTCTTAATAATAATCTGTTCTTCTTCGAGCACTCCATATCGACCCACTTGTTAAACCACTCTTTGTGATTTGTATGTGATCTGAGTCTAAGACATTGTACATAGTGCAAGTTATTACATAGTGCAAGTTATGCGCCTACAAGTAGGCCAGCAAATCCGATTTCTGCAACGCTTTTTATTTACTAGGGTAGCTTCCTAATCCCTACATTAGCCGCCTCTTATTACATGCCTTGTATGTTGCAGTGGTATTATTTTTTGCTCACCTTGCGGGCCCCTGCAACACACATGCGGGCCCCTGCAACACACATGCATATGAATATCAATTCTAACCAATTTTCTGTCTTTACATATATGAATTGTGTGTTTTAAAAATCAGTTTGTTTGTTTTTGTTTGTCATCATCATTTTTGGGGATTCCTGAAAGGAATTAATTTTTATTTTTCATGTTTGTTGGCCTACACGCTCTAATGTAACCAATAAAAGGCTTGTCCTTAGGTTTGAAAATGGTGTGCAAAAGCTTGACTTAAAGAGGCTTTAATTCTCTACATAACAAACAAAATAATATATCAGTGCATTTTTAACTGATTCGGTCCCGTGGAACACTGTAGTGCACATATTTCTTATCTGCGTGTCCCAAGCGTCTTTTAAAAGACGGCTACTATTGCGTTGAGTTTTATTAATTTTCACTCCGATTGTAGTTTTATATCAACCGGAAACTAAGTAGAAAGGAAGTACTAACGATAACCAAATCACAACATCGTGGTTTTGACTAGAATCAGAAGTGAAACCAAGTTTAATTTTCGTTTTCAAGTTACCCTGTGATTAAAAATAATGTCTAACAATTCAGAGTCTAGAAATGGTTTGTTATCAGCTCGTTCTGCACGTTTTACAGCTGCAGAAGAGCGAGATTGGTTGCATGAAGATGTAGATACTGATAGTGAAGATAGTGAAGCTTCTGATGACACAGAAGTTTGTGATTTAAATACGTAGATTATTAATAATTTAAATAATACTAGTAGTGTTTCCCAACCAGCTGCGAGAGGGCGTTGCCCCAGTCAGGTTCCCAGTAGGATTGCAACAAAAAGAAGAAGGATTCAGACAGAACCTACACAGTCTACTTGGAGAGAAGTTATATAGTTGCTATGTTAGGACTATTATTCATATACTTTAGTTCTTTATTCCTGTAAATATTGCTATAATTTCCACTGTATGTGATTATATATTATGAGACATGAATGTTTAGTATGTGAAATCTTCAATTTGACAATTTTTAATGGAAATTTCTTCAAAGATGGTCGTGTTGCTAATTTGCGAACAGTTAGTAAACCATATATTCCATCAATATTTTCTTAATTTTTGTGTATTCATAAATGGATTACTTATATAAAGAGAGCAGTTACACTGACTTATTCACCATATTGTTCCTCAAGGCCCTTGGTAAGTTGGATTTTTGTTCTCACAATTTCAATTAATTTTTTATTACATGCTAATATTTGTCATGCACAGTCAACACAACATTATATTTTCGCATACAATAAATATTTTATGAAAGTACAATCATTTATCTTTAATTTGATATATAATAAGTTCAACTTTAAATCATATTTAGAAACAATATTTTAATTTAACTAAAGTATGTGTGCAATATTTTTGAAGCTAAAAAAATAATTCCGTCAGAGGTGAAAAAACCTGGTACTGAATCAGTTAATGCTCTATTTATTATAGGTGATGGAGGGTCATGTCTTTTGGTCTCCCACTGACATTGAAAGCTCGGAATCTTCCCACTATATACAAGTCAACAACACCAACTGCTGGCAACAAGGGACGGTTTGATAACACTCACAAACCTGGCTTCAACAAAGCAGCTACTTGGCACGGCGGTCAAAATGACTTTTCTTCACGAGGAAGAGGCAGCTTCCGAGGTCGCGGAGGAGGAGGAGCAGGTAGTTCTAATTATACTCAAAATAGTGGATCAAACAGCTACAACAGCCAGGTTAGTACATCAGATATAACAGATCCTGAGGATTATACCTTGTTGTTGTAGTAGTAGTGGTGGTGGTAGTAGTAGTGGTACTAGTAGTAGTAGTTCTAACTTAGCTGCAATGGATTGCCCCATAATTACTTTGTTCCTGCGCCAGCGAATGCCACTCAAAATGCCCATCATTGTATCATGTTGACTCATGAAGCGATTAGAAGTCTCAATACAAACCCACAGCTGGCATAAGTATTAAATGCTTATAGAAGCGTTTAGAGTGCCAGCCTCCTGTGTGTTGCTGGGGGCAAAGAATGGTAACACTGCGGCCTACTAGGCATGTTGTAAGAGGCGACTGATGTAGGTGCCTAGGGAAGCTGCCCTAGTAAATAAAAAGTGTCGCAGAAATCGGATGTACTGGCCTACTTGTGGGTGCATAACTGGCACAATGTACAATCGCTCTTAGGCTCAGATCACATACAAATCACAAAGAGTGGTTTAACATGTGGTTCTTCTTCTTTGCGTTGTTCTTTACAACCAATTTTAATCACTCTTTGTGATATGTTTGATCTTTGCCAAGAACGTGTATATGTTGCACATTGGTTTGGTAGGCCCCTAAACGCATAGACTTCTACACGTTTAGGACACATGCATCCGATTTCAGCCAAACCTCCTTAGTCACCTCTTACGACATGCATGGCAGGTAACAGTGGTTCTATTCTTTACACCCCAAATTTGGGCCCCAGTAACCACTCGGGCGAACATGTGATTGTTCAAAGAAGGAGAGTGCCAACACGACAGTCCACCCCTTAAGTTAGCAGTTCACGCAAAAGGGAACAGCCATCACAACAAAGCACAGCTGTCTGCACATACATTACTACATAAGTTAATACATTAACTAAATGGAGTCCTGCAAGAGTGTCCAACGTGGCCTCCGATAACAAATGGCTGGCGTGCTCAGGTAAAAATGATAGGAAATAAGACCACAACTATCATGTGATGCTCGCATTCCAGTATTGTTGTATTTAGACTAATTCATTTGAATAAAAACAACACAATATGCTAAATCAAGGTTATACTATGTTACAAATTAAGTTTAAAGCTAAGGAATATCAGTATTTTTTACACTTTCATCAATAAATAACGAACGGAGTAAAATTGCCAAAAAAAAACCTTACAGTGTTCTATCAAACATATACAAAAACCAGCCCCAATTAAACAGGAATTTTCGGTTTCCCGTCTGAGTTAGTCGGCCTTATATTGCCAGGGGTCATGGTCCAACATACAATTAGCAGAGGAAACATACATGCCCCAACCCCTGCATCAGTCTAAGACAACCTATATGGAGATGTATGTAGACCGGTTCACCACTAACTACTTTAGAAGTATACAAGTTATCTGACAATTTTTTAAGAAGAACTATTAGGAGCTGTGAGCGCCTGTAGCTTAAGCGGTAGTGAGCTCGATCACCATCCAAGCGTTTCTGGTTCAAACTCTGCGGCAGGCAGTTTGAAACAAATCATTTCTGTGGGATTTTTATGAAATGTAAAAATAGACATCACCGTTCAGAAAACAATGGTAAACTACTGAACGTATAAGTGATGCCTAGAAAATCAACAACTCATTTTACTGTGGTTGATGGCTACGTCCTGTAAAGGATATGCCACGATTTTCATTTCATTAGGAGCTGCTCAGAGTGTTTAAGAATTTAACATATTATAGTACTTTACAAATCTCATGCCCTCAAACTTCTTCTAATACCCAATAACCATTACATGAAATACAAGGTAATTTTTCATGTGGTGTATGATTTGCAATGACATTATTAATATATCATTTAAATTTATGTAGGTATTGCCGTTTTATTGAAGCGACAATTTTCTTTGATCTTTGACTACCTACTAGTTATTATTCTTTACTGTAATCCTGTTTTGCCTCACAGCATCAGGTTAAGAAGAGATTTCTAGAACAGGCTTTTTTGTGCTCTTCATAAACAGTGTCTTTCATCACCGCTGTTATCTCTGAGGTCCATCTTTTGTATGACCGGCCTTTTGCTTTGTATCCCATGTATCTGAGCAACATTGCTCTTTAAGGTGCACTGTCTGTTGGTAATCTGCTTATGTTGCAAAAGGCCGGTCACGCAAAAGATGGACCTCAGAGATAACAGAGGCTACGAAAGAGACTATTTATAAAGCGCATACTAGGGCCCGTTTTAGAAATTTCTTCCTGACCTGACGCTGTGAGGCAAACAGGATTCGAGAAAGAAAGAAAGACTCTCAGGTCAACCCAGCCTCAATTGGGTACCATAAAAGCAGTGGAAAGAAAAGATGGCAGGAGTGATATTGACATCACCCATCATGTGCCGATGATCAATAAAAAATACAGACCTAACACCATATTCCCTGATATACCTCAAGATATGAAAAAAGAGATTTTTACCTTACTCTAACTTTTCCACCTATTCCTTTTTACACCCTGTGTCCGAACAGAGGAGTTTCAGGGATGTCATTCTCAGTCTCCTACCAGATTGAGAGAGATGGGTGTCGGTATTGGTGCAGCTCAAAAAGAACGACATAGGAAATATGCAGTAAGAATGATTAATCAACATTGAACTGGCATGTTGGGCCGCTGGATGCTACTGGATTTGTTAAGGTGGAGATCGGAGCACTTAGGAACATGTCTGGAGTGCTGTGATGATAGGCTTCATATCGTTGATAACAAGTCTAAAAAAGGTCTAAAGATGAAGGGTAGACTTCATTGTACTGGGTTTTTCCTATATGGCTCTGTCTCTGTGGGCAGCGATGGTATGCCATCTACTGAGAACATTGCACAAAGCATGAACTCCTTAGCTCCAGCAACAATCCTAGGATCTCATGAAAAAATTGCACGTGTCTCGGTTGATAACAAGTGAGAGAGCAAAATATTTCTGTGATAGTGTGTGTGAATTTTGTTAGCAGTTAATGTATTAAGATCTGTTCTTTGTTAGCAGAGCAGTACTGGTTTCTGGATGGGTGGTCAGCAGACAAACAGTGACAACCAGGTAGCATCTTACAACACAAGTGATAATTCTATGGATGAGAAACGGCAGAGGTTACTGCAGCAGCAAAACTTGACCTTAGAAGCTCAGAGACAGATCCAACAAGGGGTCATGAACATGGCTTCGCAGATGTATGGTATCGTTCAGCAACAGTCGCAGCAACAGACATCACAGCAGCAGCAACAGCAGCAAGGGACATGGTCTAACAACAGTGGCTACAGCTCCACCAGCAGTTGGAACATGGCAGGGGGCGACACCTCAAACTACCAAGGCTACACAGCTGACCAGTATGGGAACTGGTATCAACAACAGTAGTGTTATGTGTCTGTTGAGACTGTGTGTGTGTGTATGTGTATGGGAATGTGTGTGATTGATGTATTATTGTTATTCATATGCGTTGCACTTCAGGCAAACTCATACTTACTTACTTATTCCTCTCCTCGTGGAGCATAGGGCCTCAACAGTTGTTCGTCACTTTTCTCGGTATCTATCTTCTTTTTTATGGTCTCCCAGGATAGTTGAGCACTCTTCAGTTCCTCAAGAAGACTTCGTCTCCAGGTCTGCTTAGGTGTCTTCTTTTCATTTTCCTTGCTGGCTCCACTCAAGTGCTTGTCTAGTGACACTCAACTGTGTCTTCCGTAGGGTATGCCCGACCCATCGCCATTTTCTCCTCTTAACCTGGGTCATTATGGGTTCCTGTCCTGTTCTTATCTTCAGGTCTGTGTTTACAACTGTCATACCATCTCAGTCTGAGAATCCGCAGAAGGCATCCATTGACAAAGGTCTGAATCTTATTTGTATTTAACTTGGTGACTCGCCACATTTCCAAGCCATACAGCAACACAGATTGCCATACAGGCAAACCCATATGTCTCTCTTATTCCTCTGTGTTCCTCGTGGAGCATAGGACCTCAGCCAACAATTGTTCTTCTCTTTCCCTGGTTGCTGGCCATTTTCTTTACGACTTCCCATGATAATCTGGCATCCTTAAGTTTATCAAGAAGACTATGCCTCCAGGTCTGTACATAGCATCCCCTATTCCCTTGCCGGGTTCCATCCCTTTGCGTATGTAGTGACACTCGACTGTTTTGCACAGATTATGCTCGACCCACTGCCATGCTTGATACGCTGATGGTTCCTATAGCTAGCTGGTTAAACATCTCAGATGCTTGTATCGATGCTTAATGTGTAATAGCGTATTTTATTCTAAGACTCACAGCCTTATTAGTTATGATTGTTCTGTCTCTCTTACTGTCATGCTCCAGTCAAAGCATAGTAGTCATTAAATTCCGGTATGAACGTCTGTAGTCTAAGCGGTAGAGATCACAACCCAAGGAGTACCTGGTTTAAACTCCGCGGCGGACAATTTTGGAATCAAATTAGTTCCCTTGGTTTTTTTTTATGAACTGTAAAAATAGACCACACAGTTCAGAAAGCAACGTCAAACTACTGAATGTATAAGTTATGCCTAGAAAATAAACGACTCGTTTACTGTAGTTGATGGCTACGTCCTGTAAGGGATATGCCATGATTTTCATTTTTTTCATTCAAAATAAAGGTACATCACATATTGTCTCTGAACTGGTTCTGAACAACGTAATCATTTCCCTTTTTGCACATACAGAGCACTTCCGTTTTTTCACTCAATTATAATATTGTATTTACATTTATTGTTCTTTCTTGTATCTTTCTGGGGAGAGTACCCAACTTATTTGTAGACAGAGTCGACTCCAACAGTCTCAGTTTGGAATATCTTCATTGCACTACGGACATGTCCATAGGTTCTCCGATCAGTTTTGCAATATCTCCAACAGCTTCCAGCGACTAACCTTACCAGTTGGATTTTGATTGATGTGCCTACTCATATACCTGTTGTGCTGTTCTTTTCTGGCTTCTTCAGTCCCAGCTCTTGCAAACTAGCTGTTGATGTGGATTTCTGGCTTCTTCAGTCCCAGCTCTTGCAAACTAGCTGTTGATGTGGATTTCTGGCTTCTTCAGTCCCAGCTCTTGCAAACTAGCTGTTGATGTGGATTGTTTTAAATGAAAATCTTCTTTGTGGTCATACTTTATGATGGTATTCAGAATATCAGCTCTATCCATTGGCTGACCTTCTGATATAGTGGTAGAGCCAGCCAGTCTGTCTGCTCTCTCATTGCCATCAACACCCATGTGTCCTGAAACAGAACGAAAACGAATGTAATTCTACAAATTGTTGAAGCGTGTAGGGATTCAGTCCATTGCTTGCACGCCTACAACTTCAGGTGTGTAGTGCTATGCATAAAGTTACAGAAAATCCTACTCAGATAGAGTCTATTGGTGACCACTGCAGCATCTTCTCTCTTGTGTAAACATCACTTTCTCTTGTAGCTTACACATAGACCTGTATAGTATTCTTTCCACTATTGTCTCACTGGATCTCTGTGGTTAAGCTTTCGCCTTGCGTTTCCAAAATCATGGGTTCGAATCCGGGCCGGGCATTTTTGTTCACGAGTGAATTTTTTTCCAAGAAGCTCATGGGATTGTTGCCAGAACTACGGAGTTTGTGCTTTGTGCAATACTCTCGATGGGTGGCGTGTCATTTCTGCAAGAGGACCAAGCCATAGGGGGTAAATCCCGGGGGAAATGAAGTCAATTCTTCAGCTCATTGAGTTTGTGTCTCGGTATGTCATAGTATTCTTGTAGTGCAGTCTTGAAGTATATACTTTGCAGACTGGAGCGCCTGTACACATGTGGAATTGTCAATTATAAATTATGTACATATGTGTTTCTGTAAAGTCAATTGTGTCTTGTTCGAAGGTGCAGAATGACAACTTGTTCTAACCTGTTCATATTTTGATAGTTATTCTGTGTTAGTGTTGATAGAACAGAGCTTTAACCATTTCATAATAAGAAATATTTGAGTAGTCTTCATGTGTTGGTATTGATAGAACATATCTTTTACTAATAATTAATTCCTTATTTGCCACAACTATTTAGTACATCACTATTGAATTTTAATCAGTGTGCCCACAAGCCCATGTTCACAAAGAAGTAGACAAGACATTCAAGGAACATTTCATACTAGCAGGGGTCTCTGTGGTTCTTACCTTGCATTCGAAGGTTGGGGTTCGAATCCGGACCGCACAGTTCTGTTCACAAGTGCTAAGTGAATTTTTTTCCAGAGATCCCTAGGATTGTTGCAGGCCCTACGGAGTTCATGCTTTGTGCAGTACTCTATGCAGGTGGTGTGCCATTTCTGTGGAGAGGGGCCGAGCCATATAGGGTAAAACCCGGTGCAATGTAGTCAATCCTTCAGCTTTAGACCGATTAGATTATTCTGGGGGCACTATATTGTACAACAAGGGAAAGAAAGAACTAGGAGAAGATGAGGGCAGGATGTGATAGATGAGTTGAGTATGACTGTAGTAGACGCCAGACACTTCATGCAGGACAGGAGGCAATTAGGCTGATGGCAGCCACTCTCCGACAGGGACGATCTAACTGCTGAGGATGATAAGGGAGGGATCAGAATATTTTCTATTTATTTATGTTTTCTAATATGTCTGAAAAAATGTGGTATGGTCAAGGGGATAGAACACTGACTGTTCTTTTGATAAATACTTGAGTTGTTCTCTGGTGTATGCACATCCATCATCACATAGCTTGTCCTTTGCTGAACTTTGTCCTCATCACAACCCACCTGAAAATCTCTTGTTCTCTAGCAAGTTATTCCTCCTTTCCCAGCGTCATCTGTTCTTCTTTTTTAAAATTCTGTTTTGCCTCACAGTATCAGCTGTTCTCCTGTTTTGCCTCACAGTATCAGCTGTTCTCCTGTTTTGCCTCACAGCGTCATGATAAGAAGAGATATCGAAAGTTCTTTGTGTGCGCTCATAAATAGTGTTTTTCACTGCCTCTGTTCTTTTTGTGGTCCACCTTTGTATGGACAGCCTTTGCTTTGTATCCACTGTATCGATAACATTGCTCCTCTTTTAGGCGCACTGTCTGTTGGTAATCTGCTTATGTGGCTGAACCATTTAATTAGTTGTTTCTAGATGATGTTCAGTACTGATGTTTTCCTGTCTTCATTTCTCAACTGGTCTCCATAGACACTTCATCTCTGTCTTGGTTAGTTTTCTATTGTTTGATGTCAGCATCCAGGTTTGGCACTGATAGCATAATGTTGAGAGAAAGATTGTGTTGAACAATGCTCTTTTAGTGTTCATGGTGACATGTTTGTATTTCAAAATTGGTGCCATTTGTTCTATGATTTGATTTGCTTTATTGCATCGATGTTGGATTTCGTTAATTCTTCCATATGTTCAAAGTTTCTTTACTGTTCTTTTGCCACCTTCATTTTGGTCGTTCCCTGTCCTGTCTTCCAGGAACCATGACCTCCATTACTGTTTACTCCAAACCACTCTGACCTTTAATGTAACTAAAATATTTCACATAGTAGGCACACTCAACATCATCATCAGTCCTCGTCATGTCCCGAAGGACAAATAGGACAGACACACAAAAATGCTCACTCAATTCAATTTTGTGCCATTCTTTATAAATCAATCTTAGTTCTATACATGTTTTTGAGCTCTTCTCTGTGCCTCTGAAGTCGGAGAAGGCACGCAGGTTTGGCAGGGGACGCTAATAGTAAGGAAAGCAAGCCTTCACACAAAAATCAGATACACCATATTGTGCGCTCTGGCACCTTGGAAACCACACAGAAGTATGAGAATTAAGTCATTATGTAATAGATTTGTTGGTATTACTTTTTTAAATTTCCACTGTTCATTTAAAAAATGATTAAATGTCATTTGAAGCATGATCGTTTCAACAGTTTTTGTTTCTTTCAGTATTTAATCATAGTCTCTATCTTACTCCTGCCTGTTTTATTCCTATCTGTTTTATTCCTATCCATCTTACTCCTATCTGTCTTACTCCTATCTGTCTTTTTCCCTATCTGTCTTACTCCTATCTCTTCCCAAATTTTGTTTGCGTTCTTCTGCTATAAATTCTGGCATAGTCATTGAGCCTAATATGACAACTCTGGCATTCCAAGCTTTGTAATAGTGTTAGTGGTGAGAAGGAAAAAAATGTATCAAATTCCAATAGGCCACAGATAAACAAGTCAAAAGTTCAAAAGTTTAATTAAGTAGGGCGACCCCACGAAGCTGTTTAAAAATCAACGGCTAGGTTTCCCAAAATAAATTAGCAGGCAAGCCATTATGGAAATACTCGAATTTCGAAAGATAAATAGGATGGCCTGATTTGTTAAAGACTGAGATGGGAAATTAAGCAGGGATGCCGGACAGATTTATGGACGATTTCTCAGGAAGATAGACACCGGTAGAGTCAGTAATCATTAGTATGATAATGAAACGAAATGGAGATATTTTGGGGCAAGAAAAAGGTGGGTTTTGGTCCCATATAAATAAGACAGTGACGGAAATTGAAAAGGAAGAGAAGAGACGTGCAGAAAGACAGCTAGAGAGAGGCGTGCAGAGCGTGAAAACTTGCAGAGCTACGCAAAGGGCAGACGGAATGGCCCAGTGTGCTGCGTTGAAGAGACTGAAATTGAGTTGAATATGTAGTATGGCTAGACACTCCGACAGCCGATAGGACACATATAGAGAGAAACAACTTAGCAGTAGCAACTTAGCAGAAGAGACTTAGCAGAAAGACTTTAGAACTCGGATAGAGATTTGCAACATGGAAGAGTCTTGCAAAACTCCCAAAAGGGCAGAGCGGAATGGCCCAGTGTGCTGAGTTGAAGAGAGCGACCAACGCTGACTTCGGATATGTAGTATAACTAGACATGTGTAGTGTGGACAGCAGATTCATAAATAGATCCACACAGCAGAGTAGCCACGATCAGACCTATAGACAAATCTGATAGAGAATAAAGTAGCATCTTATAGAGACAGACAGCACTAGAAAGCCTTACCTGTTCAACTTGAAATATATATCTTCTAAATTGCCATTTGTAGAAAAGTGACCAAGTTATCAGAGCCTCGTTTTACAGATATGATCTTAATGTATAAAAGCAAACTTTCATCAAGAGACAGAAAATAGACACTTTGAAGAAATATATATATTTGAAGTCACAAGTAACAGACCCATGGAACACTCAACCGAACAGCTGTTCCACAGAAAACTCTTAACATTTTAAAATAGACAGAGGCATTCTAAGGACTTCAGACTAACCTGTACAATACAATTATGTGATGAACTTGTATTAGAGATTCAATAAGTGTAGGACTTGAATAGTGAAGATTTGTGCTTATATAATCAAGTGGTTATAGTTTAGCATTTTTATATTGTAAGGTGATATATCATTTTCAGAGTGAGGTAATCATGTTGGGACTATATTGTATGTTATATATATATATGTATGAATATGATATATGTGTTGTAGATGTAAAGGTGCTATATAGGTGAAATATATGAATATAATAAAGATTGAAATACAGAATTGGGTTTCATATATTTATATGAAGGTTAATTAGGGCGTGATTAATATATTAGAGACTACAGAGAGAGATAGCCCACAAATGTTGCCGTTGCCCAAGGATGGAACACAGGATTACAGTAGCCAAGCAGTTTGGGCTGTTTACATTTAAATGGTTTCCGTTGACCAGGATAGAACCCCCTGGATTGAATAAAAAAAAGCCACTATGATTAGACAGTGGAATTACGATAGAGAGAAGAAACAGAAAATAAATTCAGGAATTTAAAAAGTTAAGGTATTGTTTACCTAAGTCAAGACAGGGTCAGTCACGGCAGAAGTAAGGAATAAGAGGCGTTGTTGTACTTGACCTGGAGGTCACTTTAGTAATAAATCTTGTTGATAGGATAGGCCACAGAGAAGTCTTGTTTTGGTTTTTACATTGACTAAATTCAGTTGGGTTAATTTTTTGTTTCCAGATAGTAGAATTCATTTAGAGATATTTTCTGGAAATTAATCATTGTATTAATCATTAGCGATTCTTCAAATTGTTCCAGGATAAATTTACTTTAATTTCAGTTGTGTTGGTAAGATATTACATACATTATATTAAAAGTTGATTGTTTGCTAAATTGATATCATGACAGAAGCAAGTAACTTATGTTAGGAGGTAGCAGATTGAAATCAATTTTTCTGGGGATAGTGTGCTATAATTGTGCTAGATTGGGCACGTTAGCATAGAATGTACATCTAGGAGACAGGGTTTGGAATTAAAATGGACAGCTTAGAAACTATTTGATGAATGCTGGGAGTGGCAGATATAAAAGGAGAAGATGGTCTTTTAAGAACAAAGAAGTTATGCTATTAACTGTTTCAAGAAATTAGAAACCAAATGTCAGACATTGAGATGAGACAAACTGAAGAACTTAAGCAGCAAAATTTCAACTTACTAGAGAAACTGCAGAATAGTATTGAAGATAACCAATCTATGGGTAGTACGATTGAAGATTTACGGAAACAGTTAGACAAAGCCGATAGACAACAGAGTGCTTTAGAAATTGAGTTAGAGGTGGTCGCAAGGAGTTGGATAGAATGAAAAATGAAGGTTTACGACAAGAGATTGACAAACGGAAATTGAAGTATAGGGATATTGCTGTTGGGGAAGATCAGAGCACGAGAGAAATATATAGCGCAGAGATGGAGAGAAGGAAAGAGACAACCGAGATGAAGAAGAGGTTAAAGAAGTTACAGATGACCGTTGATGAGCAAGATGAGGTAATAAAAGTGTTTCAGGAAGACGATAAATTCCAACTAGAAGAGATAAAGCGATTACAAGAAGAGACAAATAGGTTGACTGAAGACAAGGAAGGGCAGAGAAACATGATAGAAAATTGAATGACAGCTTGGCGCTGTGAGTATGGCAGGAGTAGAAGATAAACCAGGAAGAATATATGGAGTACAAATGGCGAACAAGGAAGTACAGGGAACCAAAAGTAAGATGATGGCATATCAGAAGGATCATGAAGTTGATAATCAGAAGCTTCCGCCTGGCCATCCATGCCATTTATGTAAAGGGTATTTGCTACTGCAGCTTATTTATCAAACCACGTAGAGGAGCATCAAAATTCAACGTCGATCAACAAAACAAAAGTAAAGGTATGCGCGTTAAAAGAAAAAGAGAACAGAATGTGAGGAGAAAGCATATTGGAAGGCAATGGAGAAGTCGGTGGAGAAGCCGCAGCAAAAATATCGTCAACAGAGAATAGAAGAGGCAGGCCTTGCAGCTGGGAAAAAGGAGAAAGAGAAAATAGAAAAGATGAAAAAGAGAAAAACGGAATCGGTGAACTAGGAGGGGGACAACAAGATGTAGCTAAGACATGTTTTCTGACAGAGATAGGTCAGCAAGCATTTAAGTGCAGTTTACAAATATTATGGAGGGCAATGGTAGACCTTAGTACTATATGTCTAGTGGAGTAGATATTTTCCATGCGTAGGAAAATTCATAGCTTCAAAGAGAGAGAGAGAGGTAGAGAGATAGAGGGGATAAAGAAGTGGTCATTAACAAAACATGTTTTTCAACTGGTATAATGATTAACCATGTAGTTAAAGGTCATAGTTTAAATTTTAAAAAATGATGATTTTAGTGACATTTATGTTGGTTTCATTATTTTCATGTCCAGGTTGGACAAGCGAAATGTGTTATTCACAATGTCATATGAGAGGTGCAAGAATATTGGTATGGATTACTGATTGGTAATAAAGATATTCGAGACATGCGAACATCTTCCAGGTTAAATTTTCAGATTTGACACGTATGGGAGAAAAGAAATTAATCTCAGGTTGAACAGACAAATGGGGAAATCGAAGGTTCATGAAGAATTTACCATGTTGAGAAAGGAATAATTTTGTTGTATTTTATGTGATAGGATTTTTATTGATATTGACATGTTTTGTTGTTATATATGGCATGGTTGATTCAGCAAGTGTTTACACCATAGGGAGCATATGCTGGTTTTATAACAATAACTATGTCAGTCCAGGGTTTGGTATTTCAGGGATTGGAACATTTAATGCCCTGTGGTACTGTGACTTACCTGTAAGGTGTGAATTTTTCATAAAGGTTGGAGGAAAAAAAGGGCTGGTCAGTAGGGCCGAGACTACAGAGAGAGTCCACGAGGTCATGGTTGTTATGGTGTGAGAGTCCCCTATCATGTTCAACATTTCTGAATGCTAGACAGTTTCTGTTGTATTGTTGGTTGTTGATGGTACAATATTGAGATGTCTGTTTACAAAAAAGTATAGTAATACATGCCTTTAATGTAGAGGGGAAATGAAATATGTGGTGAAATCAAGAGTAGATGTCATGCATTGGGAAAGGTCTTGTTATAAGCATTTAATGGACTGAGCATGGTGGTTAGAGTAATCTCTGAGATGCATACGGTACACGTGAGAATGTAAGTCAAGATGGGACTTACTAGTACAGATGTTTTGAGAGGTGATAGGACTCGAATCTTGGTGAGTAACATTGGAACACATTCCAAAGTGTATTTTGGGAAGTTAATGATGATTTTTCAGAGCCAAGTATGCCAGTAAAAAACGGTTTCTTCGTGTAACTGGATGTGGTAGGAAGATCATCGATTTAGGTGGCTACGAGTAAATTTTGGCAGACACAGTAAGGAATAACTGTAAAAGGAAAATCACATGAGCTGTAGAGAGGATAAACTCTGCAAGGGGATCTTGCGTGAAACTTGACTCACTCACAACCATTATAGAAGGACGGATATGGGGACTATAATGAGTTACGAAATGATGATTCATGATGGTTATCTAATCATGCTGAATTGGTGTCATGAATCTTGATTTATGTTTACATATTAATTCCTTTTTTCTTGATGTTGATTTTGGATTAATGACATATTTCATGCATTTTGATTGATATTTGAAGTTTTGTTGTAATGTATTTTGAAAATGTTCTCTTTGGTTGTGGGATTGGTGTTTTATATGAATATGTTTGTATAACTGATGTTTTCAATGATAATGAATGATTAATAATGATTATTGATAAATTAGTGAACTGAAAACCGTAGTAATGGAACTTGGTGGTAATATTGGTAGAGAACCATGGGGAGAAAGGGGATGAAATCTTCTTTCCACAGAGAAGAATGCTGGTTCTACACGGAGGAGATTAAGCTCCAGTAGATCAGTTGACATGCTCATGTCATGGGGTTAGGAAAGTAAATTTAGTCTTATTAAACAGTGGTTTGGTACAAGAGTGTACAATTAAGTTCAGATGAACTATGTTGAGATTCCTTTTGGATACTTGAATAATTTAGTTTTTCATGTTGTGCTTATATGGGTATTTTTATGTTGGCATTTGAGATGTATATTTAGACTTCAAGTGGGGCTCACATGTTTTGTGGGTTAGTAGGAAAATGTTCTAGGGACAGGAGATGCGCTGCATATCTTATAGAGGTTAGAAGGGTAAGTTTGATCAGGATCAATCTTGAAAGAATACAGGGGAAAATTATGTAATAGTGTTCGTAGGTAGAAGGACAAAAATGTATCAAATTCCAATAGGCCACAGATAAACAAGTCAAAAGTTCAAAAGTTTAATTAAGTAAGGCGACCCATGAAGCTGTTTAAAAATGCAGCGGCTAGGTTTCCCCAAAATAAATTAGGCAGACGAAGCCATTATGGAAATACTACATGAATTTCCGAAAGATAAGTAGGATGGCCTGATTTGTTAAAGACTGAGATGAGGAATTAAGCAGGGACGCGGACAGATTTATGGACGATTTCTCAGGAAGATAGACACCGGTAGAGTCAGTAATCATTAGTATGATAATGAAACAAATGGAATATTTTGAGGCAAGACAAGGTGGGTTTGGTCCCATATAAATGACGGTGGCGAAATTGAAAAAGGAAGAGAAAGAGCGTGCAGAAGAGACAGCTAGAGAAGAGGCGTGCAGAGCGTAAGAAACTTGCAGAGCTCGCAAAGGGCAGACGGAATGGCCCAGTGTGCTGCGTTGAAGAGACTGAAATTGAGTTCGAATATGGAGTATGGCTAGACACTCCGACAGCCGATAGGACACATATAGAGAGAAACAACTTAGCAGTAGCAACTTAGCAGAAGAGACTTAGCAGAAAGACTTTAGAACTCGGATAGAGATTTGCCGAACATGGAGAGAGTCTTGCAAAACTCCCAAAGAGGCAGAGGAATGGCCCAGTGTGCTGAGTTGAAGAGGCGACCAACGCTGACTTCGGATATGTGAGTATAACTAGACATGTGTAGTGTGGACAGCAGATTCATAAATAGATCCACACAGCAGAGTAGCCACGATCAGACCTATAGACAAATCTGATAGAGAATAGAAGTAGCATCTTATAGAGACAGACAGCACTAGAGAAAGCCTTACCTGTTCAACTGGAAATATATATCTTCTAAATTGCCATTTGTAGAAAAGTGACCAAGTTATCAGAGCCTCGTTTTACAGATATGATCTTAATGTATAAAAAGCAAACTTTCATCAAGAGACAGAAAATAGACACTTTGAAGAAATATATATCTTTGAAGTCACAAGTAACAGACCCATGGAACACTCAACCGAACAGCTGTTCCACAGAAAACTATTAACATTTTAAAATAGACAGAGGCATTCTAAGGACTTCAGACTAACCTGTACAATACAATTATGTGATGAACTTGTATTAGAGATTCAATAGAGTGTAGGACTTGAATAGTGAAGATTTGGCTTATATAATCAAGTGGTTATAGTTTAGCATTTTATATTGTAAGGTGATATATCATTTTCAGAGTGAGGTAATCATGTTGGGACTATATTGTATGTTATATATATATATGTATGAATATGATATATGTGTTGTAGATGTAAAGGTGCTATATAGGTGAAATATATGCATATAATAAAGATTGAAATACAGAATTGGGTTTCATATATTTATATGAAAGGGTAATTACGGCGTGATTAATATATTAGAGACTACAGAGAGAGATCGCTCACACATGTACACCTTGTTGAGTCTCAGATGGCTTGGGCCTTACGAGTGATGGTAGAATCCCAAAGTTAATATGACAACTCTGGCATTCCAAGCATGTACACCTTGTTGAGTCTCAGATGACCGGGGCCTTGTGTTCCTTACGAGTGATGGTAGAATCCCAAAGCGTATAGGTTAGGTGCTTGTCTCTCATGCCAAAGGTACCAGGTTCGCTCCCTCGTGGAGCCATCTGATCTGGATATTTTTTCAGATCCCTGATCTCAGTGTATGTGAGATAGAGTCCCTTGTCCTATCGGATATGGACGATAAAATGTAGGTTCCTTGTTCAATTTGAGCACGTAAAAGAGCCATTGGCAGTTCAAAATCGAAAAGAGCAGGGTGGAAAGCCTCTGCCCGGGCAAAATTCATTAGAAAAGATTTAAAATCGATTTCAGAACTGATTAACTGCACCGATGAGAGCGAGTTGTGGAGTAACTGCACATTAGGAGAGCGAGTTGTGGAGTAACTGCACCGAGTGTGAGTTATGGAGTAACTGCACCGAGGAGGACGAGTTGTGGAGTAACTGCACCGAGGAGAGCGAGTTGTGGAGTAACTGCAATGAGGAGAGCGAGTTGTTGAGTAACTGCACCGAAGAGTGCAAGTTGTGGAGTAACTGCACCGAGGAGTGCGAGTTGTGGAGTAACTGCACCGAGGAGTGCGAGTTGTGGAGTAACTGTACCGAGGAGTGTGAGTTGTGGAGTAACTGCACCGAGGAGAGCGAGTTGTGGAGTAACTGCACCGAGGAGTGCGAGTTGTGGAGTAACTGCACCGAGGAGTGCGAGTTGTGGAGTAACTGCACTGAGGAGAGTGAGTTGTGGAGTACTGCACTGGGAGAGCGAGTTGTTGAGTAACTGCACAGAGGAGAGTGAGTTGTGGAGTAAATGCACCGAGGAGAGTGAGTTGTGGAGTAACTGTACAGAGGAGAGCGAGTTGTGGAGTAACTGCAATGAGGAGAGCGAGTTGTGGAGTAACCGCACAGAGGAGAGCGAGTTGTGGAGTAACTGTACCGAGGAGAGCGAGTTGTGGAGTAACTGCACTGAGGAGAGCGAGTTGTGGAGTAACTGTACCGAGGAGTGCGAGTTGTGGAGTAACTGCACCGAGGAGAGCGAGTTGTGGAGTAACTGCACCGAGGAGAGTGAGTTGTGGAGTATCTGCACTGAGGAGAGCGAGTTGTGGAGTAACTGTACCGAGGAGAGCGAGTTGTGGAGAGACATGATATCCTACGCCGACAGGCATGACGCTTGTTTGACTGAATAACATAGGGCGCCAGGAATGTATCAGACGGGGCGCCACGTAAGACAACGATACTATATTATGTGGAGAAAATTCATCAAATTCTTGAGCAATATTTTTCATGCTTATTGGTGCACTGCGTAGACGATCCGTCACTGTGCCCCTTTCATCTAAATCGATTACGATACAAGTTCCGTAAATTACCGAAAATGAGTCATGGCTCGGTCTGTGGTGGGAGTAGGATGGGGTATTACCCGCTTATATTGTGCAGCGCACTCGTCCATTGTGACATATTATTAATCATTACCACATCTGTCGTCCTGCAGATTAGAGGAGAATTTCAATTTAAATCTACACCGATAACACCAAGTCCGTGTGTGAGCCCGCATTTCTTTCATTATACGTAATCTCTTTCGTTCGCAGACGACGATGAAAATGCCCGGATGTCATGCATGTAAATGAGACATAGGTGGACAAATAATGAGGTAAAATCGATAAGTGTTCAAACTACATATTGGCGAGACCGCTTTAAAAAACATTTATCAATCGATTAATCCAAGTAGAGACGGGAGATCGATCACACTTTTCTAATCAACAAGCAAATAAAAAGTTCAACTAGGCAAACGTTTCGTCCTTAGTCAGTTTTTTGTGGTTACTTTTTCAAATAATTTTTTCAGTAGTAAACTTCAAGTAGATTTGGTTAACGTGCGTCATATCTATATGTATTGATTGATGGGATCATTATCATTGCACTTCAGTGAGTAACCATGTGTGATCCGATCTCTTTCTTACACAGGAAGATCCCAGCTGCAGTGCACGAACTCTGTAGCACTGGTGAGGGTTCCCGATGTAGTTTTGAAGATACACTGTAGTTTCAATGGCACTAAAATAAACCAAGTGAAAGAATTCAAATACTTAGGAAGCATATTCACAGAAGACGGAAAACTGGATAGCGAGATAGAGGCTAGAGTGCAAAAGCAAATGCTGTAACCTACCAGCTAGCCCCACTGTTAAGGCACCCAAAATTTCACAGGCAGCTAAGCAACAGATGATCAACAGCATTTTTATACCTACTTTGTATTACCAGAGCCAAACATTGACATTGAGCAAAGCGCAGTCACAAAAATAACTACATGTGAAATGCATTGCCTGCGAAAAGTTACCAACACAAGAAAAGACAGAATCTCTAACATCAGCATAAGAAAGAAAATTGGCACAAAACCGTGCTTGAATTTCATATTCACAAAATAGATGAGACTGCAGTAAAACTATTTGATTGGCAAAACACGTAATCACAAAGTACTGTAGTTTTACAAATTACATAAACAATGACAAAATACAGCAACGTTTCGACCAACAAGGCCTTTATCAAGCAAACGAAGAACAGGAGTAACAAATTTTTAAAAACAAATGGACGACCAAATACAAACGTTTCTAATCATAAACGTTTGTATTTGGTCGTCCATTTTTTTTTAATTTGTCACTCCTGTTGTTAGTTTGCTTGATAAAGCCTGTTGTCGAAACGATGCTGTATTTTGTCATTGTTTTTGTAAATTGTAAAACTACAGTACTTTGTGATTACGTGTTTTTAATTACATAGAGAAACAAAGAATGAAGTGGTTTGGCCACTTAATAAGAATGCATCCAAACTCCACAGTATACAGAGTCTTCTACAACAGAACATCGGGAAAGAAGGCAAGAGGTAGACCACAGAAAAGATGATTAGATGGCGTAGCAGAATCCTGTGAAAGAGCAAAGATAACAAGACACCAGAACAGCGCAAGACAAAAACAGAAAACCACGACACTGGGCAACAACCCGGTAGCAGTGTGACGACACTGGGCAACAACCCGGTAGCAGTGTGACGACACTGGGCAACAACCCGGTAGCAGTGTGACGACACTGGGCAAACAACCCGGTAGCAGTGTGACAACAAAAGAAGAAGAAGAATAAGATAGTTTGTAGGAATTTTATTTGTAATCTTTTTCTAATGAATTTTGCCCGGGCAGCGGCTTTCCAGCCTGCTCTTCTCAATTTTGAACTGCCAAGTGTTCTTTTACATGCTCAAATTGAACACGGGACCTACTTTTATCGTCCGTCTCCGATAGGACTAGGAACTTGATCTCACCTACGCAGGGATCTCTGGGAAAAAATATCCAGATGGCTCCAGGAGGGAGCGAACCTGGTACCGTCGGCACGAGAGGAACATCTAGCCTCTACGCCACAGAGATACATATAGTCTTCTTCTTCTCTTCTACCATTTACTTCTTTATAGAAGTGTTGGGAAGAGTGGGGGACGTAGTGATCTTGTTCGTGCTTGTTTTAAGGCACTTTGTTGTAAGCTGATATTCATTTTCGTACTGCTGTTCTTGATGCCGTGGCTCCATCTTTTGCGTGGTCTTCCTCTTGCTTTGTACTCGTTATACTTTTTCTATGCGGCTCTCTGTGGTAGGCGATACCAGGGCATTCTTGTCAGGTGTCCAAACCATTTAATCTGTTGTTCTTTCATGAATTGCATGACTGGTTTCACATCCAGTCGTCTTCTGATATTTTCATTTCTAATTGTGTCTCTTATTGCCACACCTGTAGCTCTTCTAAGACACATCATCTCTGTCGTTATGATTTTCCGCTCATTAGCTGCTGTTATTGGCCATGTTTGACACTGGTAACATAGTGTTGGCCAGAAAATAGTTCTTATAAGATTTGCTTTAGATTTTAGCGGAATCTCTTTATATGACAACAGTGGTGTTAACTGTCCCAGTACTTGGTTAGCTTTTGTGCAACGATTACTGATTTCGCTATCGATACTTCCATCTACTGTGAAAATTGCTCCTAAGCATTTGGCCTCAAATGTTTGTTTTATTTCTTCGTTCTGAAGTGTTATTGTAAGGTTTTCTGGCTGTCTGTCAATACTGAAATATGGATGCGAGTCATTGACAATAAATAAACAGATAGCAAAATCTTGGGAGGCCAAAATGCCATGACGTAGTTTAGTAACCAATAACTAGAAATAATGCTCCGACACGTCTTGTGGTTGGTGATTCAAAGTTACAGTTGTTGACATGTTTATGATAGAGTTGACAGAGTTACAAACACAGACCTGTGGATAAGAGCAGTACAAGAACCCATGATGAAAAGAGTAGGAAAAAATGGTGATGGATCGGGCATACTCTGCGTACGTCACCGTCGAGTGTCACTAGACAGGCACTTAAGTGGAACCCGCAGAAAAAGGGGACGTCCTAAACAGACCCGGAGTCGGAGTCTCCTTGTGGAACTGAAGCATGTTGTACAATCATGGGAAGTCATAAATAAAATTATATGAGTATGTCATGTCTGCAGTACAGGAAGTTGAAATTTCGTCTGTACTCTTTGTCTGATAAAGGCCTTTTGGTCGAAACGTCGCTGTAACTTTTTTCGCGCTTTAGAAATCTATACTACTTTGTATTTACATGTTTTGCTAAAGAAAACAGCCGGAGACCGGGAAAAGTGGAGATCAACTGTTAAGGCCCTATGCTCCCCGAGCAGCGGAGAGGAGTGCGATGATAGAGCAACGTTCTGCAAAAAAAATCATCCTACATGATGATGAAAGCAAAGTTGTTCAAAAATCATCCTACATGATGATGAGAGCGAAGTTCTTCAAAAAACATTCTTCATGAAGATGGATATCTAACTTTACTGTACCATATTTTTGGAGTTATACTGTAGTGTGTTGTCAGATCTGATTGGGCCTATGGTAGGCCGTCAAAACTGACCGGCCACATCTGTCCCCCACTTATAATGCAGAACGTTTAAGCTGAACAATTTCAATGTAGAAGCTTAGCCATGGATATATACATATGTTACCAGATTTCTTTTCTAGACTATGCTAATCCTGTTTACGCCTGCTTTATAGCACAAAACAAGGATTACAAACTCAATTTAAATTAATAGTAAATCAATCTGGCAATGACTGTTCTGCTAGCATTTTTTTATTTCTGTTTTTTTTGTTTTGAAATGAAAATGTTCATTTTCTTTCGTATCTAGGAAACTCTTATTTGTCCACGTCGTAGTTTTTAATCAATTGTATTGACCTATTTTTGTTGTTCAAATGTTGAATAGAATTACAAAACGAAATCGTTTGCATTTATCTTCTTCTTCTTCAGCGATCTCTGGTCATGCGATTAATTTACTGTGAGCCACAAACTGGGCAGTCAGCTTCAGGTCTGTTAGGTTTTCCCAAAGCTTAGTTTTCAGGTCGACTGGGTGTGGCCACATGCTACTTCTCAGCTCACCCAGGAGAGGACAGTCTTGCAGGATATGCTCTGGTGTCTGTTCCGCCTGCTGACACTGGCAGAGAGCTGTTTGACGTATTCCTAGTCTATATAAGTGTTTGTTGAGTCTGCAGTGTCCGGTGCGTAGTCGAAATATAATGACCTAGTCTGTTCTGCTTAGGTCTTTGAGGGAGTCTTTTCCATAAACATATCCAGTGTTTGTCTTCCAGTCTACTGCAGATTTTCTCTGTATAAGGGTTTTGACCTCTTGAAAAAACGGGTTGGTAAATTTGCTCTTTGACACTGCCTTCTTAGCTAAGACATCGGCACTCTAATTGCCTGAAATGCCATAGTGAGATGGAATCCACTGCAAGGGAATTTCTGCCTTTTCTGAAAGCTGAACAAGTTCTATTTTTAGGTTTTGTACTGTGCTGTCAGCAGATTTGGCCTCCATGGCTTGTATAGCTGACAGTGAATCTGTAAGAAATACCATCTTGCCTGCAGGTGCTTGCAGCTTATTCATGTACTGTGCTGTCACCAGTAGGGGGTAAGAGTTCTGCTTTGCAGTTGGACCATATTCTTCCAGTAAGGGTAGCTAGAGACACAGTAGTAGCATCTGGGTGCCTAATGTACACTCCTCAATAATCTTGATTACAATAAATAATAGCAGATCTATTCCTGTAAAATAAAACATTGTGTTTCAATTTCAGTTTGTAATATTTTCATTACACTTCGGACATGTCCATCGGTGCTTCGATCACGTCTCTGTAGCAGGTAGTTTGGGTGCTCGCTTCTCGTGCCAAAGGTACTCGGTCCGATCCCTCGTAGAGCCATCTGGATATTTTTCCCGAGATCCCGGATTTCAGTGTAGGTGAGATCGAGTTCCTAGTCCTATCGGAGACGGACGATAAAATGTAGGCCCCGTGTTCAATTTGAGCACGTAAAAGAATCATTGGCAGTTCAAAATCGAGAAGAGCAGGCTGGAAAGCCGCTGCCCGGGCAAAAGTCATTAGAAAAGATTAAAAATAAAATTCCTACAAAATATCTTTATCATCTTCATATTACATCGGGGTCCCTCGCCGGTGCTACGGAGTTCGTTCACTGCAGCTGAGATATTCCTGTGCAAGAAAGATATAGAAGAACACACGATTGCTCACATGCTGCAATGATGATGGTACAATCAGTCAGCTAATCAAGCTCCGATCTCCTTCACAATATCTTCAACTGCGTCCAGCGATTGACCGTACCATTTCGACTTTAATTAACTGCGTCCAGCGATTGACCGTACCAGTTCGACTTTAATTAATATGCCGACTCATATAACTGTTGTGCTGTTCTTTTTCTGGCCACTCCAATCTTCAATCCCAGCGCTTGCAATCTAGCAGTTGACGGGGATTGGTTTAAATGAAAATCCTCTGTTCGGTCACACTCTCTGAGAGCGTTCAAAATGAGTAAGGATGGAGGTTGAGGTCCTTACTTCTGCCCTCCAGTGGCTCTCTAGGTCTCCATTTCCTTGGGCCGTTGTTGTATCTGACTCTCAGTCAATGCAGCCTGTCACAACCCGATTTAATGTGTTTGGAATTGAATTAATGCACGAGGAGCAGAGTGAGTGGAGTGTGTTTAACCAGAGTTCACTATAAACTTATCTAGAGTTGGCTGTGGTTTAACCAGCGAGCCACAGAGCTTAGAACACATTGTGACAACCGGTAAAATCGAGGGTAGATGAGACAGAGGAAGACAGAGAGAAAACTTTGGATAGCCTGACTTCATGGCACGGTAGAGCGTCAACATCTGAGTTGATAGCAAACACCAACGACAGAGATTTGTGGAGATCCATGATCGTCTACGCCAGCTGGCACGGCACCTGATGATGATGATGTATATATGCTTAATTGATTGGACCAGCATCATTGCACTTCGGTGAGTAACCATGTGTGATCCCATCTCTTTCTTACACAGGAAGATCTCAGGGCAGTACACGAACTCTGAAGCACCAGCGAGTGTCCTCGATGTAATTTAGAAGTTGGTAAAAATATTTTGTATGAATTGGTTTTTTTACAAAAATCTTTCTAATGAATTGTGACAGGGCAGCGACTCTCCAGCCTGCTCTTCTCGATTTTGAACTGCCAAGGGTACTTTTACATGCTCAACTTCAACACGGACCTATGTTTGATCGCCCGTCTCCGATAGAAAATATCCCGATGGTTCCACGAAGAAGCGAACCAAGTATCTTTGAAACGAGAGCCGATCACCGAACCTCTACGCCACCAGTCAAACATACAGAGAAAGACTAACACATACTTTATTTTTAACCAGTTTCGTAAGAATATAAATTCCACATTTTCTATTCGTCCTCTCCCCAAATTTTTTTCCTTTGATTGGTCACTCGATCAATTAACACCCTGGCCAGCATACAACTGGTAAACTATTATTTCCGATCGACAAATCGAACTCAAACCGAATCGATTAAACACAAAAGCCATTTCTATGTGCCTTGGTGAAAATCTAATGCAATGTAGCCAGCTGTGGGTGCGATCGAAACACAATTGAACAGATTTGGAGCAGAATTCAGAATCACGCCGCCAAATTTAGATTAACAGCTGGGGACTT
The DNA here is from genome assembly GCA_020796225.1 of Arion vulgaris. NCBI lineage: Eukaryota > Metazoa > Mollusca > Gastropoda > Stylommatophora > Arionidae > Arion > Arion vulgaris. Next base: position 4,556,061 of record CM036773.1, read on the forward strand.
TCGTTGCACGAATAATGCGAATAATTATTAGCTTTTTAGTTCTGAATGTTACCATTTTGCGCATGATTAAATACGATAGTGTTATACGCACGTGGCAAAATTTGTCTCCTTGGTCGAGTTGTAACTAAAAGTGATACTTTTCTTAACAGATCGGTACCATCTTGTATTTAGCTAGCTTGAACACAATCGTGCATGATGCTCGTCCATCACGGGTGATGATGACCACACAAATTTTCATCCAAGGGAATGCGTTATGTTTGTCTGTGTGTGCGTAGATGACTAGTGAGCCCGATACGGGCTTGAAATGTTCGTGTACAGTGTGGGCAAGGTATACTTGCACTTGTGGGAAGTTTTACTGCCTTTTTATTTTGACGTTTTTGTTCCATTCGTGCTGTTCTACCTGCCTCGCAGGCCGAGGAACCGTGTCGAAGAAGTGTGGGCCAGGCTGATCTGTCTTGAGAAACATTCTCCCAGTTGTTGACATCTATGGCAAAGGATTTCATCGAGTTCTTGAGTGTATCTTTGAATCGCTTTCCCCCTCCTGTCAACGTTTACCTCTATGCAGCTCACCATAAAAGAGTCGTTTGGGTATTCTGCATATAAGCGTGCATACAGTAACCATGACAACATAACCTTCGAAGTAGTGACGCGTACATTATTTAAAAAATAATACTTACTATCTTAGAAACGAATTTCAATGTTCAAAATGTTTGTTTTGTCTTGCAATCTTATTAACCCGTTTCATACTAACTGCCGCAGTGTGCGACAAAATTATCTACTAAAATAACCCAACTACTGCACCGAGCAGGGTTTAGTGTAAAATTGGCGCTAAATTTACATCAACGCATTCTGATCCAACTTTCGATTTTTATCTACAGCAAAGATATACTTAAAAGCAGCATGTGAATGGAGCTAATCTGGCATATATGTATGGAAATGAGAAGGTTCAGTTATGACGTAGTATAGGTCAAGGTTGTGTTATGGTGTGTTATTGTAGTGTGGGAAGGGGCGATGAACAAATGTGACATAAGACAAGCTAGTCATAACCGGTTTAAATAGTAAATATACGAGATGCAATGCGTACCTGGCAAATTTCTATTTATCACTGGGGCTGCATTTAAGTTGAACACCCTGTATATTTCTACATCATGGTTCGATCGGAAGTTTGAGTTGAACTTGTTAATTGGATACAGTTTATATTTTTCACGCCCGTGCGTTGCCGGGGCGCGCAAGGGGAGCAAATAATTGTATTACTGCGACATACAAGGCATGTCGTAAGAAGCGATTGATGTAGGACCTAGGAAGCTACCCTAGTAAATAAAATGCATCGCAGAAATCGGATGTGCTGGCCTACTTGTAGGTGCATAACTGGCACAACGTATAATCGCTCTTAGGTTCAGATCACATACAGATCGGACAGAGTGGTCAACGGGTGGTCGGTATGGAGCGTTAGAAGTAGAAGAAGAAGAGTTTATATTTTTCAAACTGGAAAATGTAAATCAAAATTAATTTAGCCAAATTGTATTTTTTAAATTGGCAGTGAAGGTGTAAAGTCTCTGTCGTTATCTTTTAAAACTATAAATGTAAAATCTGAGTTTAATAACAACACGAGTAACGGTGGTATAAATGATGTTCTGTTTCGTATCTGAGCTGAAGGTGAGCATAAGTTGTTATCTTTCCTATCTGTCTGTCTGCCTGTCTGTCTGCATGTTTGTCTGTCTTTGTGTGTGTGTGTGTGCTTTTGTGTGTGTGTGTCTATCTTTGTGTGTGTCTGTGTGTGTATGTCTGTATTTGTGTGTGTGTCTATCTTTGTGTGTGTGTGTGTGTGCACCTGTCTTTGTGTGTGTATGTCTGTATTTGTGTGTGTGTCTGTTTGTGTGTGTGTCTGTCTTTGTGTGTGTGTGTATGTCTTTGTGTGTGTGTCTGTCTTTGTGTGTTTGTGAATATGTGTCTGTCCTGGATGCTCAGAGACGACATCAGACACCCATCAAGAGATAGTGAAATCCATGTAAACATCTCCATATTTCTTCAAGCAAGCCTGGTCCACCCAGAACATGAACAACATAGTTAGGGATCTACTCACTTATTTTATTACTGGACCAGTAGGGAGAGTTTGAAGAGGGCAGACGTTCTGGTGGATAGAAATAAAACTCTTTAAAAACACGCTTAAAGTGTCTCTGAAATGCTTTGATATAGACACTACTTGCTGGGAATATCTGGCGCAAGATCGTCAAATATAGTGCTGTAACAACACAAGAGGAGTTCGTATAGCTGAGAATCGTCTGGCCGTTGAGGCACAGAGAAAACGAGCCGTACGAAATGACAGAACACACAACACTCACATATCTAACCTTGATCATGTATGCCCCACCAGTGGTACGGGGTTGTGTTCTAGGATTGGACTCTACAGTCCCCTTCGCACACACTAGAGAGTTGCAACAGCACACGTCTGAGACTGTTGTCATCAGCGCTTGCGATGGATGGCTATTATTAACCGGACCAGTCTATTATGTTAGGAGGGTTGCGTTTTTGTCTGTACTCATAGACATTGACAATTTGTATAACGTTGCTTGCAACATCTAGTTAGTTATACGTGTGCTTGCTTATAGAGTGACTCTGCCCGTCTGCCGAGCGTGTTCGTAGCGCGTTGGACTACGGGTGACTATCCCTCTGTGTGTGCGGGTTCAATTCCGCGGGATGGCAGAAAAAGCCACAGATTCCCCAGATTTACGGTGTTCGTGGCACCGAACCGAAGGGTTACGATGCCCATGGCACCGAGCCGAAGAGCTGAAAAGCTCAAGTGCTTCTGGATCTGAAATAATAGAGTGACTGTGAGACGTATTAGTGTAGTGCTTAAGCGTTCGCATATCGACTCCGATACAAGAGGGTTGTGGGTTCAATCCCCCTCCCCACTCGACATTCTACACGTGAGAAAGGAATCGGCCTATTATCTCCTGCACAGTACGATATAGAAATGTGAAGTGGCTTCGTACCATATGATCTGAAAAAGAAACAGAGAATATATTTGTTTCTTCAATTGAGTGACTAATATCTTCTTCTTCTACAAACTCTCCATATTAACTACTTGTTAACCACTCTTTGGGCTTTATATGTGATCTGAGTCTAAGAGCGATTGTACGTTGTGTCAGTTATGCGCCTACAAGCACATCCAATTTCTGTGACGCTATTTATTTACTAGGGTAACTTCCCTAGGCTATTACCCCAGGCGCCTCTTACGAAATACCTTGTAAGTCGCAGTGTTACTATTCCTTGCTTCACTTGTGATTTCCGGCAACACACGGGAGACACTGAGATCAGGAATCTCAGGGGGAAAAATCGTTCCAAAGATACTCGGCTCGTTTCTCACCTGCTCCACCGGATATTTTCCCCCCAGATTCCTGATCTCAGTGTCTCCCGTGTGTTGCCGGAACTCACAAGGAGCAAGAATATAACACTGCGACATACAAAGTATATCGTAAGAGGCGACTGAGGTAGGGACCTAGGGAAGTTACCCTAGTAAATAAACAAGTGTCGCAGAAATCGGATGCGCTGGACTACTTGTAGGCGCATAACTAGCAGAACGTACAATCGCTCTTAGGCTCAGATCACATACAAATCGCAAAAGTGGTTTAACAAGTGGTCAATATGAAGCGTTCGAAGATGAAGATCTCAGTGTAGGTGAGATCAAGTTCCTAGCCATATACGACACAGACGATAAAACATTGGTGTCGTTTTCTTTCTTTCTTTCTTTCTCGAATCATGTATGCCTCACAGCGTCAGGTCAGGAAGAGATTTCTAAAACGGGCCCTAGTATGCGCTTCGTAGATAGTCTCTTTCGTCGCCTCTGTTATCTCTGAGGTCCATCTTTTGCGTGGCCGGCCTTTTGCTTTGTACCCATTGTATCGGAGCAGCATTGCTATTTGGGGTGCACTGTCTGATCAAGTAAAATAAAAATTGACAATTGAAACACCATAAGATTATTCTGGAAAGTCCTTGCTCAGGCAAAATTCATTTCAAAATATTAAAATAAAATTCTGCAAGATTTTCATCATCTTAATAATTACATCGGGGACAATCGATGGTGCTACGGAGTTGATGTACTGCCGTTTAGATCTTCATGTGTAAGAAAAAAAATCGGAGCAGACACGGTTATTCACCAAAGTGCAATGGTCATGATCCAATCAATCAATCAATCAATCAAACACATTTTGATTTAGTTATTTTTTTCCGTGAAGTTTAAGACAAATTTAGGAATTTTTTCTTAATCGTACTTTGTCCAGATTTTTCACAAAACCGCTGCCAAGTGCGTGTCGGGCGACATCTAAGAGACAATCAGCTTTGATAATTTTGTAGCAAAAACATTACACACCGTTTGTGTCCCCTTTGTTGATATCACGTCAGGATCGATACAGAGTATTGATGATTTTATTTGATAGCAAAATCAATACTTACTAACCGGGCTATTTGAAAACAAATTTCATGGAAATCGATGTCAAAATCGAACAATATTCACATCATCAGCACGTAGTGGGTTGATATTTTGTGATGTCTTTGTTTTCCAGTTGTTCCAATAGAATTCGATACTTTATTTCAATCAATCAATATTGAGGGAAGAACTGAATATCGTTGTATTGCATAAGAATGCTGCAGATATAGCGAACCGATTACATAAGAAGATCTTGAAAGTCAGTTTAAACGATAGATCTTGTTATAGTTTAGTCGTCAGGTCATCACCACTACACAATGAACTAATTAGTTCATACACGCTCCGACCTCTTTCTCAACACTTACGACCACATACATACATATCTACATACATACACACACACACACACACATATATATATCATCATCATCATCAAATAGCTTGTCTGTTCTGGAACCTGGCTCCCATGATATCAGTCCTGAAAAACTCTGTTCTGTGCAAGTTGACCGGCGTCAGCAGCAGTCATTCTCAGATCATCAATGACATCTTGCACCCAACATCTTCTAGATCTTTCTCTCATTCTTCTTCCAGTCACCATTCCCTCCAAAATTATCTTCTCTACGCACTCATGTCATTGGATGTGTCCAAAATATTTAATTTTCCTTGATGTTATGCTCTTTAATAGCCAACTCTCTTTAACATCAAGCTGTTGCAGAACAGAAGCATTTGTTCTTTTCTCTGTCCATGATATTCTACAAACATCTGATTTCCCAAATTGTGGATACAACTTGTTAGAAAGACACGATAAGCTAACGTTCTTGTTTCTTTGAGAGCTTAGCTGGCCGTTGTGTCTATTAAAATGATCCTCACAGCTTGGTGGAGATCTATCTATATCTATATCCTCTTCGTGTCCTGATTGACACATAAGGCTTCCACAAGAGACTTCCGTTGTTGCCGTTCTGCTGTCTTTCAACCAACCGTCTCCCACGTCAGGCTACACTCTTTCAATTCTCTATCTCCATAGTTCTTCTCCATGTTTCCTTTGGACTCCATGCCTTCTCTTCCCATTCGCTGTCCATCTGAGAGCTGTCCTAGCCAATGGCCATACTGGCATACGAAAAACATGTCTAGTCCACCTCCAACTTCGATGGTCTCCAAAGATGCACAATCCGTTCCTTTCAAAAGCTTCTCATTTGCCATGGCGAAGATACCGAGAGGAATAAAGAACGGTTTCAACTCTCGTATTTGCCATTTGTGTCCCCAGATAAGCTCATATACATGTATAGCAGTATTAGTAACACGAAGAGACCGGTTTAGAAATGAAGACATCAGGAAAAAGTTGGTACAACATCAATACTGAACTTCATCAGAAACAACAAATTAAATGGTTCGGCCACATAAGCAGATTACCAACAGACAGTGAGCCACAAAGAGCAATGCTACTCCGATACAGTGGATACAAAGTGGATACAAAGCAAAAGGTTGGCCACGCAAAAGGTGGACTCAGAGATAACAGAGGCGACGAAAGACACTGTCTATGAAGCGTACACAAAAGTCCGTTCTAGAAATCTCTTCTTATCCTGAAGCTGTGAGGCAAATCAGAACTGGAGAAAAGAAAGAAAGATAAGGCGCATAGGAAGGCTCGCTTCAGGTGTTTCCTTTTTTGACCTGACACTGACAGGCAAAACATGATCAGAGAATAGATAGATAGTATTATAAAATAGTTAATTTGTTAGACTGTTTATTAAGTTTCAGTTTGGGCTATCTTCATTTCACTCCTGACATGTCCATCTGTGCGGCGATCTCTTTCGCAATATCTCCAACAGCGTACTGCAACTAACCGAGCCATGTTGATGTTGATTGATAAGCCTTCTCAAACGCTGAACTTTGCTACCCTAACAATCTTTCGAAGTTTCTTTCTCTCTCAAAGGTCAGATCCCCCGCTTCTGCAGCCGTCATGCTCAGATCATCCGACACATTCTGTATACATCTTCTCCGAGGTGTTTTCTTTCTTCTCTTCTTTGTCTGGATGTCTACTTCAATAATGATTGCTTTAATTTTTAGCATCAGACAATTTTCTTTGATTGTAAGCTTTTTATGGGTAGATCCAGTGGCGGCTTGTCAGTAAGGGCCAGTGGGGCCGGGCCCCACCAAAAATATTGTATAACGTGTATTTATTATTTTAGAAATTATTTGTTCATAATTATTACTTTTAACGTGATACTGATCAGCTTTGAAAGTTGAACATATAACGCTAAAATAGCATATAGTTCCTCTCTAATTAGTATACTTCCCCCATTTCCAGCGCACTATTTATTAGTAGAAATGTAGTATATTTAGACCATGATTTTTGCAAAAAAATTTGTCTGGACCCACCAACAAAAATGATCACGAGCCGCCACTGGGTAGATCTATTTGTTCCTTTCTCTGTCCATGATATACGGAGAACTCTTCTGTAACATATATTTAAATACACACATGTTTATCCCCTGTCATGTTAATTGTCCATGTTTTACACCCATACGTTGCCACTGGTCATATTCTTGGTATTCTTATCTTTGTTTTCCTATCAGTTGCATTTCATACTGTTTATATTCATTACATTTTTGGTAAGGCTGCAAAGACGCTATGAAAAGAGAGTTGAAAGATTGTGTTCTTGCTTTCGAAACTTCTTCTTCTTCTTCTTCTTCGAACGCTCCATGTCAATCCCTTGTTACACATAGTCAGAAACGGAGCACAGTGTAGACATGTTCATAGGCGTAGATCATAACGCCCAAATATAAGGCAACAAATGATCGTTAAAGAGCAATAAACACACGAAGCAGCCGACAAGTGACCGTTCCATTGACTAGTACTAGAATGCCCCTAAACCGGATCGACCACACACCCAGTCAGAAAAATGTGCAGAGTTAAAAAGATCATTAATGTGTTCATCATACGATGCAAAAAGGAACGCCGCGTTTAGTAAAAAAAAGGCTGCAGTACAAATAACTCTTTTGCGCAGATCCAAGCCCAAATATACGGCGAAACGGATCGTAAAAGATAACCTGTACACACGAAGGGAGGGTAAGTGTGGGGGATGACTGTCAGCGAGACAGACTTAAGACATTTCCCGTAGGAGAAAAACGGTAACCCTGACCTACACCGTGAGTGGTACCATACACAAAGTAAGGACCTAATTTAACCCTGATCTACACCGTGAGTGATACCATACACAAAGTAAGGGCCTAATTTAACCCTGATCTACACCGTGAGTGATACCATACACAAAGTAAGGACCTAATTTAACCCTGATCTACACCGTGAGTGATACCATACACAAAGTAAGGACCTAATTTAACCCTGACCTACACCGTGTGTGATACCATACACAAAGTAAGGACCTAATTTAACCCTGACCTACACCGTGAGTGATACCATACACAAAGTAAGGACCTAATTTAACCCTGATCTACACCGTGAGTAGTACCATACACAAAGTAGAGACCTAATTTAACCCTGACCTACACCGTGAGTGATACCATACACAAAGTAAGGACCTAATTTCAACAGGGCTTCTTCTTCTTTGAACGCTCCTTATCGACCACTATCAACCACTCTGTGTGATTTGTGTGTGATCTGAGTCTAAGAGCGATTGAAAAGTGAAGTGACTTCATACCTCACGGTCTGAAAAGGATGGCTACCTGAAACGTCATATACATGAGTTTAGAACCAACTGAAGCTTATACGTAAAGTGATACTGCGGGGCTTGGCGACAACGATGAGACACAATTCACACCTGCGACCAAGCGACAACACAAAAATCAATATCGCAAGTTGCATATGAGTGTAACTATGTTTTATGACCAGGCGTTGTCAAATCACGTGTGTCCTGTAGGTATAAAAACATAATGATGAACTGTGTTTTAGCCAACGCGTCTGAAAGTGAAAGTGTGTATCAACATTATCAAGTACCGTGCCGACTACATGATGTAGGCAATCGGGTCTCTTCTTCTTCTTTTTGCGTTCGTTCTTTACGATCAATTTTAATCACTCTCTGATATGTTTGATCTTTGCCAAAAACGTGTATACGTTGCACATTGGTTTGTAGGCCCCTAAACGCATAGACTTCTATACATTTAGGACATGTGCATCCGATTTCAGCCAAACCTCCTTAGTCGCCTCTTACGATTTGCGTGGCAGGTAACAGTGGTTCTATTCTTTACACCCCAAATTTGGGCCCCGGTAACCACTCGGGCGCATCGGTTCTCTTCAGAACTTACAACTTTTAGCAACAACTTACAAACACCAGCAGATATCACTACATGATATTGGACCGAAAGACAAGAGCACAAATGCCGCTGCATCTTTTAAGAAGACGATTCAGAAACCAAACTGAATTATTGATGCAATGCTATAATCAATTTCAGTAATATGTTCCATAGACATATAGAATTGAACAACTTATAGACATATAGAATTGAACAACTCATAGACATATAGAATTGAACAACTTATAGACATATAGAATTGAACAACTTATAGACATATAGAATTGAACAACTCATAGACATATGGAATTAAACAACTCATAGACATATAGAATTGAACAACTTATAGACATATGGAATTAAACAACTCATAGACATAATAAATTAACAACTCGTAGACATATGAAATTAAACAACTCATAGACATAATAAATTAACAACTCGTAGACATATGGAATTAAACAACTCATAGACATAATAAATTAACAACTCGTAGACATATGGAATTAAACAACTCATAGACATAATAAATTAACAACTCGTAGACATATGGAATTAAACAACTCATAGACATAATAAATTAACAACTCGTAGACATATGGAATTAAACAACTCATAGACATAATAAATTAACAACTCGTAGACATATGGAATTAAACAACTCATAGACATAATAAATTAACAACTCGTAGACATATAGAATTGAACAACTTATAGACATATAGAATTAAACAACTTATAGACATATGGAATTAAACAACTCATAGACATATAGAATTGAACAACTCATATAAATTTGAGTAATGAGTTGCAAATATTGTGGGCATACTCTGAGAAGAAATGTTCAAAGAATCACGAATCAGGCATTGAAACGGGAGGCAAAGAGTTCAAGACAGAAAGTACTCCTTGACGAAACCATGAAATGAACTTTACTGAGAAGTGCAAGAAATATCGGGCTCAATTCCATAGAAGAGATAGAACGAGTTTCCCAGGATAGAACGGTATGGATAAATTGTTTGCACACCCTATGTAACATATAACAGTACGAGAGGAAGACAATACGTTGCAGACCTATGCTCCGGTGGGAACACATAGGGAGTAAGAGTGAAGAAGAGAGAGGGAAAGTTATCTTCTTCTTCCAACGCTCCATATCGACCACTTGTTAAACCACTCTTTGTGATTTGTATGTGATCTGAGCCTATGAGCGATTGTACGTTGTACCAGTTATGCGTCTACAAGTTGACCAGCACATCAAATTTCTACGATGCCTTTTATTTACTAGGGTAGTTTCCCTAGGTCCTATATCAGTCGTATCTTATGACATGTCTTGTAGGTCGCAGTAGTACTATTCTTTGCTTCCCTTGGGGGCCCCCAGCACCACACGGGCGGAAAAAGAGTTATATAAACACCTTCACAGTGCTACTCGCAACAAAACAACATACAAATACATTAGCCTATTTACCTAATGTGTCCCATTTTTTCAACATAGTCGAGCACTCTCTATCTCTCTCTCTCTCTCTCTCTCTCTATGATGCCCTATTTGCTCAGGGCAGCAACAAATGCACGTCATTCTGCTCTGTTATTGGCCGTCGTCTGTATTATGTTCCAGCTGTGATTCATTTCTTTCAGTTCTTGTTCAACTGTTTTTTTCTCATATTCCAGAACCCAATTCTGGTTTTTGCATTCAGGACTTCCGTCCTCATGATAGCAGCTTCCTTTCGGTTTTCACCACTGTCCGTCATATGCGTCAATGACTCTGGTAACCCCTTACACCTGTGAATATGTAATGTCCCCGTTGCTGTTTTTATATCAAAATCATTTTTAAAGGATCTGATTGTGAGTCCCAACGGAAGGAATAAGAAACCACATTTAGTCAGGCCCCTCCTAAGTGATCCATCTGGCCTGGGTTGCTATGCTAGGAACATAAGTTCCCATCGTTCTTGTTTCATTGTAGCACTCAAGCCTCCCCACCATTACAAGGTAATGACCTCATACGGAGATCCCCATCTCTCTCTTATTTTCTCCTGTCTTTTATCCACCCTAGGACTGTTATCATTCGCTAAGAACGTACTAACAAGTCACGATAATTTCAGAGAAAGATTGACGAATAAATAAAAGCCACACTTAACTTTGAGTTAAACAGAAAGCTTTTTTTTTAACTCTCGCATAGACCACGTGCATTATTAAACAGGCCACATCAGCACACACACACGCACACATACACATATAAATACGTGTACCGCGCACATCGATACAATTATTATCGACACACTATTGGCTGGCTCATGTACGTCTATATGCAAAGCCTGGGACGACAGATGTTCATATATTGCTTTTTCTATGGGCAATAAAACTGTCCAGTAATATTCGTTGGTTAATCCGCGCGCATAAGGTACAGGGACGTGCAGTTTCCCTTGAAAGTATCGTTATTAAGTTATTTGTGAGCGTCCTACATGCATTCTCAAATATGAAGGTGAGTACTGAATGTATAGAAATAGCGAGTTTTCATAGATTTACTAATAGGTTACAGAGGCGGCGACGTGTTTGATATCTCATAACTTATCTCGTGTTCTCATATTCACTCATCATCATCTTCTTCTTCCAACGCTCCATGTCGATCACACATTAACCCATTCACCCGTATATGCCGTTATACTAACTCGCTGTATTTTTCTAAGATGGCGCATAGTCGACATACTAGCTAATTCAGTATACATTGCAATATAAATGTGTTCAGAGATGAAAACAAATTACGGAGTGAAAGGGTTAACCACTTTTGTGATTTGTATGTGATCTGAGTCTAAGAGCGATTGTACGTTGTGCCATTTATGCGCCTACAAGTAGGCCAGTATATCCGATTTCTGCCACGCTGTTTATTTACTAAGGTAGCTTCCCTAGGCTCCTACCTCAGTCGTTTCTTGCGACATGCCTTGTAGGTGGCAGTGTTACTATTCTTTGCTCAACTTGCGAGCTTCAGCAATACACGGGAGTCATACTCAGTAACTCCATGATTATGATTCGTAAATTCGAAACAGGAATGTTGAGACGAAACTGGGTGAAGGTACTGGTACAGAGAGTAATCAGAAAAATCACCTTTATTTTTGTCACTGGGCACGCAGGAGATATTTGTACTGAACGAGCTGATAGATTGGCTGGCTTAGCTACAATATCAGAAGGAGCTGCCATGGATCGAAATGACATTCTTCATGCATTGAGAGTCTTTTCAAACAGAGAGTTTCAGGGATGTGAATCCCAGTTGCTGACCAGATTGAGAGAGATGGGGGTCGATATTGGTACAGCTCGAAAAGAACGACATATCAAATATGCAAAGAGGTTGATTAATCAACATCGAACTGGTGTGTTGGGCCGCTGGACGCTGCTGGATTTGTTGAGACGGAGATCAGAACATCCATGGACATGTCCGGAGTGCTATGATGATAGTCCTCGTATAACTGAACTAATAGAAAGGTAACAACCTGGCTGTATGGGAGTAGTGGGATTTCAATATATTTACTTCTTTTTGCGTTCGTCCGCTATGAATTAACGCGTAGTCATTGCGCTTCTGACTGATTTTGCGTGAAGGCCTGCTTTCCTGTTTATCAGTGTCCCCGCCATACAGGCATCCCTTCTCCAACTTCATATATATATATATATATATATATATATATATATTTACTACATTCAATGTCTCTGCAAGATTATAAACATCAGGTGGTATGACAAGATGACCAACTCTGAAGTATTGCAACGTGCAAACCTGTCGTCCATCATGGCATGCTCAGCAGTAGACAACAAAGATGGTTGGGGCATGTGAGAAGAATGGAAACCTGTCGCATACCAAAACAAATTTTGTTCTGTGAACTTTCGGAGGGGAAGAGGCACCTCGCAGACAACTGCTCAGATATAAGGATATCTGCAAGGCTTCAATGAAAAACTTTTCTTTAGGTTCCAGCACATGGAAAAACTAGCTGATGACAGAGTTGTGTGGAAAGCGATATTGCGCAAGGGTGCAGTCTTTTGAGAAAAGACATGTATGATCTGAAAGACAAGAGAGAAAATCGAAAAATCAGACGTTGTCACAGTAAAACATTTGCCAACTGACCGTCTGTAAAGACGAAAAATACCATACATATAAATATATACTAACTTACATATATATATTGATACTTACTTATAGTACATATATATATATTTCAGTTTCAGTTTCAGTTTGGAATATCTTCATTGCACTCCGGACATGTCCATAGGTGCTCCGATCTCCTTCGCAATATCTCCAACAGCGTCCAGCGACTGACCGTACCAGTTCTATTTTGATTGATGAGCCGACTCGTATACCTGTTGTACCGTTCTTTTCTTGCCACACCAATCTTCAAACCCAGTTCTCGCAATCTAGTAGTTGACATTTCGTTATTCGCTTTTAGTCACATAATTTCTTCACGTCTGTTGTATCCTTTGGGTGATAAAGGCCGTTTGGTCGAAACGTTATTGTGTATTGTTATCGTTTTTGTATGTTATAAAACTAAAGTACTTTGTTTTTACGTGTTTTGTCACCGCTACATAAACTGCATCAAATTGATCTTTGAATATGTTTAGTGGAACATTTGAATTGGCATTGTTCGAATCTCTTCTTATCCTGACACTGTGAGACAAACATAGGATTAGACAAAAGAGAAGAATGTCCGAACCGTTTTGTTACAATAGAATATGAGCATCATCATCTAAAAGAGACGTTGGAGATGGATCGGACATGTGATACGCATGGAGACTAACTCTGTCACGAAAACTGCACTGAGATAGATACCAGAGGATAAACAAAAATGTGGAAGACCCAAAACAACCTGGATGAGAATAGTAACACAAGAACTCAAAGAAATGAATCACAACTGGACCACAATACAGTGGACGGCTACGAATAGAGAAGAATGGTGTCAATTGGTTGCTGCCCTAAGCGTCAGAGGCGTCATAAGAGAGAGGAGAGAGAAAGAGAGATAGAGCGGTTTTGTCAGATGGATTGTCTTTACACCAGTGGCGGCTCGTGTTCATATTTGTTGGTGGGGCCAGACACACATTTTCGGAAAAATCATGATTTTAAGTTAGGTTATATTTTAATTTATAAAATAATAAATACACGTTAGACATTATTTTTGGTGGGGCCCGGTCCCACTGGCCTTTAATGACGAGCCGCCACTGCTTTACACTATTTCTAAAGAAAAAACTACAAAGGAATAGCTAAATAAGTACTACTTATTTTAATACATGACAAAAGGTAATGATCTAACAAAACTGAAGTTTATCAACGTATTTATGTTGCCAGTTGTGCTAGTAGTCCAGGTTTTTTCATCTCGTAATATTATAATTGCAAAACTACATTTTTATAAAAAAGAATCCAAACAACAGAGATGAAGTGTTGACAACGAGTTCTAAATGTTACAAGGAAACAACAGAGATGAAGTGTTGACAACGAGTTTTAAATGTTACAAGGAAACAACAGAGATGAAGTGTTGACAACGAGTTTTAAATGTTACAAGGAAACAACAGAGATGAAGAGTTGACAACGAGTTCTGAATGTTACAAGGAAACAACAGAGATGAAGTGTTGACAACGAGTTCTAAATGTTACAAGGAAACAACAGAGATGAAGTGTTGACAACGAGTTTTAAATGTTACAAGGAAACAACAGAGATGAAGTGTTGACAACGAGTTTTAAATGTTACAAGGAAACAACAGAGATGAAGTGTTGACAACGAGTTCTGAATGTTACAAGGAAACAACAGAGATGAAGTGTTGACAACGAGTTCTAAATGTTACAAGGAAACATCAGAGATGAAGTGTTGACAACGAGTTCTGAATGTTACAAGGAAACAACAGAGATGAAGAGTTGACAACGAGTTCTAAATGTTACAAGGAAACAACAGAGATGAAGTGTTGACAACGAGTTCTAAATGTTACAAGGAAACAACAGAGATGAAGTGTTGACAACGAGTTCTAAATGTTACAAGGAAACAACAGAGATGAAGTGTTGACAACGAGTTCTGAATGTTACAAGGAAACAACAGAGATGAAGTGTTGACAACGAGTTCTAAATGTTACAAGGAAACAACAGAGATGAAGTGTTGACAACGAGTTCTAAATGTTACAAGGAAACAACAGAGATGAAGAGTTGACAACGAGTTCTAAATGTTACAAGGAAACAACAGAGATGAAGAGTTGACAACGAGTTCTAAATGTTACAAGGAAACAACAGAGATGAAGTGTTGACAACGAGTTCTGAATGTTACAAGGAAACAACAGAGATGAAGTGTTAACAACGAGTTCTGAATGTTACAAGGAAACAACAGAGATGAAGAGTTGACAACGAGTTCTAAATGTTACAAGGAAACAACAGAGATGAAGAGTTGACAACGAGTTCTGAATGTTACAAGGAAACAACAGAGATGAAGAGTTGACAACGAGTTCTAAATGTTACAAGGAAACAACAGAGATGAAGTGTTGACAACGAGTTCTGAATGTTACAAGGAAACAACAGAGATGAAGTGTTAAAAATGAATTCTAAATGTTACAAGGAAACAACAGAGATGAAGTGTTGACAACGAGTTCTAAATGTTACAAGGAAACAACAGAGATGAAGTGTTGACAACGAGTTCTAAATGTTACAAGGAAACAACAGAGATGAAGTGTTGACAACGAGTTCTAAATGTTACAAGGAAACAACAGAGATGAAGAGTTGACAACGAGTTCTAAATGTTACAAGGAAACAACAGAGATGAAGTGTTGACAACGAGTTCTAAATGTTACAAGGAAACAACAGAGATGAAGTGTTGACAACGAGTTTTAAATGTTACAAGGAAACAACAGAGATGAAGTGTTGACAACGAGTTCTAAATGTTACAAGGAAACAACAGAGATGAAGTGTTGACAACGAATTCTAAATGTTACAAGGAAACAACAGAGATGAAGTGTTGACAACGAGTTTTAAATGTTACAAGGAAACAACAGAGATGAAGTGTTGACAACGAGTTCTAAATGTTACAAGGAAACAACAGAGATGAAGTGTTGACAACGAATTCTAAATGTTACAAGGAAACAACAGAGATGAAGTGTTGACAACGAATTCTAAATGTTACAAGGAAACAACAGAGATGAAGTGTTGACAACGAGTTCTAAATGTTACAAGGAAACAACAGAGATGAAGTGTTGACAACGAGTTCTAAATGTTACAAGGAAACAACAGAGATGAAGTGTTGACAACGAATTCTAAATGTTACAAGGAAACAACAGAGATGAAGTGTTGACAACGAATTCTAAATGTTACAAGGAAACAACAGAGATGAAGAGTTGACAACGAGTTCTAAATGTTACAAGGAAACAACAGAGATGAAGAGTTGACAACGAGTTCTAAATGTTACAAGGAAACAACAGAGATGAAGAGTTGACAACGAGTTCTAAATGTTACAAGGAAACAACAGAGATGAAGTGTTGACAACGAGTTCTAAATGTTACAAGGAAACAACAGAGATGAAGTGTTGACAACGAGTTTTAAATGTTACAAGGAAACAACAGAGATGAAGAGTTGACAACGAGTTCTAAATGTTACAAGGAAACAACAGAGATGAAGTGTTGACAACGAATTCTAAATGTTACAAGGAAACAACAGAGATGAAGTGTTGACAACGAGTTCTAAATGTTACAAGGAAACAACAGAGATGAAGTGTTGACAACGAGTTCTAAATGTTACAAGGAAACAACAGAGATGAAGTGTTGACAACGAGTTTTAAATGTTACAAGGAAACAACAGAGATGAAGTGTTGACAACGAGTTCTAAATGTTACAAGGAAACAACAGAGATGAAGTGTTGACAACGAATTCTAAATGTTACAAGGAAACAACAGAGATGAAGTGTTGACAACGAGTTCTAAATGTTACAAGGAAACAACAGAGATGAAGTGTTGACAACGAATTCTAAATGTTACAAGGAAACAACAGAGATGAAGTGTTGACAACGAGTTCTGAATGTTACAAGGAAACAACAGAGATGAAGTGTTGACAACGAGTTCTAAATGTTACAAGGAAACAACAGAGATGAAGTGTTGACAACGAGTTCTGAATGTTACAAGGAAACAACAGAGATGAAGTGTTGACAACGAGTTCTGAATGTTACAAGGAAACAACAGAGATGAAGTGTTGACAACGAGTTCTGAATGTTACAAGGAAACAACAGAGATGAAGAGTTGACAACGAGTTCTGAATGTTACAAGGAAACAACAGAGATGAAGTGTTGACAACGAGTTCTAAATGTTACAAGGAAACAACAGAGATGAAGTGTTGACAACGAGTTCTAAATGTTACAAGGAAACAACAGAGATGAAGTGTTGACAACGAATTCTAAATGTTACAAGGAAACAACAGAGATGAAGTGTTGACAACGAATTCTAAATGTTACAAGGAAACAACAGAGATGAAGTGTTGACAACGAGTTCTAAATGTTACAAGGAAACAACAGAGATGAAGTGTTGACAACGAGTTCTGAATGTTACAAGGAAACAACAGAGATGAAGTGTTGACAACGAGTTCTAAATGTTACAAGGAAACAACAGAGATGAAGTGTTGACAACGAATTCTAAATGTTACAAGGAAACAACAGAGATGAAGTGTTGACAACGAGTTATAAATGTTACAAGGAAACAACAGAGATGAAGTGTTGACAACGAGTTCTGAATGTTACAAGGAAACAACAGAGATGAAGTGTTGACAACGAGTTCTAAATGTTACAAGGAAACAACAGAGATGAAGTGTTGACAACGAGTTCTGAATGTTACAAGGAAACAACAGAGATGAAGTGTTAACAACGAGTTCTGAATGTTACAAGGAAACAACAGAGATGAAGAGTTGACAACGAGTTCTAAATGTTACAAGGAAACAACAGAGATGAAGTGTTGACAACGAGTTTTAAATGTTACAAGGAAACAACAGAGATGAAGTGTTGACAACGAGTTTTAAATGTTACAAGGAAACAACAGAGATGAAGAGTTGACAACGAGTTCTGAATGTTACAAGGAAACAACAGAGATGAAGTGTTGACAACGAGTTCTAAATGTTACAAGGAAACAACAGAGATGAAGTGTTGACAACGAGTTCTGAATGTTACAAGGAAACAACAGAGATGAAGAGTTGACAACGAGTTCTGAATGTTACAAGGAAACAACAGAGATGAAGTGTTGACAACGAGTTCTGAATGTTACAAGGAAACAACAGAGATGAAGTGTTAAAAATGAATTCTAAATGTTACAAGAAGAGATAAGATCAGAAACGATCAAACAGAAGAAGAGTGGGATCCTTGCCGGTGCTACTATATTGAAAGAAACAACAGGTCAAATGGTTCGGACATGTATCTAGGTTACCCCAAGACAGTCTCCCACTAGCACTCAGATACAACGGCAACAGTCCCAGGTGACGACCACGTAAACGATGGATCGACGGGATATCCGAGGCACTAAATTCCACATTCAACAAAGCGAATTTTTTTTTAATTCCCGACCCAGAAGCACTTGAGCTTTCAGCTCTTCGACTCGGTACCATGAACATAGTAACCCTTCGGTTCAGTGCCACGAACACTGTAAATCTGGAGAACCTGTGGCTTTTCTAGAACGGTACATGTGTCTATTTTTTCGACCTTGTACCGAAATGCACAACAGGATTGTAGAATAGATAGTGGTCATGTTTTTTAAAACTATTATCTATTGTCTTTCCCCAGGTGGATGATGGAATTGGTTGTCCACTCTTGTCGTTAAGCGTAGGGGTGGCAGCTTTAATTTGCATTCCAGGGCCAGATGAGTCGCCGCCCTTGTTGTGTTATATCCGTGTTTATTTAGTGTGGTCGTGATATTGTCTATCCATCTTTTTCTTGGTCTTCCCTGAGCTCTAGTACCTTCACTATAGTCCCTCTTGTTATTGTATGCTGTTATTGGTGACTGGTTGTATTCCATTCTCATTAAATATCCAAACCACTGCATTTGTTGTCTTTCAATGTATTCTGTGTATGAAGTTATGCCCACTCTGCTTCTCGTGTTCTCGTTTCATAGTGTATCTTTCCTGGTGACCCCCACCGCCTTCCTCAAGCATTTCATCTCGCCTGCATGTGGTGAGAGCTTCCTGTGGTGTGTTGCTGTCAGAAACCAAGTTTGGCACTGGTAACAAAGTGTTGGTAGAAAGATACTTTTTATCATCTGTCTTTTCACTTCCATCTTGATCTTTGAGTGTTGTAGTAATGGTGCCAGCTGGTAGGTCACTGCATTTACTTTTTGACACTTTGTCCCTATTTCTCTATCGAGTTGTTGTTTAATATACGGTAACATTATCTTTCTTCAATTATCCAGCAAAAAGCAAAGAAAACAGGCTGATACTACAAATAAGAAAACGAAAACTGAGGTGTTTTGGACATATAAAAAGACACAATGGGCTGGATAAGACCATCATGGAAGGAGGCATACCAGCAAAGAGAAGAAGAAGATCACGCAGAAGATGGATTCAGGATGTAACTGATGGTTTGAACATGGCGGCTGCAGAGGCGGAACATCTGGCCTATGAGAGAGAGAAATTTCAGAGGACTGTTGGGATGGCAAAGTTCTGCACAGGACAAGCTATTCAATTATGATGAATTATCCATCAAATTATTCCAAATGCACCCCACCCTCCCTATGGGACGTATGCCTCACGTTGAGAACCACTTATCTAGTGAACAACTATCCAGGCAGCCAACAAGTGCCACCAGCTGTTAATGTAACACAATTAAGTCCTACCTTAAGCATATTGTGTATGGGAATAGCACAGGTAGCAAGCACACACGTGCAGTTGTGTTTGTATGTGTAGTAGTAAACTAAAGTTATGTACACAGCTGAGTTTGTGATTGTACCAACTGTGACATGTACATATTAAATGTAACCAGTCTGCCGCCGTACTCATTGTGGACTACTTATAGGGCTGAATTTTTCAAAATGGGGATGGCTATGATGGAACTTACACAGTTTCTAGGTACTACGTCTTAAGGAACACAGTGACTTCAGTCTAGAATGGAAGAACCAAAGTGTCTTGT
This sequence comes from Arion vulgaris, assembly GCA_020796225.1. Lineage (NCBI taxonomy): Eukaryota > Metazoa > Mollusca > Gastropoda > Stylommatophora > Arionidae > Arion > Arion vulgaris. The sequence continues at coordinate 4,575,825 of CM036773.1, forward strand.
GTCTACAATGGCAGGACAACAGTGTCTAGTGTCTACAATGGCAGGACAACAGTGTCTTGTGTCTACAATGGCAGGACAACAGTGTCTTGTGTCTACAATAGAAGGACACCAGTGTCTTGTGTCTGCAATATAAGGACCACAGTATCTTGTATCTACGCTGGAAGGACCACATTGACTTGTGTCTACAATGGAAGAAACGCATTGCCTAGCACATGTGGTACCAAGAGAAGGTAAAGGTGGCTTGTGTCTACGCTAGAAGGACCACAATGACTTGTGTCTACAATGGAAGAAACACATTGCCTAGCACATGTGGTACCAAGAGAAGGTAAAGGTGGCTTGTTTGTACACGTGTCTCGTCCTTTTGATGAAACCTAGCATCCTCGTTTATCCTTATTCCTCTCCGCTCCTCGTTTATCATTATTCCTCTCCACTCCTCGTTTATCATTATTCCTCTCCGCTCCTCGTGTAACATAGAGCCGTAACAGTTGTTCGCTACTTTTCCTGGTCTCTGACCGTTTTCTTTCCTGAATATTTCAGCCCCCTTCAGTTCCTCAAGAAGACTCCGTCGCCAGGTCTGTGTAGGAAGTCTTCCACTGCAAGTCTTTCGTTCTCTTGTTGCCGTGAACACTCGCATGCCCAGGACAGCAGATCCACACGAGTCTCTGGAAGCTGGAAACCTCTATAGACGAGTCCAATCATACCGCAAAGCATAGACTGAGAACAAGGACGGCCGCAGTAAACGGAGTCCCAGAGAGAAAAAGGAATGGCAACAGTAACGTGCTTATCCTATATCTCCGTACTAGAAGTAGATGTGCTGTATGCTCATGTTCACTCTGTAACAACCATGACATGCGCGCAAGCTAAGAAACCCCATCATGGCTTCTCATCACGATGCACACACAGACCCATCGGTATATCGACACCTGTTAAAGCAAGCATGACAAAGATAATTTTGCAACTTTTTTTTTACTGTTAAGTGACCCGCGGTAGAGTTTCAGGGTTGTGAGTCCCACTCGCTGACCAAACTGAGATGTGTGTCAATATTGGTACAACCCGAAAAGAACGACATACCAAATATGCAAAGAGATTGATTAATCAATATCGAACTGGCGTATTGGACCGCTGGAAGCTGCTGGATTTGTTGAGGCGGAGATCGGAGCACCTATGGACATGTTCAGAGTATTATGATGATAGTCCTCTGAGAACTGACCAGTGGTAATCTGATGAAAAGGTAGACACAGCATAAAACAGAATTTAAACTGATACTGTCTCACAGTGGCGGCTCGTGCTAATTTTTGTTGGTGGGGCCAGACAAAAATTTTCGGAAAAAATCATGGTTTTGTATTAGGTTATATTTTAATTTATAAAGTAATAAGTACACATTACACTTTATTTTTGGTGGGGCCCGGCACAATGGCCCTTAATGACGAGCCGCCACTGATGTCTCATGAATCACAAACAAACAAACAACAATTATTATGAATATACTTTCAACGATTTCTTTGTTATTAATTTATTAACAGCTGGGCACACACAAAGCACGAAGATGACTGTATCTTTGGCAGATGTCAACAATGTCACGTGTGATGGATGACTTGATCGTGGCCTCAGATAACATACGGCCGTCGGGCTCAGGTAAAAATTGTAAGAAATAAGACCAGAACTGTGGCGTGATCCTCACATTCCAGTATTGTTCTGCATAGACTCATTAATTTAAAAAAAACACAACATGATAAATCAAGGTTCTATTATGTTACAAGTTCAGTTTCAAACTCAGAAATATCACTATTATTCATATTTTTCATCACTAAATAACCATGAACTCTTAAAATTGAGCAACATTGCAAAAAAGCGAACAGTGGTCTATCAAACATATACAAAAACGAGCCCCCATTAAACAGGAATTTCCGATTTCCTGTCTGAGCTAGTCTGTCTTATGTTGCCGGGGGTCACAACTTGATATAGAAATGAAGGGCATGCTGGGCTTTATTAAGGGAGGTAAGATGTCGAAGTAATTTATCAAATATAGTACATTAGATGTCATTTGTGTCAGTTGGCAGAAGGGAAGACATTTTCATCCATTCAGGAACAAATCTCTCTTTGGTCCGTATCTGTAGTTTAGCCACTTTTCTTTGGTTCATCTTTACCGGTTAACATAGCCCGTTTACCAACATGGGATCCATCTTTATCACCATCAAGTAACATGCCCCTTGCAGAACACCGCATTCATCACAGCCTGCCTGAAAAACTCTCTGCCCCTAGCAAGTTCTCCTGCCTTCTCCAGCGTCATGTTCAATGTTTCTTTGATGTCCTGCTGCCACTTTCATCTTGGTCTTCCCCTACTTCTACTCCCTGGAGCCATGCCTTCCATTATTGTTCTCTCCAAACCATCGTGTCGTTTAATCTGACCGAATTAATTCATTTTCCTGGACGCGATGCTGTCTATGAGCCACTGTTCCTCGATATTTAAGTCTTGTAGTACGTCCTTGTTTTTTCTCTTCTCTGTCCAGAGCGTCCTACTAATTTTTCAGTGGCACATCATTTCGAACGCTTCGATTTTGTTTTTGATTATATCAGTTAAAATAATTAGCAATAGTTTCCCAATCTCTTTGTCCATTCTCTACCAATAAATAGAAATAGCAATAGTTTACCAATCTCTTTGTCCATTCTCTACCAATAAACAGAAATAGATATAGTTTACCAATCTCTTTGTCCAATCTCTACCAATAAACAGAACTAGCAATAGTTTACCAATCTCTTTGTCCAGTATCTACCAATAAACAGAAATACCAAGTTAACTAATCGTTCTTTGATTTACCTTTATCAATAAACAGAAAAAGCAGATTAATCCTCATCTATTGGCCAATCTCTCCCAACAAACAGAAATATCAGCAGCTAACTACATCTCATTGGTGCATCTCTACCAGCAAATAGAAAAAGCAAGTTATACCGCATCGGATTGGTCTATTTTAACAGTTCAAAGAAGTAGCGGCAATTAACTAATCTCTCATTGGTCAGCTCATATTTTGATTGTTGCTCAGAAAGCCGTTATGATACACTGGCGTATGAGCAGTAATCAAACACTGATGTTGACTAACTATCATCACGAGCGACAAATTAAACACTGAAGTTTGCTTACTGTCTGAATTATGGAAGAGGCAAGATGAGCTGTGTGGTCATCATTCAAAAAAAGTATGCACACTAATTTTGGGAATTTAGAACAGAGAGCATCGCTTGTTCATCATCGAGCAGCTTGTCCCTTCCGGAACCTGACTCACATGACAGCAGTCCAGAAAAAAGTATCTGTTATGTGCAAGTTGACCGGCGTCAGCAGCAGTCATTATCAGATCGCCAATGACATTCTTTTTATTCTTCTTTGGTAATCTCTGGTCATGCGTTTAATCCACTGTTGACCACAAATTGGGCAGCCAGCTTCAGGCGTGTCCGGTTTTAACTAGAAATGTGAAACCTAACAAATAAATGTTCACACGGGGGTTTAGCAAACGTGTCAAAGTTGAAACAATTGTTTCAGACAGCACATACAAACATCCCGCCATGCCAGTGCAGGAACATTATGTCATATCCGTACACAAACATCCCGTCATGCCAGTGCAGGAACATTACATCATATCCGTACACAAACATCCCGTCATGCCAGTGCAGGAACATTACGTCATGTCCGTACAAGAGCGTGACTCAGTAGTCGATGTTATCAGCATTTTTACAGTCAATCAAATGGGATCTCTTCTTCTTTGCGTTTGCTCTTTACGACCAATTCTAACCACTCTGTGATATGTTTGATCTTTGCCAAAAATGTGTATACGTTGCACATTGGTTTGGAAGGCCCCTAAACGCATAGACTTCTACACGTTTAGCACACGTGCATCCGATTTCATCCAAACCTTCTTAATCGCCTCTTACGACATGCGTGGCATGTAACAGTGGTTCTATTCTTTACAACCCAAATTTGGGCCCGGTAACCACTCGGGCGAATGGGATCCCTGTTGTTACAGTTTCCATTTTTATTTTCATCAACCTAAACTACTAGCAAATCGTCATGAGTACCACCACCAACATCATCCTTACTTAAACTAGTAGTGTCAATCAATACCAAAACAACACACAAACTTCTCTAGCATCACCCGCACCATTGTTACCACTAACACCATCACCACCATCATTAATGTCCTTAATAACACCATCATTACTAATTTTATCACCAACACTTTCATCACTAATGTCACCACCAATGCCATCATCACTAATGCCACCACTAACACCATCACCATTAAGGTAACCATTAACAACACTATCATTAATGACACGACCGACACCACCATCATCACTATCACCACTAACATCATACATAACACCACTAACACCATTCATATCATCCTCACCACATGTTTGGCTGAAATTGGAAGTACATGTCCTAAATGTGTAGAAGTCTATGCGTTTAGGGGCCTACCAAACCAATGTGCAACGTATACACGTTCTTGACAAAGATCAAACATATCACAAAGAGTGATTAAAATTGGTCGTAAAGAACGAACGCAAAGAAGACGAAGAAGAAGATCCTCACCACACAAAATAATATCACCACTACTGTCATCCACAACAAAGTCATCACTGCACACATCAATAGTATTATCTTATTTCCATCGTACCGTTATACGTTACAACAGGGCCTGCAAGCAACTTCTCAACACCGTTCTGTCCTGGGTAACTTGCAAACTACACAATGACAGACACAATCATATCCAAACAAGTATCAGCTACTTATGACTTTTATAATACAATTGTTACTCCGATACAGTGGATGCAAAGCAAGAGGCCATCAACGCAAAATGGGACATCACAGATAAAAGACGAGGAAACACTCTATTTATGAAGCAGACATCAAAGCCTGTTCTATAAATCTCTTCTTATCCTGACGCTTAGAGGCACAACAGAATTAGAGAAAAGAGAAAGAAAATAATACCATATACCAGAGCTTTCACTGCTACTATGGTAACCACAGACCACATCCATCATTTAGGTCATCATCATCATCATCATCATGTGCCATGATTGCTGACAGTAACTATCATGGATCTCCACAAACGTCAATTTTAAGTATTGACTATTAGTTCGGATGTTGACAGTTTTCCAGGCCATGATGTTAGGCTGTCCAGAATTGTATCTCTCTCAGTGTTGTCCTCTGTCTCATATTCCCTTGATTTTTGCCAGTTGTCACTGTGTTATAGCCCTTCTTCTTCTTCTACTTCTTCTTCTTTGTGTTCGTTCTTTACGACCAATTTTAATCCCTCTTTGTGATATGTTTGATCATTGCCAAGAACGTGTATACTTTGCACATTGGTTTGGTAGGCCCCTAAACGCAGACTTCTACACTTTAGGACACATGCATCCGATTTCAGCCAAACCTCCTTAGTCGCATCTTACGACATGCGCGGCAGGTAACCGTGGTTCTATTCTTTACACTCCAAATTTGGGCCCCGGTAACCACTCGGGCGAATAGCCCTTCTAATGACATGCTCATTAAAAGGATGACAACTTCTCTCTTACGCTGATAAGTTTTCTTTTAGCCTAACAAAACAATATATCCGGATGAACATTTACATGGTCCTTTATTAATCTCTTTTCTCGCTAGGGATATTGAGTTCTTTTCTCACTAGGGATATAAAGTTCTTTTCTCACTAGGGATATTGAGTTCTTTTCTCACTAGGGATATAGATTTCTTTTCTCACTAGGGATATTGAGTTATTTTCTCACTAGGGATATTGAGTTCTTTTCTCACTAGGGATATAGAGTTATTTTCTCACTTGTTTCATTCTGTGACATCTCAAAGCTCTTTTTTCACTTTTGACAAGTTTAGACATATCATGTTCTGTCGTTCTCCAGCCTTCTGATCCATACAGTAAAGTTGATAGCACACAGCTGTAGGAATATTAATCTTCGTTCTGTATTAGGCTGATTGCCAGCCTGATTGTTTGAAGGTTATTTATTGGTTACTAAACTGACGTCATTGTACTCTGGGCAGACCCATAGGTGATTAGTCTCCCCTAACAAATATCGAAGAGTAAGCATACTGATAGTACCCGTGGCTCGCTGATTTAATACACTCCTCACTCTGCCCCTCAGGCATCCAGTTCCACCTGTACAACGTGTAACTCCAAACTATCTAAATCGCTGGATCGATTCAACATCTAATTTAGTGTCCTCATCCAACAGGCAGTCATGAAGACACTGAAGAACATCCCTCTTATTCATCTTCAACTCCCCAACAATAGATGATGTTGATGCAAGTCTGGTAGCTCTCTCATTACCGGAAACTCCCGCATGTTGAAGACGGTAGATTCACGTAAGCCTCTGGAGGTTAAAAACTTCTATAGATGACATCCACTCATACTAAAACCTGCCCTTTTGGATCTTGTGAAGCATCAACTGAGAGTCAGATACAACAAGAGCCCCAGTAAATGGAGTCCCAGTGTCAATGGAGGGTAGCAATAATGGCTTACACCTCCATCCTCATACTAGAAGTAGTTATCCTGTATGCTCCACTTCGCTCTGCAGCAACTCTACCATATGCATTAGCCAAGAAACCCCAGCCTAACTTCTCAACACGATGAACCAACCCATCGGTATATACAACAACATCATCTTCCCTTGCATTATCTTACGATGAAGGTTATTAAAGAAATAAGAAAGTCTGGAATTTCTTTGTTTGTTTCGTGTTTTATTAGGAACTTTGTATGAAACAAAAAAGTAAGAACAACTTTTCTGAAACAAATATGGGCAAAGTTTCAATGGAAAACTGAACATGTAAGTTTGTGTGATATATTTTAGAAATAAATTATAGTGTTCTAAGCTGTGCATCTTTGGAGACTATCATTTAAAGACAAAGATGGATTGGGCATGCATGTCGTTTAAAGGGTTTAACGCAGAAGGACTAATTTAATTGCAATGGGTTTTAACCCATATGGCTTGTCCCTCTCCCAAAATGGCACGCCACCTGCAGAGAGTATTGCACAAAGCACGAACTCTGTAGCTCTGGCAAAAATCCAAGGGGTCTCTATGAATAGAACAATGTGAACCGAATTCGAACCTACAACCTTCAAGACACAAGGCAACAACAGCTTAACCACTTTCTTCTTCACCCTTCACAAGGCAACAACAGCTTAACCACTTTCTTCTTCACCCTTCACAAGGCAACAACAGCTTAACCACTTTCTTCTTCACCCTTCACAAGGCAACAACAGCTTAACCACTTTCTTCTTCACCCTTCACAAGGCAACAACAGCTTAACCACTTTCTTCTTCACCCTTCACAAGGCAACAACAGCTTAACCACTTTCTTCTTCACCCTTCACAAGGCAACAACAGCTTAACCACTTAGTGCGCGCAGAATTGTATCTCTCTCAGTGATACTTTCTTCTTCACCCTTCACCCCTAGGGATGCAACCAATGTTTTCCAAGCCCAACTTTTCCCGATCCCTCCACTCTCTCTCCATTCTCTTGCATTCTGCTTCCAACTGGCGTCTCCAGATGTTCCTGGGTCTCCCTTACCTCTATAACCCCATGGGTTCCATCGGAGAGTCTGTCTGGTGATGCTGTCCAAGGTCTCCTCAGTGTCAACTATCCATTGCCACCTTTTGCCCCATATCTCTTGTTCCACTTGGCGTTGTCCCTCTTTATCCGGCATTTCCCCGTTTGTGGTTCTGTCATACCATCTTAGATGGAGTATCCTGTGCATGATTCTATTGATGAATGACGCCAGCTTTTTTGGTGTTCTCCGTAATTGTTTTCCATGTTTTTCTTTTCTCCAATCCTGTTTTGCCTCACAGTGTCGGGATAAAAATAGATTTCTAGAATGAGCCCTTGTGTGCGCTTCATAAATAATGTCTTCATCACCTCTGTTATCTCTGATGTCCACCTTGTGAATGGACGGCCTTTTGCTTTGTATCCATTGTATCGGAGCATCATTGTTCTTTGAGGTGCACTGTCTGTTGGTAATCTGCTTATGTAGTCTAACCATTTAATTTGTTGTTTCTTGATGAAGTTTAGTACTGATGTTGCACCCACTTTTTTCCTGATGTCTATTTCTTAACCGGTCTCTTCTTGTTACTCCCAGCATTCTGTGCAAATACTTCATCTCTGTCGTGACTAGTTTTCTTCTATCCCTTGATGTCAGCATCCAGGTTTTGCACTGGTAGCATAATGCTCTCCATGTCTCTGCTCTATACAGAAGGACAGCCTTGACAATTGAGTTAAATATCATTATCTTAGTTTTATTCCTGATCATTCTTGAACTCCATATGTTCTTCAGAATGGCAAATGCTGATCTTGTATTCTTGTGATCTTTTGTATTCTAACCCCAACATCTTCATCTGAGCCACCTTGAATGTTAATAACACTGGGAAGTAATGTAAATGTATGTAAATGATATGTAAATGTGTCCACCTCCTTTAATTGTGCTCCTCTTAATATGATGGGAGTCTCTGGAGTGATACGTTGCAAAACAATATTACCAAAAAAAGCAAACAAAATGTTAACATAAATATTTGTTCCAATATCAACAACAGAAATACAATTCAGTGTTAAAGCAACAGAACAATAAGCATATATAAACATGTATGTATAAGTGTGCTCGTTTCACTGGCAGGATATTCTTATTGCACATTTCTTGTCTATACTAATACTAATTGTCAATATTTTTACATGTCAGTGTATTTATAATGGTAATAAAGAAGAAAAAAATGAGCATTGTTCAACACATGAAATGAAAATCGTGACATATCCTTTACAGAATGTTGCTATCAACCACAGTAAACTAATGATCGCTTTTCTAGACTCAACTTACGCAATAGTTTGTCATTGCTTTCTGAGCATTGTGGTCTAATTTTTACAGTTTGTTACCACAGGAACAAATTTACTTCTAAACTGCCTGCGCTGAAGTTTGAACCAGGTACACTTGGGTTGTGATCGAGCTCACTCCTGCTTGAGCTACAGACGCCTACGTATATATATATATATAAAACATAATGTAATTTTAAACTAATATTTCCTAATTAGCTGTTGTTTAGCTGTCTGTGAAATGTTTGTGTACTTTAACAATGAGACTAAATGTCTTAAGTAATCAAAGATACAAAACATGATTCTCAAAATATATATGTAAAAATTATGTGGGCTGTAAATGTGCAGCCCAAATACTATAAAGATTATATATCAAATACATATTAACAAATAGATTTTTACAGTAAATGCAAATACTGTTAACCTGAAGAAATACATCTTATGAAATCAATACTGAATTGAAATTTGTAAAAATAGCATGCATAATAATAAGGAAACTATTCTCTTTGTAAAAGATATGTAATAATTTGTTCAAAGAGTATTCTTCTTCTTCTTCGAACGCTCCATATCGACCACTCTTTGTGATCCAAGTCTAAGAGCGATTGTACGTTGTGACAGTTATGTGCCTAGAATTAAGCCAGCACATCCAATTTCTGTAATGTTTTTTATTTACTAGAGTAGCGTCCCTAGGATCATACTTCACTTGCCTCTTACAACATGCCTTGTAGGAAGCAGTGTTACTATTCTTTGCTCTCCTTGAGAGCCCTGGCAACACACTGGCAAAAGAGTATTCAATAACTAAGTTGAAGTTTGCCTGTTTAACGTCTTACTGGAAAATTACCACAATAGGAGGAATCTTCTTCTTCTTCTTTGGATGAGTTGTTGGCCAGACGATTTATTCCAATCTGTTGACAGGACAAAGTTCAATCATTTTTCCAGAGTTTTCTTCTATCAATCAAGCAACAAAAGTCAAAGAGTTATTCTGGAAGATGCATGCTGATCTTGTGTTGTATTTTGTAACAATCATCTTTCTTTCTTTTCTTTTCTCCTCTGCTTTTTTCCGTTAGGCGTCGCAGGTTTAAATGATGATCTGTTTCGAGATAGTGTATGCTCGGTCGCTTGTTATGCTGTGGTAGTGCAGAGTTTTAAGATAACTCTATCAATCCATCTTTTTCTTATTCTGTTCCTTCCTCTTGATGATTCAATTTTCAGGTTGCAAGCTCTTGCAATTGGTGTAGATGGGTTCATTTTCAGATTGCAAGCTCTTGCGACTGGTGTAGATGGGTTCATTTTCACAAGCTCTTGCAACTGGTGTAGTCAGGTTCATTTTCACAAGCTCTTGCAACTGGTGTAGTCAGGTTCATTTTCACAAGCTCTTGCAACTGGTGTAGACGGGTTCATTTTCACAAGCTCTTGCAACTGGTGTAGACGGGTTCATTTTCACAAGCTCTTGCAACTGGTGTAGACGGGTTCATTTTCACAAGCTCTTACAACTGGTGTAGTCGGGTTCATTTTCACAAGCTCTTGCAACTGGTGTAGACGGGTTCATTTTCACAAGCTCTTGCAACTGGTGTAGACGGGTTCATTTTCACAAGCCCTTGTAACTGGTGTAAACGGGTTCATTTTCACAAGCTCTTGCAACTGGTGTAGACGGGTTCATTTTCACAAGCTCTTGTAACTGGTGTAAACGGGTTCATTTTCACAAGCTCTTGCAACTGGTGTAGTCGGGTTCATTTTCACAAGCTCTTGCAACTGGTATAGTCGGGTTCATTTTCACCAAGTGATCAAACCATTTGAGTTTATGTTTTTTCAATGATTAGTTATTGGTTAATGAATTGACGTCATTGCACTCCGGCAGACCCAAAGGTGCTCAGTCTCCCCAATAGATATCGAAGAGTATGCATACTGATGGTTTCCGTGGCTCACTGGTTAAACACACTCCTCACTCTGCCCCTCAGTTCAACTTATACAACGGGTTACTCCAAACTGCCAAAATCGCTTGATCAGTTAAACATTTATTTTAGTGTCTTCATCCAACAGACAGTCGTGAAGAGACCGCAGTACATCCCTCGTATCCATCTTCAACTCCCCATCAATCGATGCAAGCCTACCCACTCTCTCATTACCGCAAACACCCGCATGCCCAAGATTCGCATAAGCCTCTGGAGGTTAGAAACTTCGATAGATGACATCCACTCATATCAAAACTTGTCCTTCTGGATCTTGTGAAGCATCGACTGAGAGATCCAACAACTGCCCCAGTAAATGGAGAAAATTGAAGGTAGCAGTAAAGGTGTTCTTCAATAAATCTAACAACAGGTATTGTTCTGACTATTCTTCTAATTTATTATATGGTCTCTTCTTGTTTTATTTACCTAATGTGACAATAAAAAACAATAATTTGAAGTTAGCTGACATCAGCAGATCAAGTAAATGTAATGTATAATAATAATAATTTTTTGACAAATCACCATCAACTTTTGATTCACAATACAACAAAATATAGCAATGTTGCTAACTATTAATACCACAACATCGTAGCCATGATCTGTCGCCACCAAGCAAAGACCGACTACTCAATTGGATACCACATGTCTGACCAGGTTCCATATTTACATCATCGCCAAATCTTTTCTTGAGTTCCTACAATATTGTGATAAGAAATTAAAAAATTATACAAGCATTTTCTAACTCTTTCAACTATCATTTTAAATGGTAACCAGCTAACACCAGTTCAAAGATGTTGCTATCCTGGGTCCATACTCACAGCAAGCCTTTCTCGTGACAAAGATAATCAAATAGGAAATCGGCTACTACATTCGGCAAACTATCAAAGAGAGCGTGGGACAAAACAAAATTAACATTGAAGGCAAAGGTTCAAATATATCGAGCCTGTGTAATTAGCTTTTTACTATTTGGTTCAGAAACATGGACAGCCTTCTCAAGGCACGAGAAGAGACAACATCTTTCACCATTGATGTCTCCACAAGATTATAAACATCAGGTGGTACGACAAGATAATCAACTCTGAAGTACTGCAACGTCTAAACTTGCCTTCCATCATGAGCATGCTCAGCAGTAGAAGACTAAGATGGCTAGGGAATGTGAGATGAATGTACAATAGTCGCATACCCAAACAGATGTTATTCTGTGAATTTGTGAATTATAGAAGGAAAGAGACTCCAAGGCAGACCATTGATCAGATATATGACCAAGTTATATGGAAAAAAACATTACACAAAAGCGCCAAATCTTTTGAAAAGAGGCTTAGTGGTGAGCTTAAAGGCAAGATAGACAAGCGCAAACTCATAAGTTGTCACAGTAATACACTTGCCAATTAACTGTCTGTAAAGACAAAAAATACCATGTATAAACTAACTCTTTTCATACCAAGGACTAATTAATAGGTCATAAAACCATCTCTAAATATCTATACCCTATTTGACACATAAGGTTCCCACCAAAAAATCTCCATTGCTTCAGTTTTGTAGCCTTTTACTAATTGTTTCCAATGTCAGGACAAAATTGTTCAACACTCTTTTCACAGTTCTTCTCCATGTTTCCTTTAGACATCCAGACCGCCTTTTTTTCCATCCGCTGTCCATTAGAAAGATGCCTCTACTGGCCTATGACATACGTTCCCAATACATCTAGATCTTTGTATTTTAATTAATTATATTTCATTCATTATGAGGAGGGTAAAAGACGATGCCAACTATGTGAATTACGACCCTTTCACTATAGGCGGAAAATCCATACCAGAGCTTAGATACGCAGACGACACAATATTATTATCCACCAGCAAAGAGGGTTTGGAAAACCTAATCGTGACGACCAAGAGACATAGTGAAGACCAACATCTGTATTTTAATACAAAAAATAAAAATAATGTCAACTGACAAAGCAAAGGCTCACCTAACATCCAAATAAACAATGAAGAACTCCAATGTGTAGAGAGCTACGAATACCTGGGCTCAATAGTTAACAATAACGGTGACTGCTCCAAAGAGATCTCAAGAAGATTGGCAATAGCAATCAAGAAGTTAAACACAATAAAGAACATGTGGTAAAGCACCAGCAAAATATTAAAACTAAAAATATTGAGAACATGCATTTTTCCAGTGGCTACTTATGGTTGTAAATCATGGACCATTAGATAAACAACAAGAATGAAAATCCAGTCCTTCGAAACAAAATGCTACAGAAATATCCTACGAATACCATGGACAGAAAAAGGAAGAACACTGATGTCCTGAAAGAACTGAATGTTAAAGACAATTGGGTGATAAACAATATACTGAAGAACAATATACAATACAGAAAAATTAGATACTTCGGCCATATCAAACCTCCTGGTGAGGTTACAGATGGCCTGGAGAGAACAATTTTGGAGGGCAGGGTCCCAAGACGCAGACCAAGAAGAAGATGGCTACAAGGTATTAAAGAAACCATGAATATCATCATCGATTAAGTGGGTGAACTGGCTAGAGACAGAGCGAATTTAAGATGCGCTGCAAAGAGAGCAATATCCTGTACAGAACACGCACCTTGATGATATTTCATACCGCAACCTGCCGAAGCATCAACTGGGAGTCAAATTTGCCTTCTTTCTTCTTCAAACGCTCCATATCGACCACTTGTTAACCACCCTGTGTGATTTGTATGTGATCTGAGCCTAAGAGCGATTGTATGTTGTGCCAGTTATGCACCTACAAGTAAGCTAGCACATCCAATTTCGCGATGCTTTTATTTACTAGGGTAGATTCCCTAGATCCTGCATCAGTTGCTTCTTACAACATGTCCTGTAGGTCGCAGTGGTATTATTCTTTGCTTTCCTTGCTAGCCCCAGCACCACACAGCGAGTAGAGTCAAATACAAGAACGGTCCCAGTAAACGGAGCTCCAGAGAGACGATAGAAGACAGTTTGTTGAAGATATAAATTATCCTAAACAGGAAGAACCCAACAAGATAACATTCATGAAATAATATAACATCTTTTCACTGACCTTGGCCATTTTCAGGAAAGTATCATCCACATTTGTGTTCTCCTTGGCACTTGTTTCCACAGCACCAAGAAAGTTTTGGGAATGTGCTAAAGTTTGGGCATCTGACACACTGACCTCCCGCAAGTTTTCCAAATCACATTTGTTGCCTAGAGACAGATGAAAACAAATGAATACTGTTGTTTTAAAAAGTATCTAAATCCAAAGGATCTACTTCTTTATGAAGGGTGTTACCCTATATGTTCTAAGGTCCACTTTTCGCGTGGATGGACTTTTGTTTTCTATCTACTGTATCGAAGTAGCATTGCTCTTTGAGGCGTACTGTCTGTTGGTAATCTGCTTATGTGACTGAACCATTTAATTTGTTGTTTCTTGATTAGTACTGATGTTGACCAACTTTCTTCTTGATGTCCTCATTTCTAAACTTGTCTCTTCTTGTTACTCCCAGCATTCTGTGTAGAAACTTCATCTCTGTCGTGACTAGTTTTCTTCTATCATTTGATGTCAGTGTCAAAGGTTGACACCAAACGATAGAAGAAAATGGATGTAGAATTTAAATAGGGAAATGGATTCAGAATATAAATCCCTATCTGAGTCCCCGGTCCGATCCGTCTCCTTAATGGTGTTCAGGATATCGGCTCTGTTCATTGCTTTACCACTTGCTATTGTAGACGTAAATAGCAGCATTTTCATACCTACTCTGTGTTACCAGAGCCAAACATGAACAATGAGCAAAGCAAAGTCGCAAAAATTACATGAGAAATGTGATACCTACAAAAAGTTACCAACAACACCAGAAAAGACATAGTCACCAACATGACCTGAGAGTCGTTGAGAAAATTTCACTTCCATGGAAGATCATATCAAATAAATTATAATAAAATATTTCCTTACCCACAAGTAACTTGACAGCATTTTGGCCTGCATATTTTTTAATGTCATCAAGCCATCGAGGTATTGCTTCAAATGTGGCCCTTCTGTTGATGTCGTAAGCAATGATAACACCATTGGCACTGCGGTAGTAACTTTGCGTTATTGTGCGAAATCTCTCTTGTCCAGCAGTGTCCCAGATCTGCAGCTGAATAAAAGCAATAGAGAGAAGGGTAGTGTTGATTTTCAAATACATAAAGTATTTCACTATAAAAATAACCATAGTCATAGAAGTTGACCATCATATACAGTCCTTCGCCAACAGACTTCTTTACAAACTTAATATCAGATGACCAGAAGTAATAAAACAGACTTGTAGAAGAGAACATGACAACAATCAATGTAGACTAGAGATTTGTTTTTTTCATTCACCTGTTATGAATTCTGGCGCAATCACTGCACTTAATACGGCACCACTGA
This sequence comes from Arion vulgaris, assembly GCA_020796225.1. Taxonomy (NCBI): domain Eukaryota; kingdom Metazoa; phylum Mollusca; class Gastropoda; order Stylommatophora; family Arionidae; genus Arion; species Arion vulgaris. The sequence continues at coordinate 4,591,030 of CM036773.1, forward strand.
TGATTTTTGCGTGAAAGCTAGCTTTCCTTATCATCAGTGCCTCTTGCCATACCGATGAGCCTTACTCCAACTTCTGAGGTACTTGTAACTTAGATCCCCAAGAAATGAATCAGGAAACCTGTAGTCCAACCGTGCACATTGTGCACACAAAAAGTTTTTGGGTTGGCCCAAGTTGGCCTCAAACCCTTGAATTAGCATGGCATGTGGTTACTTGCGAAGTCGCCTGTGTTTTGCTGGGGCTTGCAAGGGAGCAAAGAATAGTAACACTGCAACCTACAAGGCATGTTGTAAGAATTGAGTGACTAAGCTACCCTAGTAAATAAAAAGTGTAGCAGAAATCGGATATGCTGGCCTACTTGTAGGTGCATAACTGGCACAGTGTACACTCTCCTTTTGGCTCAGATCACAAATAGTGGCTTAACAAGTGGTCAATATGAAGCGTTCGATGAAGAAGAAGACTAGCGAAGCATGTTATCAGCTGTACTATCAGTGCCCTTCACTATCAGTGCCCTTCACTATCGGTGCCCTTCACTATCAGTGCCCTTCACTATCAGTGCCCTTCACTATTAGTGAGATATGAACTATTACAAAGTGACAGTGGAAATAGATTGAACACACCAACTGGAAACGCCCTAACAATAAAACCAGACATGGATTGGTCTTTGCTGAGAAAAAAAATCTCTGCAGTTGCTGGGCTATGCTCCACCGGAAAAGCAGGTGAAGAATGTCAGCTCCCACTTTTAATTTATAGAAGAACATACATCTAGAGTTGATCCTTCTTCTTCTGTGTTCTCACTAGATTGGGATTTGTAAGTGAGCCACCTCTTTCTTCTCAAGTCTGCACACTAGGGACAGTTCTGTAGGATATAATTTCTATGACTTCTGCTTCCCGTTTTGGCTACCCTCATGATGGCAGGTCTGACATTCTTTCTGTGTGGCTAAATCTCCAAGTCAGATTGGCAACCGTAGAACCCGTTATCCTTTGAGAATGCAGAAGAAGAAGAATATGTTATCCCATTCCTCATTGTGAGGGTCGTTGCACCATGTTATGTGCCTTACGGCCTGGTGCATCCATTTCTGCAAGCATTTGTTTCGGGTTAGCATTTCCTAGCGGACACGTGTATCCGATTTCAGCCAAACCTCCTTAATCACCTCTTACGACATGTGTGGCAGGTAACAGTGGTTCTATTCTTTACACCCCAAATTTGGGTCCCGGTAACCACTCGAGCGAGAGTTGATTCAAATACAATTGTATTGTTTTGAACCTCACACAATCATTTTTTTAAAAACTGAAAATGACTAGAAAATGAAAATCATGGCATATCCTAAAGGACGTAGCTATCAACCACAGTAAATGAGTCGTTGATTTTATAGGCACCACTTATACGTTCAGTAGTTTGCCATTGCTTTCTGAACGGTGAGGTCTATTTTTACCTTTTGTAAAAATCCCACGAAACTAATCTGCTTCCAAACTTACCCACTGTGGGGTTTGAACCAGGTACGCTTGGTTCGTGATCAAGCTCACTACCGCTTGAGTTACAGACGCTCACTGACTAGACAATATATAAATAGATGATATTCAAAGCGAGAGATTAAATTAGAAATGAAGAAAGAAGACTATAAATGAAAACAGTCATTCAATTCATAAAAGAACAAAAGATTTGATGGTTTGACCGCCTGACAAGAATGTCCTGATATCGTCTACCACAGACAGGCACACTGAAAAAGTATAATGAATACAGAGCAAGAAGTGAATCTTTTTTCTTTCTTTCTTTACTCTAATCCTGTTTTATCTTACAGCGTCTGAATAAGAAGAGATTTCTAGAACAGACTTTTGTGTGCACTTCATAAATAGTGTTTTTCACTGCCTCTGGTATTTCTGAGTTCACCTTTCTCATGGACACTAGGACAGCCTTTTGCTTTGTATCAACTGTATTGGAGTAGTACTGCTCTTTGAGGAGCGTTGTTTGTTGGTAATCCACTTATGTGGCCAAACTATTTAACCTGTTGTTTCTTTCTTAAAGAAGTTCAATACTGTTGTTGTTCCCAGTTTTTTTCCTGATATCTTCATTTTAAAACAGATCTCCTGATACTCCCACTCCTAGCATTCTGTGAGGCAGAATACGAATGAAATTAATAGTGAACTCATGCGAAAATATTGGTGGCAATGTAAAGGACAGTTATTGGTAGTCTCTGTGCCGGTTCTCGCTCATTCTCAGCTGGTCGGTTTTAGTAGTGTGGTCATAATATTCATTCATCGAAGTGACTGAGACTGACTGAAGTCAAGTCAGTCTGAGTACGTACTACGTACACACACACCACAGTTTCATGAATGAGTAATAGATGGTGGGGAAAAAAATGGTCGTCGACACCAGAAATAATGATACGCAAAAAAGAAGACAGAGAGAATGTACATGCCTTCACAAGTTTGCCATCAATGTTAAGTGTCTTCATGGTAAAGTCAACGCCAATCGTACTGCCGTGTTTCTCTGTGTAAGTACCTGATTTAAAGCGTTGAACGACACAGGTTTTTCCAACGCCCGCGTCGCCTATAAGAACAATTTTAAACAAATAATCACATGACTCGTCGTGGTCTGATGCATGGTATGTCATTATTCAACTTGAAAAAATGTATTTCCTACTTTACACTGGAAAGAAATAACACAACCAAAGCTATTCTATTTCGTGATCAACATTGTTGTATTTTTGGTCGGAGACTTGTTTTCACCGGAAGAGAGTACGCCACTAGAATAAATAAAAATCATCATCATCATCAAGTAGCTTGTCCTTTCCGGAACTTGACGCCTGTGACAGCAGTCATGAAAAACCCTTTGTTCTAAGTTGACCGGCGTCAGCAGCACTCATTCTCAGATCGGCAATGACATCTTGTACCAATCGTCTTTAGGTCTTCTCATTCTTCTTCCAGGCAGCATTCCCTCCAAAATTTTATTCTCTAGGCACTCTTGTCGTTTGATGTGTCCGAAATATTTTAAAAAATTAATCTTTATTCACTCTGAGACGTAAACTTGAATTGTTCATTGGTTACTGAACCGACGTCATAGCAGTAGGACTTAGGCAGACCCATATATGTGCCCTGTCTCGCTAACAGATGTGCATATTGATGGTCGTTGTGCTTTGCTGGTTAAGCATACTTCTCACTCTGTCCTAAGGCATCCAGTCCTACTTGTACAACGGGTAACTCAAAACTCGTTAAATCGGTGGATAGATGCAACATCCCTGAGTGTCCTCATCCAACAGGCAGTCGCCAAGAGACCAAAGAACATTCACCTAATCCATTCTCAACTTCCCAACGATCAATGCTGTTGATACAAGCCTGTCTACTTGCATGCCCATGACAGTAGATCAACGTAAGCCTCTTGAGGTTGGAAACTACAATAAATGTTATCTACTTATGCCGCAACCTACCATTTTGAACCGTCCAAAGCATCGACTGAGAGTCAGGTGCAACAACGGCTATAGTAAATTGAGTCCCAGTTAGCCCCCGGATGGCAGCAGTAGCGACATCAACCTCAATTTTCATGCTCGAAGTGGTTGTCATGTATGTTCCGCGTTGCTCTGCAATCTCCCCACGATGCATATATCATCGGTATAAACACCAACATCATCATTACTTTCATAATCTGCTATCAGCTGCTTAATTGCGAGTTCAGCTTTCATGCTGCCCCAATGTCTATATTGCCTTTCAAGAGTAATGATAACATTGCTGTAGTTGGCAATGCTACCATTTATTGGGATCCATTCTTCCCCTTTTTGTAAGGTAGCAACTGTGGTCACCTGGTAAATTTCTTCTTTCGGGTTTATACTAAGTATTCAGTTCTCCCGATCAGCAAGCTTGTACACTGGCCAAGTCCGTACGTGCTCCGTCCTCCAATTGAACATCCAATCGAATGGTTCTGCATTCACTGTATGCAAGTGATGTTGATTAACATATATTCTCTCTATCTACCCCGCGACAGCACCAACGTGTTTGTCCCCACGTAACATCTCTTTACATCCACAACGGCCTATTAATAGTGCTATACGTTTTGCTGCTGACTTTCTTCCCTGTCATTTTGCCAAACTGCCTATTGTCGTGTTCCTGTTGTTATATATGCATACTCACTCGTCTTAGCACTTAGCATCGTGAAAATTTGATCGATTTTGTGTCATGTTTCAGACATTATCGTCAGTCCATGCTGCTGTAGAGTTTATTGATGTTGTAGGTCCATCTTCTTCTTGATTTTCTTCGTGCTTGCGGACTAAAACGTGTAATTTTATATGTTATTTCTACATTATCTGATCTTCATAATGTCACGTCAAAAGAACAACGCAGATCAAAACATGTATCTCAATACAACGAAAACGAAGATATTTGCAACTGATAAAAAAGTAATGATGACTAATATATGTGTCAACGGTCACAAAATTGAAAGAGTCGACAGCTTTGAGTAGCTTGAGAGATTGCTGACAAGCGACGGGAATGTTATAAAATAAATTTAAAGAAGGCTGATCATTACTTTGTAAAAATTAAAAGAACTAACACGTCCATGGAAGGAAACTGACATAAGAACACAACTGAGTGTTTAAGAACCTGTGTTTTTTTTTTCTTGAAACGTATGGTTGTGAGACATGGATCATTGACAAAGTGGCAGAAAATATCATCAATGCATTTGAATGCAAATGTTACAGAATAGTACGTAGAATATCATGGACAGAGATGAGAACACACGCTTCTGTTCTGCAACAGCTTTATCATCATCATTGGCCTCTTTGTCTCATGAAACAATAAGTCTTGCGTCACGTAGTATGTTTTGGTTGAATCACAACGTTTCTTGTGGCTGTAATGGTCTATTCTGGAGTGGCACTCCTTGCCACAGTTGCTGCAGGTAAAACTGGAGACGAGCTGATACATATGATGTTTTCTTGCCCTCTGCGCTCTCTTTTGCCTCCACATGTGATGGTGTTTTTCTTCTTTTTTTTTGAGCCGCCCCTCACTGCCGCTCACCATATTTGCTGTCTTTGGCCAGCCGCTTTAAGTGTTTATGCTGCAGGTAGTCAGATCATTTTTGCAGATGTCAAATAAGCGTAATAATGGGCGCCTATGCTGTCTAGTACCAGTTGTGAGTTGACCATATAGAATGTTCTTTGGGATTCTATCATCGCTCATACGGCACAAGTGTCACAGCCACCTCAGATGTCGCTGACTCAGCAAGGTGTACATGCTTGGAATGCCAGCCTGTCCATGACTTCTAAATTGGAGATGTGGTCTTGCCATCGGATATTGTGTATTCACCTGAGACAGCGCATGTGGAAGGTGTTGATGCGATTTTCTTGTCTAGCATATGTGGTCCATGTCTCACTACCATACAGCAGAGTGCTGAGAACACAAGCCTTATATACTTGTGTCTTGGTGTTTCTTGTGAGTGCCCTATTTTCCCATACACTCTTCGCTAATTTGAACATAGCAGCGGAGGCCTTCCCAATGCAACTACTAATTTCATCATCGAGGGGGAGGTTGCAGCTGATGACAGAGCCAAGGCATGCAAAGCTAAAAGTGTTGACTACTTCGAGCGTATGAACAGTTTTATAGAGAGTTGGTTATTAAAGATTATAAAAACAAGGAAGCTTAAATATTTCGGACACATTAAACGACACAAGTGCCCGGAGAAGATAATTCTAGAAGGAGCTGTGCATGAAAGAAGAGCGAGAGGAGGACCTAGACGACGATGGGTGCATGATGTCATCGGGGAATGACTGCTGCCGACGCTCTACATATTGCACATAGTTTTTCAGTGTTGATATCATATCATGGGAGCGAAGTTCCAGAATGGACAAGCTACTTGATGATGATTTCTAGTTATCAGTTATATGAGGACTATCATCATAGCACTCCGGACATGTCCATAGGTGCTCCGATCTCCGCCTCATCAAATCCAGCGACCCACACACCAGTTCGATGTTGATTAATCAATCTCTTTGCATATTTAGTATGTCGTTCTTTTCGGGCTGCACCAATATTGACACCCATCTCTTTCAATCTGGTCAGCGAGTGGGATTCACAGCCCTGAAACTCCTGTGTTCGGAAAGACTCTCTCAATGCGTGAAGAATGTCACTTCGATCCATGGCAGCTCCCTCTGATATTGTAGCCAAGCCAGCCAATCTATCAGCTCGTTATACCCGTAACTCCTGCGTGCCCAGGGACAAAAATGAAGGTGATTTCTCTGATTACTGATGATTTCTACAATTATCCTTATGTCTGCACTTATATCTCTGGAAATATCGAGGACTTTTCTCAACCTACTTCATCATTTAAGCTAAGTAAGTGTTTGAAATTTCGAAGCCGCTCTGTTTTATGAACAGAATATTATCTCTCGTGTTTTTGGGACCAGGATATATTCATATAGTTATTAGCACGAGTTCCTTCTGCACACAATTGTCGTGTTAACAGCATAGGCAACTGCAATTTACACACTCAGATCTAATTGTGTATTGTCAACAAACATGGCAGATAAAGAGTCGAGTGACACAACCACATCCTCGATTTCAAGCAATCCATTATCCAGAAAGCTTAACAAGATCTTAGAGACCCGGCTAGACAATGACAAAGTATGCAATATATATATTCAGTGTTGATAGAGATTAATATATATACATAGTACGCAATGTATACACAATAAGAACAGTATAGTAGTAACGGTTTATATTTTATAATAATAATAATTCGGTTAATTCCTCTCGTACCCGTTATACGTTACATAGGGCCTGCAAGTAATTTCTCCATACCGCTCTATCCTGGGCAACTCACTCAATCTCCTCCATGGAACTGAGACCGATATTTCCTGCCTCTCTCAGCAAAGTTCGCTTCAGGGTCTCCTTAGGTCGACCTCTCTTTCTTGAACCCTTTGCATTCCACTTCAATGCCTGCTTTGATATTCTTTGATCATTTCTCCTCAAGGTGTGCCCAACATATCTCCATCTTCTCTTTCTTATAACAGTTGTCACTAGTGGTTGACCAGACATGTCTCTGATTTCATCACTTCTCCTGAATTCGTTCCATTTTATATTCATTATTTTTCGCAGGCACCTATTTTCAAATGCATTCAACTTGCTTTCTATATCTTTAGTCATTTTCCAACTCTCGCTGGCATATTAAGTTACTGTTAAATCGGTAGTCGGTAAACCGATGGTAAAAGTAGGCTCACTCACTGAGTAGGGTAGGAGGGTAGAAATATAATTATAATAATAATTAATATATCATAATTTATATGAAGTTTTAGTTGGGCTTGTCACTAATATCACTTATTAAACGTTATTATACTATGAGAGGTCACGTATCTTTCATAGACTACTCAAAAGCTTTTTAATGAAGGAAACATGGAGAAATAATTTTCATGCTAGAAAGTTTACATTGAATGATATTGATTTGAAAGATCTGAGACTTATATCAAAAATATGTAAAATAATTATAATAGCAAAAAAGTGCAGCTATGTATAACTTATATTAACTATTAGTTAATACTTAAGTTAAGACTTAAGACTAGAGAATCAGAGTGGAATGCAAATTCTCAGGAGATACAATTAATACTAAGACAGAGATGTCCTCTCATTAGACTTGTTCAATCTGTACAATGAAAACATCGCATAACATATAGGAGAAAAAAAGCAGCAATGACAGTTGGCAGACAAAACATGAACAATAATAATCTAAGATACGCAGATGACACAATTCTCATGACAACAATTGAAAAAGATCAACAAAACTAGATAGACATAATAGCGAGGCAAAGTATATTATCTATTTTTACTTATCTCTCTTCTCTGATCACCGCCTAGACTGGTGTACCAGATCTCCCCATAAATTCTATTCATGTGGTAATCTGATTCGTGCAGCCTTAGCATTGGTGTGTTTTATGTCATATCTTCAGTACCATTTGGAGCTCTGGTGCTTATCCTTCGCGATGTGTCTGGTTTCAGCCAGCGTTTACTCGGTTCGCTCTCCGTTCTGTAGCGATCTAGTGTTTTTTACGGTGTGGGGTAGCTAGCCCCACCCCAAACCTCCTTAGTCGCCTCTTATGACGTGTGGCAGGTAGCAGTGGTCTATTCTTTACACCCCAATTTGGACCCCGGTAACCACTCAGCAATTTTTTACTTATAGGAATCTCTTCAACAGTGCCCAAAAATCTGTATCACCAGCAAGGGTTTACGATGTAATTTAGAGTTTGCTAAAATTTTCAGAATTCAACTTTTAGGCAAAACCTAATAAGTGGCTAGTCTCGTTGATTAGTTTAATGCTTTCACTCCGTAATTTTTTTTTACATTTGGATGCACTTCTACATTAGGTTATACCGAGTTAGCCAGTGGACTGGCTTTGCGTCATCTAAAAATAAACAGTGCGCCAAGAAGAGTGAAAGGGTTAGGTTTAACTTAAAGTTTTAGATTTAATTTTAACACTTGTGACCAGTTAGACTTGCGTATCATTTGCCAGTCAGACTTAACTGTAACACTAGTAACAGAGGAGTCTTAACTGTAACACTAGTAACAGAGGAGTAACTCAGTATAAGTAACCTAATCATTAATAAAATTGATGTCAACAACAGAATGTGCATGCACATTGTTCAGTAGGACTTAAATTTATACAGATGGACTATTGGTAACATTTTACAAAAAGACTATCACAACAACCTTGTAACAGTGTGTGGACAAAAGAAGAAAGAACCCTCTTACTTTCATTTTTTTTACCGGAAGCATTTATATTGCAATGTATACTGAATTAGACACTGATATCGGATCAGAAAATTGAACTTGTTAAACTTTCTAAATGTTGTATTTTTCCCAGGAATTACTCGAGGCTCTCAAAGCTTTATCCTGCTTCTTTACTGAAAATAACTTACGTAGTCGACGGAACTTACGTAGTGACATAGAGAAGAAAAGTCTGGCCATCAACGAAGAATTCTTAGAGGCCTTCCAAGCTGTGAAAGAGGTATACCATCTCGTTTGTATTAAATATACTATAGTATAGAGCGTGTATATTCCCACTCGCAACATATCGATGTGAATCATGGACAATAGTATATAGCATGTATGTACATGTCGCCTGTGTGTTCCGGGCCCTCAAGGAAACAAAGAATAGTAACACTTTGAACTACAAGGCATGTCATAAGAGATGACTGAGGTAGGGCCTAGGAAGCTGCCTAGTAAATAAAAGCGCCACAGAAATCGTTGGGTTGGCCTACTTGTAGGCGACATAACTGGCACAACATACAATCGCTCTTAGGCTCAGATCACATACAAATCACAAAGTGATTGACACTTAGTCAATATGGAGCGTTCAAAGAAGAATAGTACATGTGACAATGTCGGATGTGAATCATGGACATTTAACAAGGCAGTGAAAAAGCATAAATGTGATTTTCTTCTTCAAATGCTCCACATCGACCACTTATTAAACCCTTTTTGTGATTTGTATGTGATCTGAGCCTAAGAGTGATTGTATGGTGTACCAGTTATGCGCCTACAAGTAGGCCAGCACATCCGATTGCTGTGATGCTTTTATTTATTAGAGTAGCTTCCCTAGGTCCTACATCAGTCACCTCTTATGACATGCTTAGTAGGTCGAGTGGTACTATTCTTTGCTTTCCTTGCGGGCCCGTACTATACGGCGAGTTGTATTAGTAAATATATTGCCATTCATTACTTGTACTGATAGCCTTAGTAGTTTTATAAAGTTAATTACATATCCTTTACAGGACTTTGCGAATCAACCCCAGCTTTTTTATGCTGTTTGTGATTTTTCTAGGCATTATTACGTTCAGTAGTTTGCCATTGCTTTCTGAATGGGTGGTGCCATCGTCTTTTGTAAAATCACGAAACAATTTGCAACCAAACTGTCAGCAGGTGATTCAATTCAGAAAAGTCTGGGTTAATAGACCGAGTCGCTATCCCCTAAGCCACAGGCTCCACTAGTTTTATAAGCATGAGCTATATTTCAAGCAAACCTCTAACCGTATATTAACATGGCTCTGACAATGCCTCTCTGTCGTTTCAGCAACTAGATACTGTTTACTCTGATGTTCAAGCCATGAATGAGTGCTGTCAGGATATGACAAACAGGCTAAAGGTATTTATTTGATTGAAAATACTTGTATCTTTGCAAGTTGTCTGTGGATTTATTTTTCTTAATTTGTAATGTATTGAAAGAATAATGTATTAGCGAGAAAAGTGGAATTTCTTGAACATGACATTTAATTCTTCTTCTTTTGCTCTACATTAACCACTTGTTAAATCCCTCTTTGTAGTATGTATGTGGCTTTGTGCTTAGAGTTTGAGTTTGCCTGCAGACCTGTAGGTCAGCCAATGCCTTACAAATATGTTATTGATGTGTCCCTTTAAGGGACAAGAAGGATCTATGGTATCCATGCTGGAGTGCAGGGTAACAAGCGTGCTGACTTTCTTGCAAACAATGCCCGACCCAAGCGTGCAGAAGTATGGACAGAGCCATGTTATAAATGGTATCGCTCTCATTTATATGCTATGGGCGAGTCTCAGACACTGGAACAAGTCCGAGAATTAGGAGTTAAGTTTGGACCTGCCAGACAGTGTCGTCTTCGTGGTAGAGAGAGAAGGTATATTAATCAGCTTCTCATGTGACGGTGAGCAAATGGACTTCAGAATGGCTGTGCAGCAGAGGACAGAGCACAATGGGAATGCCTAATGTGCCATGGCGTCGATTGCATAACATAACATGGTATCCTAGAAAGCCACTCTTTGGAGCGAGCTGTAATGTAGGTTAATTTACCAGCATGCTATACTCATGAACATCTCTTGTTACTTTGCTCATTGCTGTTACAGGCTGCCAAGGCAAAGACTCATCATCTAATCTCCCAGACTACATCACTGCATAATGAAAGGTATGCTTCCGATATGTTGACTTATTTAAATGGATATCATGGTATAAGTGTATATATAAGAGGGAATTTTTGTGGTTAAGCAGTTAAGTCTTTGCCTTGCGCTCTAAAGGTCGAAGGTTCAAATCCGGACGGTTCTGTTCTACGAGACATTTTTCCATAGACCTCTAGGATTGTTGCAGGAGCTATGGAGTGCATAGCTTTGTGCAATACTCACAGCAGGTGGCTTGCCATTTCTGCAGAGAGAGACTGAGACATATGACATAAAACCCGGCACAATGAAGTCAAGTCATCATATTAGACCCTTTTTTAAAATGGAGATTGGTTTGTGAATGGTTAAAAATGGTTGAGTTTTCTAACAAAAGCATTCCATGATTGACCCCTTGCTAAGTCAACTTTGGTAGTCAACTTTGGTAGTCTGCTTTGGTAGTCAACTTTGGTAGTCAACTTTGATAGTGAACTTTGGTAGCCAACTTTGATAGTCAACCTTAGAAGTCAACTTTGTAGTCCTTTGGTAGTCTGCTTTGGTAGCCAACTTTGGTAGCAACTTTGGTAGTCAACTTTGGTAGCAACTTGTAGCACTTTGGTAGCAACTTTGTAGTCAACTTTGGTAGCAACTGAGCACAACTTTGGTAGCTAACTTTGGTAGTCAACTTTGGTAGCCAACTTTGGTAGTCAACTTTGTAGTCTGCTTTGGTAGTCAACTTTGAATCAACTTTGATAATGAACTTTGGTAGCCAACTTTGATAGTCAACCTTAGAAGTCAACTTTGTAGTCTGCTTTGGTAGTCTGCTTTGGTAGCCAACTTTGGTAGCCAACTTTGATAGTCAACTTTAGTAGGCAACTTTGATAGTGAACTTTGGTAGCCAACTTTGATAGTCAACCTTAGAAGTCAACTTTGATAGTCAACTTAGTAGTCAACTTTGATAGTCAACTTTAGTAGGCAACTTTGATAGTCAACTTTGATATGTTTATTTACTGACCTCTCCACCATTCCAACAGTCAAAAACTTCAATTGAAAGAACAAGTGGCGCAAGCATTTCTTGATAAATTTCAGCTCAGACCAGAGGAAATCAAAATTCTGCGAGGCACAAGGGATGGAGCTCTTCAACCTGTAAGTTTTTTAAAGTCCTTAATTAAAAATTTTTAACAGGCACTAGAAATAATATTTCAGACACATCAAATGGCATGAGTGCCTAGAAGATAATTTTGGAGGGAATGGTGCCTGAAAGAAGAATGAGAGGAAGATCTAGAAGACGGATGTAAGATATCATTAATGATCTGAAAATTGCTGCTGATGCCCTTATCTTGCACAGAACAGAGTTTTTCAGGATTGCTGTCATGGGAGCTAAGTTCGGAAGGACAAGCTACTTGATGATGATGATGAGAACTAATGTTGCTGCATTCAGTTCAGGATAAACACATTGGGGCACAGTATCTTCCAGCAGACTTTGCTTTGAAAGATCCAAAACTTCTGCCGTTCTCAAGTTCTGTCTTTAATTTATAATCTTCAGGTTCAGAATTTGGTGAAACTTGAAGCTGATTGTCCAGTTTATGGTCCACAGTAAACTAAGCGCATGACCAGAGATCACTGAAGCTGACTGTCAGTTATGGTCCACAGTAAACTAAGCGCATGACCAGAGATTGCTGAAGCTGACTGTCCAGTTTATGGTCCACATACGCCAGTGATTACGGGCCCAAATTTGAGGTGTAAAGAATAGAACCACTGTTACCTGCCATGCATGTCGTAGAGGCGACTAAGGAGGTTTGGCTGAAATCGGATGCACATGTCCTAAGCGTGTAGAAGTTTATGCGTTTAAGGGCCTACCAAACCAATGTGCAACATATACACGTTCTTGACAAAGATCAAACATATCTCAAAGAGTGATTAAAATTGCTCGTAAAGAACAAGCATGAAGAAAAAGAAGAAGGTCCACAGTAAACTAAGCGCATGACCAGAGATCGCTGAAGAAAAACAAATTCAGATGTTGATATTCTGTCATGTCACGAGACTAGGCTATCTATAATTTTCTCTCCTGTCGTCCTCTATCTGTTTACCATTGATTTTTGGGTTCTTTCTAGTTAAGTGGTAAAGCTTTTGCCTTACGTTCTGAAGATCCGGGGTTCGAATCCGGACCTTGTCGTTCTGTTCACAAGTCCCTTTTTTCCCAGAGAATCCTAAGTTTGTTTCCAGGAGCTGCGGGTTCCTGCTTTGTGCAATACTCTTGGGAGTTGGCATATCATTTTTGCGGAGAGGGGTTGAGTCATATAGGGTAAAATCCGGTGCAGTGAAGTTAATCCTTCATCCGCCCATGTGTTGCCGGGGCCCATAAGAGGAACAAAGAATAGTAACACTGTGAACTACAAGGCATGTCATAAGAGGCGACTGAGGTAGGGGCCTAGGGAAGCTAGTAAATAAAAAGCATAGCAGAAAACGGATGTGCTGGGCTACTTGTAGGCACATAATTGGCACAATGTACAGTCATAGACTCGTATCACATACAAATCACAAATGTGGTTTAACAAGTGGTCGATATGGAGCATTCAAGAAGAAGAATCTTTAATTTTAGACCATTGATTTGGGATCGGAGAGAGAGGACCATTGATTTTGTTGGTTATCACAGTGTATTTTTGACCTTCCCTGGTGACTGACAAAAGAGAGATTAAATGGAAATGTCACCTATAGTCTGACAAGATCAGCAGTTGTAGTGTAGACTGCTTGTAACTGTGGTGGAAACATTGCTGTGTATTGTCATTGTTTTGTATTTTGTAAAACTTCAACACTTTGCTTTTACATGTTTCTCCAGACTTCTTGTAACTGTACATATCATTTGTTTGTTTGTAGGAATTCTTCAAAGCTGTGACAAGAGTGAAACAGATTCATAGTGACTGTAAATTTCTTCTGCGGACGAATCATCAACGCTGAGGTAAGTATTAATGTCATACTTCTATTCTTACTTCAGTTTTCACTCTTTAATTCTAATAATTCTGAGTGGGCTGTCTGACCAAATGATTTAGATCTTGGGCTCTCATTTGGGAGACCCAGGTTCAATGCCCAGTAAGGCCAAGGAGTTTTTCTGTCGGTGCATAAAGAAAAATCCTAACCTGAACAGTTTCATGGCGACTGCACTAACCATGCAGCCATTAAATTCCTCAGGATCCCTTCCAAAGCCATTGTGCTGGTATCAGATGTCACAGTGTGCTGGTATTCACTGTAGAATTAATTCTGATTGGATATGACTACCTTTAAGCATGTGTCCGATCTAGAAGAGAATAAGGAGTTTTAAGATCTCAAGGGGCCCGCCTGTCCATCATGTCCGTAGCGCGTTGGACGATGGTGTGACAAGCCCACTGTTAGTGCGGGTTTAATTCCGCGGGCTGGCAGAAAAAGCCACAGGTTCTCCAGATTTACGGTGTTCGTGGCATCGAACCGAAGGGTTATGACGTCCATGGCACCGGCCAAAGAACTGAAAGCTCAAGTGCTTCTGGATCGGAAAAAAATCTACAGGGAAGCACGAAGCCAATGAAAATGATAAATAAATAGTGAACGAGTATTAGGGGCTTCCAGAAAAAACAAATAATAAACATGGAATTCGAATCACAAACCTTTATTTCTTACGGCATCCATTGCCTAGCTCTATAAAACAAGTTTTTTAAAAACACAACCAGCTAGCTCTCCACAAAAAAAGTCTTTTACTAAAATGTCCCATCTAGCTGCTAGGTACCTTATAAAGATATAAAACAATTTTCAAGAATAAATCAACTCCGATAACCAAATAAACACTATTGAAGTTCTGACCGGGATGTTACAAGTTCCGAAGTGACATGTGCCAATGAAGTGAGGGACTACAGTGTTCACCTTGTATTTGTATATATAATGCAGATGTTTGCAAAAAGGCACCAAGCTTCTTGCCAGTTTCATCTTTATAAGTCTTATTTCAACTTTAGCAAATGATTGCATAGATAACATTTTTGACTTCATTATTCTGACACTATATTTAAAGAGCTGATTTCAGTAATGTACAGAGTGTAATTGTGGGAAAATGCAAAGAATCATCTGTTTATAACTTGTGAAATTCTAGTCCTGAGAAGCAACATGTGGCCACACCCAGTCGACCTGAAAACTAAGCTTTGGGAAACCTGACAGACCTGAAGCTGACTGCCCAGTTTGTGGTCCACAGTAAATTAAGCGCATGACTAGAGATCGCTGAAGAAGAGAATGAAGAAGAACTCATTACAATTATGAAATTCTCTCTTTATATTTTGTGTTTTAGTCCTAAAATTATGAAATCCTCTGTTTATACTTTGTGTGTTTTAGTCATAAAATTATGAAATCCTCTTTTTATATTTTGTGTTTTAGTCATAAAATTATGCAATTCTCTGTTTATAATGTGTGTTTTAGTCAATACAATTATGAAATTCTCTGTTTATACTTCATGTGATCTAGCCTGGAAATTATGGAGTCCATGGCTCTACATCAGGAGTCTGCCTACGAGAGACTGTACCGTTGGACTCAAAGTAAGTCAATTCTTCATACATTTTTCTGGAATCATATTTACCCCTTTTAGTTTTGATTTATATCAGAATACTGAACTCTAATATTAAAGCATGTTCTGCTGTATGGGTCAGAAACATGGAGAACTACTAAAATAATAGCGCATAAATTACAAACATTCATCAACTGGTGTCTATGCAGAATAGAGGGCTGAGATGGTATTTTTTTTTTCGTCGCTTTCAACTCAGGCGAAGTTTCATCTCTGAAACTGATTTTTGCGTGAAAATCCGTTTGTTTTCAATTTCTTACAATGGCAGCAGCGTGCACATTGTAAATTACTTTACACTGGCAGCCGTGTGCTCAATGTACTCGTAATTAGTATTCCTCGCCATACAGGCAGATTTTCTCCGACTTCAGAGGTACTCATGTTATCGTCCTGAGTAAGACCAGGGGACTCAACAAATGCCGGACAGTAGGTTCGAACCCGAGCTATGAGGCGTCTCACAGCTAGCAGGCGAGCATATCAACTACTCTAGGCAGTCCCCCGCTGAGATGGTATGATAGGGTCACAAATGAGGAACTTATGGAGAGAACAAGACAGATTCCAGTGAACCAAGATGTTAAAAAGAGCTAGCACTGGATAGGACACACCTTGAGAAAATCCGAGGAATATAACAAGAAGGGCTCTTTTCTGGAACCCACAGGAAAAGTGAAAGAGAGGGAGACTGTTTTGACTTATAATCTTAATAACTAACTAACTGGCAGCTAGCTAGTTTGCTTATTAACTAATTAACTGACTATTTAATTCACTAACTAACCAACATTCTATTATCACTTACTGGCTGACTAACTAACTAATATATATATATATTATATATATATATATATATATATATATCTTATTATAGACTAATTTAAAGAAAACTGGGGCAGCCTATTAGAATAACAAGGTTAAAAAGTAGTAGAAGTAAAAATAGTAGAAATAAAACTAGAAAGACTTTATAAGGGGGAACAGCTCGAATGGCGCAGTGTACTACGAATGGCGTTCAACGGGAATACACTGGCGCAGTGTGCGGCGATTGGCATGGAAAGAGTTAAACTAACTAACAAAATTAAATTAACAAAACTAGAACACAAACGACTCAAACAACCAAACTCAACAACTAACTTAACTGACTCACTCCCATCTGCCCAGCGTGTTCGTAGCGCGTTGGACTACGGTGACTATCCCTCTGTGTGTGCGGGTTCAATTCGCGGGATGGCAGAAAAAGCCACAGATTCCCCAGATTTACAGTGTTCGTGGCACCGAACCGAAGGGTTTCGATGTCCATGACACCGAGCCGAAGAGCTGAAAAACTCAAGTGCTTCTGGATAGGAAAAAAACAAAAACTGACTAACTATCTGATTAAACTAATTTATGTTACATGAGCGAGTCTCATACACTCAAACGTGTTTGAGAATTAGGCATTAAGTTTGGACATGCAAGACAGTGTCGTCTTCGTGGTAGAGAGACAAGATAAACTAATCAGCTTCTCATGGGTTTAGTTTAGTTTAGTCGTCGGATCACCATCACTGCACGTCAAACAAATTCTCATGAGTACGGTGAGCAAATGGACTTTGGGATGGCTGCTGCAGCGGAGGATGGATCACGAATAGAATTGCCCAATGTGCCATGACGTCGATCACATCACATAATTGTCTGATTAAACTGACTAACTAAAAGAACAAAGAAGGTTTTTGTTTAATGTAGAAAGACTAGACACAAACTTGAGATATCTGCTGTATATTCTCTTGATCCTTCTCAAAATGACATCTCAAATATGTATCTTATTTCTACTTTTCAGACCAATGTCGGTTAGTCACACAGGATACACCAGATGTCAGCCCACTTCTATGTCAGGCCATGGAGGCACTTCAAGATAGACCTGTCTTATTGAGTAAGTTGTTTTCTTGCTTGTAAATGTCATTCAGGGGTTTCTGTAGCGTAGGGGTTAGGTGCTCAGGTGTTTCTGTAGCGTAGGGGTTAGGTGCTCAGGTGTTTCTGTAGCGTAGGGGTTAGGTGCTCAGGTGTTTCTGTAGCGTAGGGGTTAGGTGCTCAGGTGTTTCTGTAGCGTAGGGGTTAGGTGCTCGCTTTCATGCCAAAGGTTACCAGTTCGCTCCTCAGGGGCCATCTGATATTTGTCCAGAGACTCAGTGTAGGTGACATTGAGTGTCTAGTCCTATCGAGACGGACGATTAAACGTAGGTACTGTCTTCAATTTGAGCATGTATAAGAACCCTTGGCAGTTCAAAATCGAGAAGAGCAGGCTGGAAGGCCACAGCCTGTGCAAAATTCATTAGAAAAAGGTTCAAAATAAAATTCCTACAAAATATCTTCACTAACAAAAAACATTTCATCCGGGACCCTCGCTGGTGCTACGGAGTTTGTGCACTGCAGCTGAAATCTTCCTGTGTAAGAAAGAGATCGGAGCACACACGATTACTCACCGAAGTGCAATGATGATGGTCCAATCAATCTATCAATCAAATGTAATTCATTCAGCTTATTGTATTGTATCGCTTGTGGCTTACCTATAGTGAGCTCGATCGCAAGCCTAGAGTACCTGGTTCAAACTCTGGGACGGGCAGTTTTGAAGCAAATTTGTTCCTATAGATTTTTCTTTAAAAAATCTGTCTAATGATATTTGCCCGGACAGCTGCTTTCCAGCCTACTCTTCTTGATTTTGAACTGCCAATTGTTCTTTTATGTGCGCAACTTGAATACGGAACCTACGTTTTATCATCCATCTACGATAGGACTAGGAACTCGATCTCATCTACACTGAGATCGTGGATATCTGGAAAAATATCCTGATGACTCCATGAGGAGCAAACCAAGTACCTTTCAACGAGAGGCAAAGACCTAACCTCATTGCACAGACTCCTAATAATACCAAGTGGGTAGTACTGATGTAGGTAGAGTACTGATGTAGTCAAGTAAGTAGAGTACTGATGTAGTCAAGGAGGTAGAGTACTGATGTAGTCAAGGAGGTAGAGTACTGATGTAGTGAAAGTGAAGTAGGTAGAGTACTGATGTAGTGAAAGTGAAGTAGGTAGAGCACTGATGTAGTCAAGTAGGTAGAGTACTGATGTAGTCAAGTAGGTAGAGTACTGCTGTAGTCAAGTAGGTAGAGTACTGATGTAGTCAAGTAGGTAGAGTACTGATGTAGTCAAGTAGGTAGATTACTGATGTAGTCAAGTAGGTAGAGTACTGATGTAGTCAAGTGGTAGATTACTGATGAGTCAAGTGAGGTAAGAGTACTGATGTAGTCAAGTAGGTAGAGTACTGATGTAGTCAAGTAAGTAGAGTACTGATGTGAGTCAATGTAGAGTAGAATTACTGATGTAGCCAAGTAGGTAGATTACTGATGTAGCTCAAGTAGGTAATACTGATGTAGTCAAGTAGATAGAGTACTGATGTAGTCAAGTAGATAGAGTACTGATGTAGTCAAGTAGATAGATTACTGATGTAGTCAAGTAGATAGAGTATTGATGAAGTGTGAGGTGATCTCATATAGTTGTTGTGTGTCTATTATCTGTTTACTTGTCTGTTTGTAATGATTACAGGTATCTCTGGATAATTTGCCAAGGCCAGAAGAAGTTCTGTTTCGAGGTTCATTGATGCTCTCACCAGGGGAGGTAATACATTTCTTTGTGTAGATTATTACTATCCATAACTTTAGTATAGCAGGAGGTCAAAGGTAATGAACGAGCTGATAGATTAGCTTGCATGGCTACAATAGCAGTGTAGTGATTCTTTCCTTTCGTTCGTTTGAAATATTGTCTATATATTCAATGTTGTCTCTTGCATGGTGGCGTCTGTGGCCTAGGGGATAGTGACTCGGTCTACTAACCCCGACGTTCTGAGTTCGAATCACGCTGCGGACAGTTTGGTTGCAAATTGTTTCGCATGGATTAGGACAAAGGATGATGGCACCACCCGTTCAGAAAGCAATGGCAAACTACTAGTAATAATGCCTAGAAAAATCACAAACTGCGTTAAAAAGCTTTGGTTGATTCGCAAAGTTCTGTAAAGGATATGCAATTAACTTTTTTGTCTCTTGTATAAACTGCAATATCTTTTGTAGCTCGCATAGAGGTCCGTGTAGTTTTATGTCCAGTGTTCTTTCGTTAGGCCAGTGAGTTTGCCTCAGTGTGTCATATTCGGCGCCGTCTTGAAGTATGTGCTCTGCAGTCTGATGTGCCTGTACACATGGCTGAGTTGTCAATCTTGTATTTTTTATACATGTGGCTGCGGAGTCGATTGTGTCCTGTTCTAAGGTGCAGAATAACAACTTGTTCTAATCTGCTCATGTCATGTTATGTGATCAACGTGATGGCACATTGGGTATTCCCATTTGTGCTCTCTTCTCCGTTGCAGCAGCCTTCCCACAGTCCATTTGCTCACCGCAACCATGAGAAGCTGATTAGTAAATCTTCTCTCTCTACCACGAAGACTACACTGTCTGGCATGTCCAAACTTAATGCCTAATTCTCGAACTCGTTCCAGTGTCTGAGACTTGCTCATGTCACATCAATGAGAGCATACCGCATTGAGGACTATCATCATAGCACTCCTGACATGTTCATAGGTGCTGCAATCTCCGCCACAACAAATCCAGGAGCGTCCAGTGGCCCAATATGCTAGTTCGATGTTGATTAAGGGGATTCGGTAGTGTGGGGATCATGAAGCTATTTTCGTTGTATTCATATTAATGTAAAATATGTATAACCATTCTGAAAGATTATGACTTAGAATAGTAGAAAAATTAGTAAAATAAAAAAATTTCAAAGCGTTGCTATGGAAACAATACAAAATGGCCACCAAAAACAAAATTTCAAATCCCTAAGGCTCTGAATCTAATGAATGTAAATGAATTCTGTTTTCACTCTAAGGTGCACAATTGTAATATCTAAACATTACATGATATTTAGGATATATTAAATATTTAATTTTTAAATAAATTTTTGGGTAAAAGTCCCTCAAAATTCGGTCAAAAAGCTGTTTTTGGGCTGTGTTTACCAAAATTCATTTAAAATTTAATATATCGTAAATATCATGTGTAATTTTAGATATTACAATTGCTCACCTTAGAGTGAAAACAGAATTGATTTATATTCATTACTTTCAGAGCCTTAGGATTTAACATTTGTGTTTGGGTCATTTTTATTGTTTCCATGGCAACGCATTGACATATTTTTGAAAACTAAACTTTTCCTACTCTTTTAAGTCATAATATCTCAAAATTAGTAATACAAATTCTACATTAATATGAAAGCAACAAAAGTTTCCAGACCAGAATCTCCCTTAATCAATATCTTTGCATATTTGAGTACGTCATTCTTTCGAGTGCACCAATATTGACACCCATCTCTTTCAATCTGGTCAGCAAGTGGGATTCACAGCCCTGAAACTTCTCTGTTCGAAAAGACTCGTTCAATGCGTTAAGAATATCATTTCGGTCCATGGCAGCTCCCTCTGATATTATACCCAAACCAGTCAATCTATCAGCTCATTCATTACCCTTAACTCGTGCGTGCCCAGGGACAAAAATGAAGGTGATTTCTCTGATAACTGTCTGTATCAGTACCTACACCCAGTTTCGTCTCACCATTCCTGATTCAACTTTACGAATCATGCTCTTGGAATCACAGAGTCTGAAAACACAAGAGTATTTATGATTTGTTTTTTTGTGTTTGTCAACCAAGTGAACGTCTCTTTGTTCATATGTTATTATATTCTATTTGTTCACATGTTATTATAGTCTCTCTGTTTATATGTTATTATATTATGTCTGTTCACATGTTATTATATTATGTCTGTTCACATGTTGTTATATTATGCCTGTTCACATCTTATTATATTATGTCTGTTCACATGTTATTATATTATGTCTATTCACATGTTATTATATTATGTCTGTTCACATGTTATTATATTATGTCTGTTCATATGTTGTTATATTATATCTTTTATATTATGTCTGTTCACATGTTGTTATATTATGTCTGTTCACATGTTATTATATTATGTCTGTTCACATGTTATTATATTATGTCTATTCACATGTTATTATATTATGTCTGTTCACATGTTATTATATTATGTCTGTTCATATGTTGTTATATTATATCTGTTCACATGTTATTATAGTCTCTCTGTTTATATGTTGTTATATTATGTCTGTTTATATGTTATTATATTATGTCTGTTCACATGTTATTATATTATGTCTGTTCACATGTTGTTATATTATGTCTGTTCACACATGGTTATTAGATTACATTTATTATATTACATTTGGTTATATGTAGTTATATTATCTTTGTTTGTTTGATGGTCTGTTTTAGGCCCAGGGGCACACCAAGACCTATTGAACTTCATTCCCATGATCCACTACGATACGTAGGTGACATGTTAGCATGGCTACATCAGACGTCTGCGTCCGAGAAAGAATATCTCCAGTCGTTATTAAAAAACTGTGCAGGTGAGACAAGTTTAATCAAATTTCATTTTGAATGATTTGTGATGTTATCAGATGCTTAACACTTTCGCTGCCACCCATTTTTCAACAAAGTCTGGCCCACCGCCACGCTATTTTTTTGGCATGATCAGTTTTCAGGGTGACAATTTAAAAAAATCGTAAAAAATAAACTAATAAACTTGGGACTTTTAAACTATGGAATAGTGTTCATATATTAATGAGCTACTAACCTGTCTATATGTGAAATATATTCTTTATAATCCACAAGCTATTGTAGTAACATGGTAGCAGATCTACCCACCAATTTTTATCATCAAATAGCTTGTCCTGAGAACTTTGCCACCCCAACAGTCCTCTGGAATTTCTCTCTCTCAAAGGCCAGATGTTCCGCCTCTGCAGCCATCATGCGCAAACCATCAGTTACATCCTGGATCTATCTTCTCCGTGGTCTTCCTTTTCTCCTCTTTGCCGGATGCCTCCTTCCGTTATGGTCTTCTCCGTCGTTTCATGTCTCTATATATGTCCAAAATACTTCAATTTTTTCATTTTTATTTGTAGCATCAGCCAGTTTTCTTTGATTTTGAGTTCTTTCTGGATAGATCAATTTGTTCTCTTCTCTGCCCATGATATACGGAGGATTCTTATATACCGCTAATATTCAAAAGCATGTATATGTTTTTCTGCTGCCTTGTTAAATGTCCATGCTTTGGTATTGGTAACTTAGCCTATTTTACTTACTATTTCAGCAACTAGTTTCCAGATGGATGAGATTCTAGGTCATATTACAGAAGGTGTTTGTAATCCATTTAAGGTAGATCACTTATTTATAATTCTATTCAGTATTTCCTTGATGGAGAAGATCATAAATGTCTTTGAATACAAATGTTACAGAGAGTACTTAGAATACCATGGACAGAGAAAAGTACAAATGCTTCTGTTCTGCAACAGCTTGATATTAAAGAGGATAAAATCAAGGAAAATTAAATATTTCGGACACATCAAACGACATGAGTGCCTAGAGAAGTTAAATTTAGAGGGAATGGTGCCTGGAAGAAGAATGAGAGGAAGACCTAGAAGACGATGGGTGCAAGATATTGATGATCTGAGAATGACTGCTGCTGATGCCGGCCAACTTGCAGAGAACAGAGAATTTTTCAGGAAGGCTGTCATGGGAACCAAGTTCCGGAAGGGACAAGCTACTTGATGATGATGATTTCTTAGATGTGTATTTTGTATGCTACAAATACTAATGAGATTTATATATAATAATGTGTTATATGTGTATACATGTGTGTATGTATGTTATATGTGTAAACTTTTATGTATGCTATATGTGTATACGTGTGTGTGTTATGTTATATGTGTATACTTGTGTGTGTATGTATGTTATATGTGTATACTTGTGTGTGTATGTATGTTATATGTGTATACTTGTGTACATGTATGTTATATGTGTATACTTGTGTGTGTGTGTGTGTGTGTGTATGTTATATATGTATACCTGTGTGTATGTATGTTATATGTGTATACTTGTGTGTGTGTGTGTGTATGCTATATGTGTATACTTGTGTGTGTGTGTATGTTATATGTGTATACTGTTGTATGTTATGTTATATGTGTATACATGTGTGCGTGTATGTTATGTGTGTATGTATGTTATATGTGTATACTTGTGTGTGTGTTTGCTGTTGTTTTGTCTCATATATACAAACACATAAAAGCTTATCACATGTGTTTGTATCTAGTTCCAAAGATACTCAGCTCACTCCCTCTAGGCGCCATCAGGATAATTTTCCAGAGATCCATGATCTCAGTGTAAGTGAGATCGAGTTCCTAGTCCTATCGGAGATGGAAGATAAAATGTAGGTCCTGTGTTAAAATTGAGCATGTAAATGAACCCTTAACAGTTCAAAATTGAGAAGAGCAGACTGGAAAGCCGCTGCCCTTCGGAGACCCTTGCGGTGCTACAGAGTTTGTGTACTTCCGCTGTGATATTCCTGTGTAAGAAAGTGATTGGAACACACATGTCTACTCACCGAAGTGCACTGTTGTTAGATGCTGTAATATAAAGTTGCGAATCACGTAAAAACATAGTACAGAAGTTTTATAAATTACAATAACAATGACAATATATAGCAACATTTCGACCAAAAGGCTTTTATCAAGCAAATGATACAACAGGAGGGACAAATTTCAAAGCACACTACATATAGACTACGACAGAGACATTCCAACGCCTTAACAAATGAAAATGAGATGATATTTTAGTCACAGATTTTCATTTGTTAGCACCACTGTAATATCTTTGTCAAAGTCTATATGTAGTGTGCTTTGAAATCTGTCACTCCTGTTTTATCATTTGCTTGATAAAGGCCTTTTGGTCGAAATGTTGCTGTGTATTGTCATTGTTTTGTATTTTGTAAAACTACAGTACTTTGTTATTATGTGTTTCGCCATTCTACATAGTTTTACTGCAGTTTCCCCTTATATCGATAATAATATAAAGTTGGGCTTTATGTTGCTAAAATGCTGTAACCCATTTGTAAAAATGTGTACCCAAGTTGATAAGCGCTTTATATCTGTGACAGGTACGAGTTGAACAGGTCCTGGTATCTGAGCAAGATCCTGTAACCTTGTATAAACTGGACAACTTACTAAAGTTTTATCATCACACAATTAGGTAAGTCTTCTTCGACGAACGATCTATATCGACCACTTGTTAAACATCTCTTTGTCATTTGTATGTGATCTGAGCTTAAGAGCGATTGTACGTTGTGCCAGTTATGCTCCTACAAGTAGGCCAGCACATCCAATGTCTGCACCATTTTTTTATTTACTAGTGTAGCTTCCTAGGCCTCTACCTCAGTCACTTCTTACGACATGCCTTGCAGGTTGCAGTGTTACTATTCTTTCCTCCCCTTAGAGTTTCGACAACACATGCCGATCATCATATAATTAGATCAGTATTTTGCCAGAGTGGTTACCGGGCCCAAATTTGGGGTGTAAAGAATAGAACCACTGTTACCTGCCACACATCATAAGAGGTGACCAAGGAGGTTTGGCTGAAATCGGATGCACATGTCCTAAACGTATAGAAGTCTATGCTTTTAGAGGCCTACCAAACCAATGTGCAACGTATACACGTTCTGGCAAAGATCAAACATATCACAAAGAGTGATTAAAATTGGTCGTAAAGAACGAACGCAAAGAAGAAGAGATCAGAATTTTTAAAATTCGGTGTTGGGCCCTTACCCGTTAGTGCAGCAGCAGGTAGACCCAGTAACATTTGAAATATGTGAAAGCTGCAAGTGCCATCATTTTTACGAATGAGAGCTGTTTGGAATTTTTAAAATATTTTTAATGCCTATTGACTATATGAAGGCTCCCAGTTTTAGGCATCGATCAAGTGGGCACTATTGATCTTAGCCAAAAGGCATCGATGAAGTGGGCACTATTGATCTTAGCCAAAAGGCATCGATCAAGTGGGCACTACTGATCTTAGCCTATATGACATCGATCAAGTGGGCACTATTGATCCTAGCCAAAAGGCAGCGATAAAGTAGGCACTACTGATCTTAGCCAAAAGGCAACGATCAAGTGGGCACTACTGATCTTAGCCAAAAGGCAATGATGAAGTGGGCACTACTGATCTTAGCCAAAAGGCATCGATCAAGTGGGCACTATTGATCTTAGCCAAAAGGCATCGATCAAGTGGGCACTACTGATCTTAGCCAAAAGGCAATGATGAATGACATACTGATTTACCAATAGGCAATGATGAAGTGGGCATCACAGTCTTGTAAAACATCGATCAAGTGGCCTTTGATTTCAGCCAAAAGGCATCAACTCAAGGCACTACTGATCTGGCTGAAATAGCAGGATCAAGTGCACTACTGATTCTTAAAGGCATCGATCAAGTGCAATATTGATCTGGCAAAGGTCGATCAATGGCACTACTGATTTTTAGCCAAGGCATCGATCAGTGACTATTGATCTTCCAATAGGCAACGATCGTGGCACTACTGATTTAGCAAGGCATCGATCAATGGGCACTTCATTATTAGGCAAGGCATCGATCAATTAGTCATCTGATCTTAGCCTATGACATCTATCAAGGGCACTATTGATCCTGCCAAATCAGTCGATAAAGTGGCACTATGTCTTATTTATAGTCAGTCAAGTAGGCCTACTGATTTTAGCCAAGGCATGATGAAGTGGGCACTTATTATCTAGTTAAGGCAATGATATGGGCACTTCATTTGAATAGGCAATGATAAGTGGCACTATTATTTAGCTAGGCATCGTCATGGCACTATTGATTTAGTTCAAGGCACGATCATGGGCTACTGATTTAGCCAAAGGAATGATGAAGTGGCACTATGATCTTGCAATAGGGAACAATCAAGGTATGATCTTCATAAAGCAGCATCAGTGTGCACTTATGATCTTGTCAAGGTAGCAATCGGCCTACTGATCTTGTCAAGGCAGATCAGGCCTACTGATCTTGTCAAAGGCAATGTCAAGTGGGCACTACTGATCTTGCCAAGGCAATGTCAAGTGGATACTGATCTTCAATAGGCAATGATGAATGTTCCTATGATTTAGTTCTATTGATATCGATCAATGGCACTATTGATTAGTCAAAGCAATGTCAGTCACTACTGATTTAGCCATAGTTCAGATCAGTTATTTGAATCCCAATTTCATTACATATTTAGATAAGTTTGTCTCAAGTTTTGAACTTTTTTAGTTTGTTTGAAAAATCAACCTTGCATTTGTTATTAGCTGAAATACAGGACTTAAGTCCCTATGTTCTTAACAGTTTACAGCATGCATAAGTTGTTGCGGTATATGCACATTTATTATTCAGTGTTATGTCCCTTCATTCATTCGTTCAGTGTTATGTTCCTTCATTTATTAGTTCAGTGTTATGTTCCTTCATTTATTAGTTCAGTGTTATGTTCCTTCATTTATTAGTTCAGTGTTATGTCCCTTCATTTATTAGTTCAGTGTTATGTTCCTTCATTTATTAGTTCAGTGTTATGTCCCTTCATTTATTAGTTCAGTGTTATGTCCCTTCATTTATTAGTTCAGTGTTATGTTCCTTCATTTATTCGTTGCACTACTTACCATCTGTACATGCTCTGCCACCATATCAGGGGCCAGCCAATGGATAGAGCTGACATTCTGAACACCCTCATAGAGTGTGGCTGCAAAGAGAATTTTCATTGAAACAAATACACATCAACTGCTAGATTGAAGATTGGCGAGGCCAGAAAAGAATAGCACAACAGGTATATGAGTAGGCTCATCAATCAACATCAAACAGGTATGGTCAGTCGCTGTTGGAGATATTGTGAAGGAGATCAGAGCACCTATGGACATGTCCGGAGCAATGAAGATATTCCAAACTGAAACTGAAACATCGAAAAATGTTAGCCCAAGCTAGCCTCGAACCCTGGGACTTCTGCTGCACAGGGTCACTTGCTCAGCATGTTATCTTCTTCAAACGCTCCATATTGACCACTTTTTAACCACTGTGTAATTTGTACATTGTGCCAGTTATGCGCCTACAAGTAGGCCAACACATCCTATTTATGCGACGCTTTTTATTTACTAGGGTAGCTTCCCTATGTCCCTACTTCAGCTGTCTCTAATGAAATGCCTTATAGGTCGCAGTGGTACTATTCTTTGCTTCCCTTGCGGACCCGGTACCACACGGACGCACATGTTATCAACCTTTGCTATTGGCATTACTGTATGGCGATAACAACAGTATCATTTGTATCCACAGGTTGAATTACCTCCTGCTAATCTTGGTGCGACTTCATCGTTAACCCAGACTCTACAGCTGCTACGAGATGTCCTTGCCTGCCATGATGCATCTGTTGTCCCACTTGATGACAAGAGACAAGATTATAAGCAGGTCGTTAGTTCTTGGCATTCTATTTATGGTTCATTTTTATATAGGTCATTGTATCTGGCTCATTATATCTAGGTCATTGTATTTGGAACATTATATCTAGGTCATTGTATCTGGCTCATTATTACCTAGGTCAGTGTAGTTAGGTCATTTTATCTGACTCCATCTATCTAGCTCTTGTAATCTATGTCACTGTATCTGGCTCATTATTTCTAGGTCATTATATCTTGCTCATTATTTCTAGGTAATTATATCTGGCTAATTGTATTTAGGTCATTGTATCGGCTGCATTATATCTAGGTCATTGAATCTGGATAATAAAATCTAATTAATTTATATAGGTCATTATATTTGGCTCATTGTATATATATCATTGTATCTGGCTCATTGGATATAGGTCATTATATCTAGATCATTGAATTTGGCTCATTGTATCTAGGTCATTGTATCTGGCTCATTGGGTCTAGATCATTTTGTCTGACTCATTGAATCTAGGTCAGTATATATAGGTCATTGTATCTAGGTCATTGTATCTGTCACATTACATCTGCTTCCACAGACCTAAATGGACTAAAATAAGTTTCATCACATACATGAATGTGTAGACAGACAGCACAGATAGCTGAAAGATTGTCACCTGATGGATCAGCTATGAAAAGAACACTGGCCAACAGAGACACACATCCACGCAAAGCTGTTTGGAAATCTTGAACTTACAAACATGACAACATACATCCATAAAACTGGACGCCTTGTGTAGGCATTGAACGACAGCGAATGAGATGAAAACGAAGTTGCTGGAGCTACGGAATGTGTACTTTGTGCAATACTCTTGGCAACTTGGCTTACCATATCTACGAAGTGTGACCGAGCCATATAGGAAAAACCTAGTGCAATTAAACCACGTCTTGGTATTCACAAGTCTTTTTTTAAAAATATATAGCCTAAATCCAAAAGATTGACTTCATTGCCCTGAGTTTTACCCCATATTGCTCAGCTCCTCTCCACAGAAATGGTACGCCATTTGCAGGAGTATTGCACAAACCGAGTGAGCGTCTGTAGCTAAGGGTAGTGAGCTCGATCACAAACCCAAGCGCTCAAGTTCAAACTCCACGGTGGGCAAGTTTGGAAGCAAATTAGTTTCCGTGAGATTTTTACCCCAAAGGTAAAAATAGACCTGACTGTTCAGAAAGCAATGGCAAACTACGGAACTTATAAGTGGTGCCTAGAAAATGAATGACTAGTTTACTGTAGTTGATGGCTACGTTCTGTAAAGGATATGCTACGATTTTCATTTTTCATTGCACAAAGCATGAACATCATCAACAATCCTAGGGGTCTCTGGGACAAATGCGCTTGTCAACAGAATGGCGCCCTCCGGATTCGACCCACAACCATCAAAGCGCAAGGCAAGAGCTTAGCCACAGAGACCCGTTCAAAAGAAATGTATGCCACAAATACGAACAGAAGACGACTACTATAATATGAGAAGATTGGAACAAGTTGTCATTCTACGCCTTAGAACAGGACACAAACGACTCCACAGCCACATGTATACAAAAATTCAAGATTGGCAATTCAGCCATGTGGACAGTTGCGTCAGACTGCAGAGCACATTCTTCAAAACTGTCCTGAATATGATATACTGAGACAAACTCACTGGCCTAACAAAATAACACTGGACAGAAAACTACACGGACTTCTGTGTGAACTACAAAAGATAGTGAAGTTTATACAAGTGACAACGTTGAATATAAAGACAATATTTTTGCCCGAGTGGTTACCGGGCCCAAATTTGGGGTGTAAAGAATAGAACCACTGTTACCTGCCACGCATGTCATTAGAGGCGACTAAGGAGTTTGGCTGAAATCGGATGCACATGTCCTAAACATGTAGAAGTCTATGCGTTTAGAGGCCTACCAAACCAATGTGCAACATATACACGTTCTTGGACCCAGTTTGAAAAATTAAACGGCTAAAAGAACACCCTCTACACACAAAATTCCAAGAAAAAACAAAAAACAGACTTGCAAGGAAAGTCCCAACCATCTGGCCAGAGAATTTCATATGCAACATACAGACATCCTAGAAACTGACCCAGAAATGTGGGAACCCATAATACCAGAGCCATGGACATGCTACCAAAACACGGCCCAAATACACCTAGAAGTCTCAGGTATAATCTCCAAAAAAATACAAGCAGAGACAGAGCAAAGAGCCATTTCACTCCAAATGCTACGAGAGCAATATCCCACCAGCACATGCACACATGTGTTCACAGATGGTTCAGCTACAGATGCTACCAGAAAGGGAGGCAGCGGAATCTACATCACTCACCCTCAAGGAAACACAGAAACACACTCTCTGGCAGCAGGAGAAACATGCACCAACTTTAGAGCAGAGGCAACAGCCCTTCTTGCAGCCATACAGATTCTCAACGACCAGCAAGTGTCAGCAAAAATATTGCAGTCTTTAGCGATTCAAGATCCATTCTCCAGGCTATCTCAAGTCCCAGACAAGACAAGCTCATTCAGGACATACGGCAAAATATCAGCTTGTTGTCAAAAAAATTCGAACTGGTCTTACAGTGGATACCAGCTCACTGTGGCATACCAGGAAACGAAAAGGCTGACAAACTCGCAAAGGCTGGGGGAGCCTAACACAACACCACCCAACACAAAGTTTTACAGAAGCAAAGACTCTCCTGAAACAATCCAGGAAAATGATCTGGAGAAAACAAATGGAGGATACAAGCCAGAGCACGACAGTATAAATACACTAAACAGAAAAGCACAGACCACAATCTTCAGACTTAGAACGGGACACTGCAGTCTCAGAGCACACCTCCACAGAATGGGTCTCAGGGACTCGGTGGCCTGCACCTGTGGAGCACCAAAGCAGTCCCCAGAGCACATCCTGCAAGACTGCCCTAGTCTGAGTAGTGAGAGATTGGAGATCTGGCCAACAGAAACAACACTACAAGACAAACTATGGGGAACCGTGAAGACCTCAAGCGCACCGCCCTGTTTATGACACATACCGGAGTAGTCGCATAGCAAAAGTTGATCGCAGAAGAAGAAGAATACACGTTCTTGGCAAGATCAAACAAATCACAAAGAGTGATTAAAATTGATCGTAAAGAACGAACGCGAAGAAGAAGAGACAATATTTCAAGCCAAAGGAAAGGAAAGAAGGAAAAGAATGTATGTGGGCAACGCTGACAAATTTGACATTCTTCGACAGATTCTTGCCTGCGTGATTGATCCATTGCTGCAGATGTGCACCATGTCGGCTAGCAGACTCAGTGTTGTGGATATGGCTGCGTATGTGGTTAACTGCATCCACTTGATCAACACAACTCTTGCTCTCTATGAGTTCACAGATACCAGGCTGGAGATGCTCAATGCTCAGGTACGTACAGGTTGAAACTTCCTCTCCTTGTGCACATTTGCTGGTCTCTGTGACGTAGAGGTTGAAACATCCTCTCCTTGTGCACATTTGCTGGTCTCTGTGACGTAGAGGTTAAATACTTGCGTCTCATTCCATAGGTATTTGGTGCACTACCTTGTGCAAGCATCTTGGTGCGCTCTCTTGCAAGCGCTTGGTGCACTCCCTTGTGGAAGCATCTTGGTGCGCTCCTTGTGGAAGCGCTTGGTGCACTCTTGTGGAAGCATCTTGGTGCACTCCCTTGTGGAAGCATCTTGGTGCACTCCCTTGTGGAAGCATCTTGGTGCACTCCCTTGTGGAAGCATCTTGGTGCGCCCCTTGTGGAAGCTCTTGGTGCACTCCTTGTGGAAGGCTGTGCGCTCCTGGAGCTGCTTATTCCTCTCCCTTGTGGAAGCATCTTGGTGC
This sequence comes from Arion vulgaris, assembly GCA_020796225.1. Taxonomy (NCBI): domain Eukaryota; kingdom Metazoa; phylum Mollusca; class Gastropoda; order Stylommatophora; family Arionidae; genus Arion; species Arion vulgaris. The sequence goes on from CM036773.1 coordinate 4,622,729, forward strand.
GCTCCCTTGTGGAAGCATCTTGGTGCGCTCCCTTGTGGAAGCATCTTAGTGCGCTCCCTTGTGGAAGCATCTTGGTGCGCTACCTTGTGGAAGCATCTTGGTGCGCTACCTTGTGGAAGCATCTTGGTGCGCTACCTTGTGGAAGCATCTTGGTGCACTCCCTTGTAGAAGCATCTTGGTGCACTCTCTGTGGAAGTATCGATATTTTCAAGATATTCCTGATCTCAGTGTAGGTGAGATAGAGTTCCTAGTCCTATTGAAGATAGACAATAGAATGTAGGTCCTATGTTTAGTTTTAGCACATTAAAGCCCGCATGCCCAGCGTGTTTGTAGCTGGACTACAGGTGACTAGTCCTCTGTAAGTGCGGTTCAACTCGGACTGACAGAAAGCTACAGGTTCCCAGATTTACGGTGTTCGTGGCACGGCGAAGGGATTACGATGTCCATGACACGAGCCAAAGCTGAAAGCTCAAGTGCTTCTGGATCGGGAAAAATCTCAGTGTAGGTGAGATAGAGTTCCTAGTCCTATTGGAGATAGACAATAGAACATAGGTCCCATGTTTAGTTTAAGCACATTAAAAAAATCTTGGGAGTTTGAAATGGAGAAGAACAGGCTGAAAAGCCACTGCTCAGACACAATTCATTAGATAAATGAAAAATAAAATTCCTATAAAATACTTTCACTATCTTCAAAATGACATCGGGGACCCTTGCCGGTGCTACAGAGTTCTTGCACTGTTGCTGAGATCTTCCTGTGTGAGAAAGAGATCAGAGCGCATATGGATACTCACCGAAGTGCAATGATGATGGTTCTATCAATCAGTCATTGCACATTTTGATTTTTCTTTCAAGAAATGATGTTTGCATCGACGGATACAGATTGTCACGGAGTTGAAGATCGATAGAAAGGATGCTCTTTGGGTAAGCAGTAGCTGCACATTGATTGAAGACATTTTCCCGTTGTTGTCGGAGCAAACAAGATGAGCAAAGAATAGTATCACTGTGACCTACAAGGCATGTCTTAAGAGGCTACTAAGGTAGGCGTAAGGAAGCTGCCCTAGGAAATAAAAGGTGTTGCAGAAATCAGATGTGCTGTCCTACTTGTAGGTGCATAACTGGCGCAATGTACACTCGCTCTTAGGCTCAGATCACATACAAATCACAAAAGTGGTTTAATAAGTGGTCAATATGGAGCGTTCGAAGAAGAAGAATTGGAAATTTATACCCAAAAAAAGAGAAAGTAAAGAACTTGGTTTTCATACCATCTGGTATACTGGGATAGTACAGTCTTAAGATATATATTTCTTCATTTACAGAATTGTCTCATCTTGTTTGAGCTGTGTGTTCTGAATGGCCTCCTATGACTTAATCAGATCTGATACCATGATACAGTCATAGACCCAGATCTGAACCATGATACAGTATAATCCAGATCTGATAATGATACAGTATAACTGATCTGATACCATGATACAGTATAACTCCAGATCTGGATACCATGATACAGTATAACCAGATCTGATACCCTGATACAGTATAACTCCAGATCTGATATCACTTTATACAGTTATAACCTCCAGATCTTGATACCATGATACAGTATAACTCCAGATGTGGTACTTTAAAGATGGGTTTTTCTGTTTTAAAATCTGACAGTTACACGTTACTAACAATGTGTGTCCGATTATATTCTATGTACGAATTCAGGAGAAGTGATGAACCACTAGTAACAACTGTTTTATATAGGAGAAGATGGAGATATGTTGGATACACTTTGAGAAGAAATGATCAAAGAATATCAAAGCGGCATTGAAGTGGGATGCAGAGGGTTCAAGAAGAGAGAGATGACTTAAGGAGACCCTGAAATGAACTTTGCTGAGAGAGGCAGGAAATATCGGTCTCAGTTCCATGGAAGAGATTGAGCGATTTACCCAGGATAGAGCGATATGGAAAAATTACTTGCAAGCCCTATGTAATGTATAATGGCACAAGAGAAATTATTATTTATTATATACTATGCATACACATTGATCTAAACTTGACTAGTCTTGACATCTGCTGGGGAAGATTGAATGCCTAGGCGTCTGCCTATGACTTTAGTTTAATACCAAGACATGTATTATTTATTGTTACTAGAAATAACATTATTAAATGGACTAGTCTGAGATAGAGGCTGATGAAGATTGAATCCTAGCAGCTGCCTATGATTTGGGTCTTATGAAGATTCAAGACATTTTTGATATGATTGTTTTCACAGTAGTGAATATAGGAAGCATATTCACAGAAGATGGAAGACTAGACAGAGATAGAGGCTATAGTGCAAAAAGCAAATGCTGTAATCTACCAGCTAGTCTCATTGTTAAGGCTCCCAAACATCTCACTGACAGATGATCAACAGCATTTTCATACCTACTTTGTGTTACCAGAGTCAAACATGGACAATGAGCACTGCACAGTCGTAAAAAATAACTAAATGTGAAATGTGATGCCTACAAAAAGTTACCAACAACACCAGAAAAGACAGAGTAACCAACATCAGCATAAGAAAGAAAGTTGAAAAAGCACCTTGCTTGAATTACATTGAGAAACATTGATAATGAGGTAGTTCAAACATCCCCTACAAATATGTTCTGGTTGTGTTGCAGACTGAAGCTCATGTGGATGCTCTGGTTAGTGAGCAAGCGACTTATATCCTAAACCGGGTTGGTCTAGCTCAGATGTATGGAGCTATACAGCAATACCGACCTGATCATGTAAGTAGCATGTCACATTGATGTTGCTTTATGGAGATATTTGGGAGTGAATTATTGTTTGGGGAGATATTTAGAGTGACTTATTGTTTGGGGAGATATTTACAATGAATTATTGTTGGGTGGATTTATTTAGAGTGAATTATTGTTTGGGTAGATTTTTAGAGTGATATTTTTTATTTATTTATTTTTTTGTTTTGTTTGGGAAGTACTTAGAGTGAATTATTGTTTGGTGATGTATTTAGAGTGCGTTATTGTTGAAAGGGGGTATTTGAGAGTGAATTATTGTTTGGGGAGATATTTAGAGTGTATTATTGTTTGTGGAGATATTTAGAATGAATTATTGTTTGGGGATTTATTTTAGAGTGAATTATTGTTTGTGGAGGTATTTGAGAGTTAATTTTTTTTTTTTTTACACATATTTGAGAGTGAATTATTGTTTGGGGAGATATTTAGAGTGAATTATTGTTTGTGGGGGTATTTGAGAGTTAATTATTGTTTGGGGAGATATTTAGAGTGAATTATTGTTTGTGGGATTAGAGTTATTTTTAGAGTGATTTATTATTGTTTGAGGATATATTTAGAGTGTATTATTGTTTGGAGAGATATTTAGAGTGTTATTGTTTGGGGAGATATTTAGAGTAAATTATTGTTTGGGGAGATATTTAGAATTAATTGTTGTTTGGGGAGGTATTTGGAGTGAGTTATTGTTAGGGAGGGGGTATTTGAAAATGAATTATTGTTTGGGGAGATATTTAGAGTGAATTGTTATTTGGGGAGATATTTAGATTGGTTATTGGTTACTGAACTGACATCACAGCACTCTGGACAGACCCATAGGTCCTCCACAAGAGATGTCGAAGGGTATGCATACTGATGGTTCCTGTGGCTCACTGGTTAAACACATTTCTCTTGCTGTTGTTCAAGCCTTCAGTTCTACTTGTACATTGTGTAATCTCTATACTGATTCAACGTCAATTTTAATGTCCTCATCCAACAGTAGGTTACCAAGAGACTGAAGAAGTTATCCATCTTAAACTCCTCAACAATCGATGCTATCCTGTCTGTTCTCTTGTTGCCGTGAACATCCGCATACCCAGGACAGTAGATCCACTTGAGGCTCAAGGGAGTGATGTTTATGACACCAATATGATTAGTTGTTTCTATTAATTGCATAAATATTTTATGATTAGAATACAAAAGGCAAGATCAGCATTTGCCATTCTGAAGAACATATGGAGTTCAAGAATGATCAGGAATAAAATTAAGATAATGATATATAACTCAAATGTAAAGGATGTCCTTCTATATGGAGCGGAGATATGGAGAACAACTAAGGGGAACACCCAAAAGTTGCAGACATTCATCAATAGATGCCAGCACAGGATACTCCATAGACGATGGTATAACAGTGTCATAAACAGGGATCTGTGGGATAGAGCGGGACAACGGCAGGTGGAACAAGAGATAATGGCAGATGGTGGCGATGGATAGGGTACACACTGAGAAACCTCCTGACAGTATCACAAGAAAAGGTCCTCCGATGGAACCCCTGGAGTGATAGAAGTAAGGAAGACCCAGGAACACCTTGAGACAGGAGTTGGAAATGTATGATAATCATATAGGTGGCTGGTTGCGTAGCCACCCACAAGAGAGCCCTGGACAAAATGAGTACTTTTGGAAAGTGAAAGCTTACCCTCCCTCCCTCCCCCCCCCTAACAAGGATAAATGACAGCAACAATAACAGCAGCTAATGAGTGGAAAATCAAAACGATGGAGATGAGGTGCCTTAGAAAAGCTGCAGGAGTTACAATAAGAGACAAATTAGAAATGAAGAAATCAGAAAACCAGTTATGCAATTCATAAAAGAACAACAAATTAAATGGTCTGGACACCTGACAAGAATGCCTGCTATCATCTACCACAGAGAGCAACACTGAAAAAGTATTACGAATACAGAGCAAAATAAAGACCACACAAAAGATGGAGTGATGGCATCAAGAAGTTTGAAGAAAATGAATAACATCTTACAAAAGTGCATTAGAACGAGCACACAAAGATCACTACACACACCCGCACCCCACCCTACACTTCTATAAAGAAGTAAATGGTGAAGAAAGAAGAAGGGTAAATAAGAATAAATGAAGAAGAAAGTAAACAATGCACTCAAAGTGATGTATTTAAAATGCTAATTTACACATTATCTTTTCCTGTTGTCAAGGGTGCATTGTCTTCATTGCCAGGACTTGATGAAATGGCTATTAAATCTGCTATGGTAAGAAAACAATAAAAGCTTGACGCTGATTTTGTTCTTAACTTTACTATTTATGTTCGCCTGTGTTGCCGGGGACAACAAGGGAATCAAAGAATAGTAACATTGTGACCTACAAGGCATGTAGTAAGAGGCGACTGAGGTAGGGGCAGAGGGAAGCTACCCTCGTAAATAAAAAGCGTAGCAGAAATTGGATATGCTGGCCTACTTGTAGATGCATAACTCTCACAACTAAAAGTCGCTCTTAGACTCGGATCGCATATAATTCACAAAGAGTGATTAACAAGTGGTTGATATGTAGCATTCAAGAAGATGACTATTTATGGTTATCATTATATTTTCGGAAAGAGAATTACAAAAGTTTTGGTTAATCTCTGAAACTGTTAATAATAATTTTGATGGTAATGAGAGAGCAGACTGGCTCTGCCACCATATCAGGGGTCAGCAAATGGATAGAGCTGACATTCTGAACAGCCTCATAGAGTGTGGCAGCAAAGGGAATTTATATTTAAACCAATCCATGTCAACTGCTCTATTGTAAGAGTTTGGATTGAAGATTGGGGTGGCCAGAAAAGAAAGCACAACAGGCATATGAGTAGGCTCATCAATCAACATCGAACTGGTACAGTCAGTCGCTGGACGCTGTTGGAGATATTGCAAAGGAGATCGAAACATCTATGGACATGTCCGGAGTGCAGTGAAGATATTCCAAACTGAAAATGTTAATAATAATTATATTAGTATATTAGTGATAATTTCTTTATGTTTGTTCTTATCAGCCAAGTTAATCACTCTTTGTAATCTGTGACTTTTGTTGAGAATGTACATATTCACTGCAACTCGGTTCTTAGGCACCTCATCATCAAATAGCTGTCCTGAATAGAACTTGCCACCCTAACAGTCCTTCGAATTTCTTTCATAGCCAGATGTCCGCCTCTGCAGCCGTCATGTTTAAATCATCAGATATGTCATGAATTCATCTTCTCCATGGTTTTCCTCTTCTCTTTGTGAGGGGTGTCTCCTTCCATAATGGTCTTCTCAACCCTTTATACTTTATATGTTCAACATATTTCAGTTTTCTTTTGCACTTTCATTAGTATTTTCTCAATCCATTTTTGTGATGTTGACAGTAACACTGTGTCATCAGCATATATTAGTTCAGGAAGGAAAGCAATGGCAGACTACCTTTCAAGAAGATGCCTAGGTAACCCAAACAGTAATATGGAATACAACAAATAGAAACGAGATCCGTTGGGGGGGCCCCCACCCAGGCTAGGAGGATCTTATAAGTACACTAGGGAAGAGCCCAATGCAGGAATAGTACTGAATATTATATACTTTTGAAAATGAAAATCTGGCATATCCTTTACAAGACTTAGCCATCAACAACAGTAAACGAGTCATCGATTTTCTAGGCACCACTTATACGTTCAGTAGTTTGCCACTGCTTTCTGAACGGAGAGGTTTATTTTTTTATCGTTCGTAAAAATCAAAGGGAACTAATTTGTTTCCAAACTTGCACGCCGCAGAGTTTGAACAAGGTACGCTTGGGTTGTGATCAAGCTCACTACCGCTTAAACTGCACACACTACCTACCTGTAAAATCATAATGATAATTTTTTTATTTTGCAGAACAAATTTGACAGCTACCTGGCACAACCTGATAGTTTGACCCTGCCACAGTGTAACTTAATTTTAAGTGCTTCTGTCAGGTGAGGTCAAGGCCAAATTTGAAATAAAAATATGTCTTTACTGTTTGTATTTTCTTACATGTTCGGGTGAAATACATTGTTAGGATAGGTGGCTTCTGTCAGGTGAGGTTTAGTGAAATTTGAAATAAAAATGTCTCCGAATGACAAATGTGGAGGTGTTGAATGAGGTCAAGACACAGAGAAAACTTATTATCAATATAAGAAAGAAGCAATCATAATTTTTGGAAATGTAACGAAAGGAGAGGTTTAGAACACATTGTAACAGCCGGTAAAATCAAGGAGGAGACGAGGACAGAGAATATTTTTGATATCCTGACTTTATGGCACGGAAGAAGGGTCAACATCTGAGATGATAGCAAACACCAGGGACAGAGATTTGCGGAGATCCATGATCCCTATGCCAGCCGGCATGCACCTGATAGGGTGAATGTCTTTAATGTTTGTTAGCAAACACCAGGGACAGAGATTTGCGGAGATCCATGATCTCCTATGCCAGCCGGCACGGCACCTGATGAGGGTGAATGTCTTTATTGTTTGTTGTCATCGATAGGACTAGGAACTCGATCTCCTATACAAGATAGGAATCCTGATGCATGAGGGTGAATGCTTTAAGTATCCTTGCAGAAGCACCACAGCCACAGAGATTTGCGAGATATGATCGTTTATGCCAGCCGGCACGGCACCTGATGAGGGTGGATGTCTTTATTGTTTGTCTGTCTTCGATAGGACTAGGAACTCGATCTGACCTACACTAAGATCAGGGAAAATTCTGGATGGCTCCATGAGGGAGCGAACCGAGTATCCTTGGAGCAAGAGGTGAGCACCTAACCTCTATGCCACAGAGACCCTGTTGAACTATTTGATAATGTGTACGATTATTGTGGTGGTATTCCACAGATCATCTAATCAGATTCTTCTCTTTGTTTTCAGAGAGTCAACCAAAAGAGATGTATTGAGCTTCGTATGCCAGGCTTATAAACAGATCTATACTGCAATCATGAATCCATCAAATGGTTACAAGGATGGTCCAGGAATCGTTCCACGAACTCCCGAACAAGTGGTCCACTTATTGATGTAGGACTCAATCTCCGAGAATATAGCCATTTATTTTTTTTTTTCATTTGCTATGAATTAAGATGTAGTCACAGCGCCTAATATGGCACCTCTGGCTGATTTTTGTGTAATGGCTTGCTTTCCTTATCCTCAGTATCCTCGCATTCAGGCAAGCCTTACTCTGACTTCAGAGGTAATTTAGTTATTCATTTTAATTGTTCATCTGTTTGATATGAGATTATTAAAAAGTTTCTTTACTTGAATTACCACAACGTTATCATTACTCTTGGAAGGGAATGTAGAGATAGGGACAACATGAAAGCTGAACTCGCAGTTAAGAGACTGTTGGAAGATAATGCAAGGGATGATGCTGTCGTTAGTATGTTATTTGTAGATGCTGGCGTGCCATTTCCGCAGAGAATGACGGAGCCATATGGGGTAAAACCCGACGCAATGAAGTCAATCCTTTGGCTTTAGGCCCTTCAGATGATGCTGTTGTTTGTTTATACTGATGGGTCTGTGCATCATGGTAAGAAGTCATGGTGGGTGCAGAGAAGTGTGGGCAGAGAGTGGAGATAGGCAGGGGAAATTAACTAATTTCGGGTGAATGAGGGATGGAGAGTTAGATGAGTTAACAGTACTCTACCTTCAAGTGGCTCTTTGGGACTCTGTTGACTGGGCCCTTGTTGTATCTGACTCTCAGTTGATGCTTCAGAAAGTCCAAAATGGCAGGCTGCTGTATGTGTGGATGTAGTCCATTGATGTTTCTCCTTCTTCTTTGCGTTTGTTCTTTATGACCAATTTTAATCACTCTTTGTGATATGTTTGATATTTGCCAAGAATGTGTATATGTTGCACATTGGTTTGGTAGGTCCCTAAACCTGCTCACTGGACTTGCTTTTCAGAAAACTCGTTCTTACTGCATGGCAGAACATGGGTCTACCCCCAAATTTGGCCAAACCCATGCCTTGAGTTCTAACTAGATTTAACTACTGTATGGAATATGTTCACATGAAGGATAACACTTATTCCAGGTTGAATGTAAGGTTTTCTTGTCTCATCGGATGCCTGTTGTATCAATACACAAAAATAGATGTTGAAGCGATTTAAGAAGTTTGGAGTTATGCCTGAGGGACAGAGTGAAGAGTGTCTTAACAACGAGCCATAGGAATCATCAGTATGCAAGTTAAATTGTGATAAATATTCTGCAAAATGTCAAGAATTGTTCTCTCTTGATTTCTTTTTCTTATTTTGGGTTTAAAAATATTATTTTGTATTAATAAGTGCGGGGGAAATCAATAAAAGACAAGAAAATGTGATGGAGTTGTAGTTGGTGATGTTTATGTTTGCTGTGTTGTCATTACTTGTTAATTTTTTGTGTGAACGTTATTAGAAAGCTAATAGCTAGTTACTTAAAAGAACTAACAAACCTATGGAAGATACTAACAGAAGAACAAAACTCAGGTGTTTAAGAGCTTGGCAATGTATGGTTGTGAGACATGGACCATTGACAAAGCGGCAGAGAAGATCATCAATGCTGTTGAATGCAATGCTACAGAAGAGTACTTAGAATATCATTGACAGAGAAGAGAACAAATGTTTCTGTTCTTAAATGACATGAGTGCCTGGAGAAGATAATTCTAGAAGGAAAGGTGCCTCGAAGAAGACCAAGGGGAAGACCTAGACAACTATGGGTGCAAGATGTCATTAACGATCTGAGAATGACTACTGCTGATGATGGGCATCTTGCATAGAATAGAGAGTTTTTCAGGGCTGTTGTCATGGCAGCCAAGTTCCAGAAGGTACAAACTACTTGATGATGATGAATAGCTAGTTAGTTGATAGTTAGGTCCCTAAACAGTTGATGAGTGGTGAGCATGAAGGAGGCAGACTATCGGTTAATGGACAAAAAAAAACACTTTAAAGACACTTGTAGAGTGTCACTAAAATGCTTTGATATAGACACCATGTGCTAGGAATTCTTTACGTAAGATTGCCAAATGTGGCACTGTAACAACACAAGAGGAACTTGTATAACTGAGAATCACTGTACTGTTGAGGCACAGCGAAAATGAGCTGTGTGAAAAGACAGAACACACAACACTCACAAGTGTAACCTTGATCATGTCAGCTCCCACCTGTGGTTCAGGATTGTGTTCCAGGAGTGGACTCTGCAGGCACCTCCGCACACACCAAAGAGTTGCAACAACACATATCTGAGGTTGTTATCATCACTTACAAGGGACTGCTATTATTAGTTAGGTCCCTTCAGTATATAGGACAAGCACATACAAATTTTGACCAAAGTGTATGCATATTATCCCAAAAGAACACAATTTTGTACAGACGGGTAACTGTACTCATTGTTTCTTTTGTCCTTCTCTGCTTTTTTGCCGCTAGGCGTAGCAGGTTTAACTGATAATCGGTTTCCGAGATAATGCACGCTTGGTCGCTTGATATGGTGTGATATTGTGGAGTTTTAAGATGTCTGTAACTCCATCAACCCATCCTTTTCTTGGTCTGCCCTTTCCTCTTGATGATTCCATTTTCAGGTTGTACGCTCTTGCAACTGGTGTATTCGGGTTCATTCTCACCAAGTGACCAAACCATTTGAGTCTCTGTTTTCAATAAATCTAACAGCAGGTGTTGTTCCGACTGTTCTTCTAATTTCCTTATTTCTTATATGGTCTCTTCTTGTTTTATTTACTGCTTTCCTCAAGCATCTCATTTGGCATGTGGTAATTTTCCTTTCTTGTTCTTTTGTCAGTGCCCATGTTTGGCTCTGGTAGCACAGTGTTGGTATAAAGATTGAATTTATAATCTATCTTTTAGTCACTACTGGAATAGCTGGGTGTTTCAAAATTGGGGTAAGCTGGTATGTAATGTTGTTGGCTTGCTGGATTCTAGTTTTGATCTCTCCGTCCAGTCTACTATCAGATGTGAAGATACTTCCAAGGTATTTGAATTCTCTCACCTGCTTTAGCGTTTGGTCATTTATTTGTATAATAAATCATTTACAAACATAAAAACCTAACTTTAAAGTATCACATCTGGAGTTATACTGTAGCATGGTATAAGACCTGATTGATCATAGGAAGGCCATCAGAACTGACTCTGATGCCATCTGTTTAGATTACTTCACATTGACGTAAAAACATAACGCAGTAACTTAAGTTAAACACATGCTTTGTCAACATTTGTATTCTCTGGACTTATTCAGGAGCAAAAATCACAACTTTGGACTGTGTATATATATATATATATATATACTTAATACTATTCAAATTTAATAAATGTGGTTTTAAATATGGGCATGCATTGTACAATGTGGCATTCTAGAAAGACAAGTCAAGTTTATATGGCGGTTTTATGCAAAAAGATTGATTAATCAACATCAAACTGGCGTGTTGGGCTAGATGCTGTAGATTTTTCAAGGTGGGGATCGGAGCACCTACGGACATGTCCATAGAGCTATGATGATGGTCCTTATATAACTGATAACTTTGACATAGTTACTTCAGTTTCAGTTAGGAATATCTTCAATGTCCATAGGCGCTCTGATCTCCTTCGATCTCCAACAGCAACTAACCATACCAGTTCGATGTTGATTGATGAGCCTTCTCATATACCTGTTGTGCTGTTCTTTTTGCCACTCACTCCAAGTTCTTGCTTCTAGCATTTAGGTGATTGGTTTAAATGAAAACCCTCTTTGCTGCCACACTCTAAGAGGGTGTTCTTTGCTGCCACACTCTAAGAGGATGTTCTTTGCTGCCACACTCTATAAGGGTGTTCAGAATGTCAGCCATATCCATTGACTGACCCGCCTGCCCAGCGTGTTCGTAGCGCGTTGGGACGAGCGGGTGTGGTTCAATTCCGCGGGCTGGCAGAAAAGCTACAGGTTCTCCAGATTTATGGTGTTCATGTCACCGAACTGAAGGGTTACGATGTACATGGCACCGAGCCAAAGAGCTGAAAGCTCAAGTGCTTCTGGATCCAAACAATTTTTTTAAATCCATTGACTGACACCTTGATATGGTAGCAGAGTCAGCCAGCCTGTCTATTCTCTCATTGATATAGACATCCATGTTCCAGGGAACAGAACAAAGATGAATGTAATTCTGTGAATTGCTGATGCTTGTAGTGATTCAGTCCACTGCCTGTGCACCGAACCAGCCTCCACCTTTCGGATCACACTCAATTAATCACTCAGAATGCACGCATGAGTGTAGTTTTGTGACTCCAGCCAGATAGTCACCGCCAGTGCTTCCATTGTGATGCTACTTGTTGTCATACTAACTGCACCACTGGCTTTCTTGACCATTGTGCCACATGAGCTTGCAGAGAAGCCCATGCATACTTTTCACGGTGAACTACCGATCCATGTCAATCACTTCACCTTCATTGCAGTATTCATTAACACTTTCACTCTTGTGAGCTGATATACTTGCTCGCTGTATATTTTAAGATGATGCAAAGCCAGTTAACTGTCTAATTCAACATACATTGAAATATGAATGTGTCCATAGTTAAAATAATAAATATTGGGAACAAAAGGGTTAATGATGACCTTATCGTCTGCATCCATTGCCACATGATTCATCTCTCTGCAACCTATACGAATTTCGCAGGACATCAAAGAAACCTTGCAATGATGCTGGAAGAAGCGTGAGAACTTGCTAGAGACAGAGTTTTTCAGGTGGGCTTTTTTTTTAAAGCGAGGTTCCACAAGAGACAAGCTACTACTTGATGATTCGAAATTAGACATAATTGTCAAGTCCATGATTAGAAATTAGATATAATTGTCAAGTCCATGATTAGAAATTAGACATAATTGTCAAGTCCATGATTAGAAATTAGACAATTGTCAAGTCCATGATTAAAAATTATACATAATTGTCAAGTCCATGATTAGAAATTATACATAATTGTCAAGTCCATGATTAAAAATTATACATATCCATAAAACATATTGTATTGATAAGATTTTAACATATTTGGGTACTAAAGTGTCAAACAACGGAGACACGATGAAAGAAACAAACTCTCGTATTGCTATAGTAGTAGATAGTGCCTTCACTAAGTTAACAAATATCTGACAATCTCAAGACCTTAGTATATGTACAAAAGTTAAATTATTTAGGTCCTGTGTGATTCCTGTACTGACCTATGGTTGTGAAAGTTGGAAATCAACAAACAAAATTAATAAGAAACTGGACAGCTTTGAGAATAAATGTCTCCGAAAATTACTAAAAGTAAAATGGAGTGATTTTGTTTCTAACAACACAGTGAGAGATAGAACACACCAACGACCCATATCAAATATTATAAGGAAACGAAGGTGGAAATATTTAAGTCATGTTCTTAGATCAGACGAAAAGACACTAAATCGACAAGTCCTTATGTGGTCACCAGTTGGGAAAAGAAACGTGGAAGACCAAAGACCACTCTTCGAAGAACCACCCATCAAGAAAGTAAACTATTGGGATGTAAAACCATACAAGATCTTCAACTGCTAGCAATGAACCGCATCACATGGAGATCTAAATCCTCTGCACTATGTGCTGCCTTTGGCAAGAAAGGAACAAACTAACTAACTAATTGATAAGATAAAGACAATAACAGTTTGCAGGTGTTGTAACTCATACTAGGCTCTTGTCAGGATGTGTTGAGAGTAGTTGCAGGCATTCCACACATAGCCAGTTGCTGAAAAGATATTGTAAAGTAGTGTTTAGTAAATGTCAACACAAGAGGGGTCTCTCTGGTGTAGAGGTTAGGTGATTACATCTCGTGCTAAAAGTACCAGGTTTGTCTCGTAGCTATCTGGATATTTTCAGAGATCCCTGATCTCAGTGTAGTGAATCAAGTTTCAGTCTTTGTCAGAGATGGACTGATAAACTAGTTCAGTGTTCAATTTGAGCATGTAAAGAACCTTGTCAGTTCAAATCGAGAAGAGCAGGTTGAAAGTCGCTGTTCTGACAAAATTAATTTGAAAAGTAAAATTCCTACAAAATATCTTCACCATCTTCAAAAATGCGGACCCTCAGGTGCTACAGAGTTTGTGCATTGCAGCTGACATCTTCCTGTGTAAGAAAGAGATTGGAGCACACATGGTTGTTCACAGAAGTGCAATGATGATAGTCTAATCAAATCAATCAATCAATCAACAAGAGTTCTATAATACGCACCCATCAGATAATCTTCTCTTAACCCTCAGACACTCTCATGTGTTGCCGGGACTATCAAGGGAAGCAAAGAATAATAACACTGCTACCTACAAGGTTATTCTCAGATGGATAACTATGGTTAAAGTCATGTGATATCCGAGTGTCATGTGATATGTGAGGGTCATGTGATGTCTAAGATTCTTCTTCTTTGAGCGCTCCATATTGACCACTTGTTAAACTACTCTTAGTGATGTGTATATGATCTGGGCCTAAGAGCGATTGTACATTGTGCCAATTATGCTTCTACAAGAAGGCCAGCAAATCCTATTTCTGCTACGCTTTTTATTTACTAGGGTAGCTTCCCTAGGCCCCTTCTTCAGTCGCCTCTTACAACGTGCCTTGAAGGTCGCAGTTTTACTATTCTTTGCTCCCTTGGAGCCCCAGTAAACACACAGGTGATTTATAATTGAACATCATACAAATAGAACTGGCACCCCCTCAGTGACAGAATGAGGGCTGCCTTCAATATCTGCTTGACTTGACTGAGCACCTATAGGTCTGTCTGGAGTCCTGTGAGGTATCTTCAATCAAGTGCCATGCATGCCGAGGTATGCTATGAAGTCTCTCCACAACTCTCTCTGCTTGGTGCATGTAATGAGTTCTGACGTTGATCTTTATCAAACATGATGTCAGACCATCCAACATCTTCTCCCTCTGACTTCCACGATCTCTTCTTCCCTGAATTTTACCTGTAGTCACCAAACGTTCTAAACCTTCTCTTCACATTATATGCCAGAAGAAACTTGATTGTCTGATTCTTATTCTTTTGATAAGGTTTCTTTGTGTGCAGGACTGATTTAAAACCTCCTCATTTGTTTTCTTCGCTGTCCATGGAATTTTCAGCATTCTGTAAAACCACATCTCTGTGGCTTCCAATGATCTTATTCATTGTTTGTTCATTGTCCATGATTTGCTACCATACATAAGTATTGTTTCAATATAGCACTGTATAATAACAGTGATATATTGAACCAGTGCTATATTGAAATACTAATACCTGTGAAAACTTCTGCGACATGGAATGAAAACAGAGAGGAACGGTGTGGACTGATGGCATCTTGGAACCATATTTTGAAGATTCTGTTGTGTACATGGGATGCTGGGATTTCTCACCATAGCCTTTAAATAAACCTTGTGGAAGAGACAAGTAAACAAACATGAAGAAATAAAACAACCTTTAAATATTTTGTCATTTCTACTTTCCTTGATTAATTAACCGGACCATCATCATTGCATTTCAGTGAATAACCACGTGTACTCTGATCTCTTTCTTACAGGAAAGATCGCAGTGGCAGTTTACAAACTCCATCACACCGGGAAGGGTCCCTAATACAATTTTGAAGATTGTGACAAATTAAAAAAAATTCTTTTAGTTAATTTTGTCCAGACAACAGTTTGGCCGCCTATATTTATCTATTTTAAACTGCCGGTGGTTTCATTATGTGCTGAGTTTGAACATGAGGCCTACGTTTTATCGCTAATTTCCAATAGGACTAGGAACTCGATCTCACCTACATTGATATCAGGTATCTCTGGAAAAATATTAACCTACTTATCATCTTTCTTCTTTTCTCTAATCCTGTTTTTGCCTCACAGCGTCAGGATAATAAGAGATTTAAAGAACATGCTTTTGTATGCGCTTCATAAATAGTGTTTTTATCTACCTCTGTTATATCTGTGGTCTACCTTTTTGCGTGGATGACCTTTTGATTTATATTTCTAGGTTCTCTCCCCTTGACCTTGTTGGTCGATTCTTGAAATCTCTTCTTAATTCTATGAGCATAAATTAGATTAAACCACAGCCAGCCTGATGGGCCTGTCACAGTGGCTTCAGAATCTCCTAGATAGGTCACATGGTTCACTAGTCTATCACATTCAGGCTAGAATATACAAATTCCATTCAAAGAAAACTATCTAGTGACACTCAACTGTGTCTTCTGTAGGGTATGCCCAAGCTATTTCCATTTTCTCCTCTTAACCGGGTACATCATGGGTTCTTTTCCTATTCTTATCCACAGGTCTGTGTTTGCAGCTCTGTCATATCATCTCAGCCTGAGAATGTGCCAAAGACATCTGTTGACAAAGATCTGAATCTTATTTGTATTTAATGTGATGACTCAACATTTTTATCACAAGTTAAGATAATGTGAAAGAATAACTAAAAAACCCAGGAAATTATCATTGTTCAATGTTCATTTGAGGATCATCTACATCGCACATGTCCATAATTGCTCTTATCTCCTCCCACCAAGCATGTATTTCAGTGCGTTCAGACTAATAACTCCTGTTTTGTGTTGATTTATGTATCTGCTGAGGTTTCTCTCATGGTTTTCCTGTCTTGCCACACCTATCGGTATGCACAACTTGTGAACGAGACAGAGAATACCCTTTATCTTTGTTGAAATCTTCAGAGCGTGCATTTTCTCATAGAGCCTTGATGATGTCGCTTTTGTCCACAGAAGACTGATTCTCAATTGCAGTATTGCTCTCCAGTGCATCCACTCTTTCATTGCTTTTCATCCTAGTATAACATGGGATAAAGATGATGGTGACTATCTGGATTGTCCGTTTGTATTAATTGTATCTACTGCCTTTGGACATAACTGGTCTTGATCTTCTGTATCATGCTCATAGAGTCGCTGAGCATACATGAACTAGTGAATGTTTGCGTCTGTAGCCACTCCATGTATTTTGTCACCGTCATGACCTCCATAGTCATGCTGCTGGTAATTGTCATATATACACCACTTGCCTCTGATGACAGTATTTTATTTCTAGCTGTAAAGGACCATGCACTCCAACTGCTTAATCACTGAGCTATCAGTATAGACAACAGCATCTTCCATATTGTATTTGATGTGTTAACTGTATTTTCATGTAACATTTTAACTGTAACTCAATACTTACTTGGGTTTTCAAATCTGTGCGGCAAATCCTTTGTGCGATAATATTCTGATGTTCGGGCATCAACTGGAACACCACCAGAACCAACTAACTGAAAAACAGATTGAGTAAGGTATTCTTGAAGTCACGGTAAAGACCCCATGTTAAAGTAATACCATGAAATATAATGAAACAAGGAGAAAACTGCAGTAAAATCATTTGTTTCATACCATGAGATTAATTGAAACAAGGAGAAAACTGCAGTAAAATCATTTGTTTCATACCATGAGATTAATTGATACAAGAGAAAACTGCAGTAAAATCATTTGTTTCATACCATGAGATTAATTGATACAAGAGAAAACTGCAGTAAAATCATTTGTTTCATACCATGAGATTAATTGATACAAGGGGAAAACTGCAGTAAAATAATTTGTTTCATACCATGAGATTAATTGATACAAGAGAAAACTGCAGTAAAATAATTTGTTTCATACCATGAGATTAATTGATACAAGAGAAAACTGCAGTAAAATCATTTGTTTCATACCATGAGATTAATTGATACAAGAGAAAACTGCAGTAAAATCATTTGTTTCATACCATGAGATTAATTGATACAAGAGAAAACTGCAGTAAAATCATTTATTTCATACCATGAGATTAATTGATACAAGAGAAAACTGCAGTAAAATCATTTGTTTCATACCATGAGATTAATTGATACAAGAGAAAACTGCAGTTAAATCATTTATTTCATACCATGAGATTAATTGATACAAGAGAAAACTGCAGTAAAATCATTTGTTTCATACCATGAGATTAATTGATACAAGGGAAGACTGCAGTAAAATCATTTGTTTCATACCATGAGATTAATTGATACAAGAGAAAACTGCAGTAAAATCATTTGTTTCATACCATGAGATTAATTGATACAAGAGAAAACTGCAGTAAAATCATTTGTTTCATACCATGAGATTAATTGATACAAGAGAAAACTGCAGTAAAATCATTTGTTTCATACCATGAGATTAATTGATACAAGAGAAAACTGCAGTAAAATCATTTGTTTCATACCATGAGATTAATTGATACAAGAGAAAACTGCAGTAAAATCATTTATTTCATACCATGAGATTAATTGATACAAGAGAAAACTGCAGTAAAATCATTTGTTTCATACCATGAGATTAATTGATACAAGAGAAAACTGCAGTAAAATCATTTATTTCATACCATGAGATTAATTGATACAAGAGAAAACTGCAGTAAAATCATTTGTTTCATACCATGAGATTAATTGATACAAGGGAAGACTGCAGTAAAATCATTTGTTTCATACCATGTGATTAATTGATACAAGAGAAAACTGCAGTAAAATCATTTGTTTCATACCATGAGATTAATTGATACAAGAGAAAACTGCAGTAAAATCATTTGTTTCATACCATGAGATTAATTGATACAAGAGAAAACTGCAGTAAAATCATTTGTTTCATACCATGAGATTAATTGATACAAGGGGAAAACTGCAGTAAAATCATTTGTTTCATACCATGAGATTAATTGATCAAGAGAAAACTGCAGTAAAATCATTTATTTCATACATGAGATTAATTGATACATTGGAAAACTGCAGACAAATCATTTGTTTATACCATGAGATTAATTGATACAAAAAACTGCAGTAAAATCTTTTGTTTCAATGTCATGAGATTAATTACAGAAAATGCGTAAAATCATTTGTTCTCATCCATGAGATTAATTGATACAAGAAAAACTCCAGTATAATCATTTGTTTCTCCATGAGTTAATTGATCAAGAGAAACTGCAGTAAAATCATTTATTTCAACTCATGAGATTAATTGATACAAGAAAACTAGCAGTAAAATCATTTGTTTCATCCATAGAATAATTGGATACAAGAAAACTGCAGTAAAATCATTTTTTCATACCATGATTAATTGTGACAAAGAACTGCAGTAAAATCATTTGTTTCATACCTGAATTGAATTGATTACAAGGAAGACTGCAGTAAAATCATTTGTTTCACACTCATGAGATTAATTGTACAAGGAAAACTGCAGTAAAATCATTTGTTTCATACCATGAATTAATTGATATTTGAGGTAAACTGCAGTAAAATCATTTGTTTCATACCATGAGATTAATTGATACAAGGGAAAACTGCAGTAAAATCATTTGTTTCACACCATGAATTAATGAAAACAGAGAAAATTTGAGTAAAATCATGTTTCATACCATGAGAATTAATGATAAGAGAAAACTGCAGTAAAATCATTTGTTTCATACCATGAGATTAATTGATACAAGGAAAACTCAGTAAAATCATTTGTTTCATACCATGAGATTAATTGATACAAGAGAAAACTGCAGTAAAATCATTTATTTCATACCATGAGATTAATTGATACAAGGGGAAAACTGCAGTAAAATCATTTGTTTCATACCATGAGATTAATTGATACAAGGGAAGACTGCAGTAAAATCATTTGTTTCATACCATGAGATTAATTGATACAAGGGGAAAACTGCAGTAAAATCATTTGTTTCATACCATGAGATTAATTGATACAAGGAAGAACTGCAGTAAAATCATTTGTTTCATACCATGAGATTAATTGATACAAGAGAAAACTGCAGTAAAATCATTTGTTTCATACCATGAGATTAATTGATACAAGGGAAAACTGCAGTAAAATCATTTGTTTCATACCATGAGATTAATTGATACAAGAGAAAACTGCAGTAAAATCATTTATTTCATACCATGAGATTAATTGATACAAGGGGAAAACTGCAGTAAAATCATTTGTTTCATACCATGAGATTAATTGATACAAGGGGAAAACTGCAGTAAAATCATTTGTTTCATACCATGAGATTAATTGATACAAAGAGAAGACTGCAGTAAAACTGTGTGTTTCATGATATATTAGGCTATATTGACTAGCGTGCAACTAAAAAAACACCATCACTATCTGAAGAAAAAGAGTAGAGATGCACCTCTAATATATAGTCTGGCATATCCAATGTCACATCTGCTGTGCCAACTAGAACTATATACTTATTTAAACATAGCTCTTAAATTTAAACATAGCTCTTACACTTCTGTGTACATCCATCTAAGCTTAAAGGTGATGCCGTAGTATTGCCTTAAATATATTCTCTTAATATCATAACTGAGACAAAGGACATTCACAAATAATCTCCAATGCAGCTGGACTGGTCTCTTTCTACCATGATATTCCATATTAGTTTGCACTATTTTATTTACTTTTCATCTGTCCCTTTCCAGGTTTTCTTGATATTGTCATATAGCTCTACCAACAACACATTGACACCTTGAACCAAAATTGTATAAATCATGACATGAAAATCAATAACACTAAAAAAGAAATGTTGAATATACAAATAAACCATAATAAACTAAACATCCATATCAAAGGCACTAACTACAATCAACCAAGTGCAAGAATTCAAATACTTAGGAAGCATATTCACGGAAGACTAGACAGAGAGAAAGAGGCTAGAGTGCAAAAAGCAAATGCTGTAATCTACCAGCTAGCCCCATTGTTATGGCATCCAAACATCTCACTGACAGCTAAACAACAGATGATCAACAGCACTTTCATGCCTACTCTAAGTTACCAGAGCTAAGCATGGACAATGATCATAGGACAGTCACAAAAAATAACTACATGTGAAATGCGATGTCTACGTAACGTTTCCAACAACACCAGAAAAGGCAAGAGTCACCAACATCAGCATAAGAAAGAAAGTTGGGACAGAACTTGCTTGAATTACATTGAGAAACCAAGAATGAGGTAGTTCGCCACTTAATAAGAATGCATCCAAACTTCACTGTATACAAAGTCTAATACAACAGAACATAATGAAAGAAGGTTAGAGGAATTAGATGGTTAGATGGCATAGCAGAATCCTGTCAAAAAACAAAATAACATATATATAATATATATAATTTATACCTAATGTAATATACCTATCAATATTATCATCATCAGGTGCCATGCCGGCTGGTGTAGGCGATCATGGATCTCCACAAATCTCTGTCTTTGGCGTTGCTATCAACTCAGATGTTGACTGCTACTGTGCCAAGAAGTTAGGCTATCCAAAATTGTCTCTCTCTGTCTTCCTCTACTCTCGATTTTACCTGTTGTCACAATGTGTTCTAAACCTTCCCTCCTCATCACATGCCCGAAAATGATGACTGCCTCTTTCTTATATTGATGATAAGCTTTCTCTGTGTCTTGATATCGTTCACACCACAACATTAGTCATTTGAGCAGTTTATAGGATTCTTATCATTCTTCTGTAAAATCACATTTCTGTGACCATCAGAGATTTTTTGATCTGTGTATTCTTTGCCCGTGACTCGCATCCGTATGTCAGGATTGGTTCTATGTAGCACTGTATAAGTCTCATTCTGATCGCAATCTACTCTATACTATGATTCATGAATGTTACTATTGTTATTATTAGTGGTAGTACTGCAATAGTGACATGGCACCTGCGTCTCCACAACCATCATTCTGATGCGCCGTAATATATAAAAACGTTGGACAGTAACTAGTGTACACGAAGAACATAATCTAAGCAAAATATTACTGTCTGTAACCGCATCTCTCATCATCATCAAGGTGCGTATCCTTTATAGGGCGTTGCTCTTTGCAGCATTTGAAATTCACTCTGTCTCTAGCCAGTTCACCCACTTCGTCGGTGGTCATATTCATGGTTCCTTTAATATCTTGTTGCCCTCTTCTTCTTGGTCTGCCTCTGCGTCCTGGGACCCTGTCATCCAATATTGTTCTCTCTAGGCTATCGTGACGTTTGATGTGACCAAACTCAAAGTATCTAATTTTTCTGTATAGTATATTGTTCATCATCCAATTGTCGTTAACATTCATTTCTTTCAGGACATCGGTGTTCTTCCATTTTTCTGTTCATGGTATTCGTAGGATCTTTCTGTAGCATTTCGTTTCGAAGGACTGGATTGTTGTTCTTGTTATTTCGTCCGCATCTCTCACATATTAAAAACGACTGTCATTTCTGGAGATGGCGCCGAGGGCATACACTAAATAATATTCCTCATGTGACAGTCTGTAACATTTATACATACTATTAATTTTTAGAATTAACATAATAATATATTAACATACTTCTTGTGTCGTCGCCATCCTGAACTATGTAACTAAGATTGTCAAGAGAACAGGGAAACGTTCTATATCAGGAAGACCAAAATAAACAGATACGGACGTTGCCATTAGCAACAGGGGAAACCACTTTCCAGTTGGATAGTAATTGTTTGCAAATTTATTTGATACAAAAATTATCGTGTACATATTCATATTTCTTGCAAGCACATTGCAATATAGTTTATATAATGTACACAAGTTTCAAGTACTTCGACAATGTCATTTTATAAATGTATGTCAAGTATTTGCTTTTCACGTGACACAAGTGCCAGGGAAAATATGAAAAGTTGGATCACGTTACGGTTGTGACTTTACATAATCATGTAGATAAAAACGCAGTAAATTGAGTAACAACTGTGAGTACTTAGTACTAAGTCTGTTCTCTACGCAGAGGCAGCTTTGACCGGCTGTTTCATGTTTGTTTATTTAGTGAAATGAATCCTTTGGATGGTGATACCTTATCCAGTACTTTAAATGGAACTGACAAGGTGAGAATTACTACTAAACTTTTGCAAAAAATGCTCTACAATTATATATAATAAAAATACGACTCACGAGTAAGATAAGATTCTTTCTTAGAAATAATTATAGGTTCATAAAACTAAAGCAGCAGCAGCAGGCTTCACGTAGGCCATTTAGTTGTAATAATTTATATGTTTACTTAGGCCGAAAACTTATGTTTCGTATGCACTTGTCCAACACTAGTAGGGACTTACCGTTACGGGGCGCAACAAGGATGTTTATTGTTTACTGTTTATATATCACAATAAGAATCATAAAATGGTCGAGAAGAACTTACGCACACAAACAAAAGTATGTTTGCTACAGAGTTGTTGCACACACATTTTATGAGTATATAAATTCGCTATTATAAACACAGTAATCAGGTGGAAAGCTAACCAACTCGCACATATTTTGTATCTACAGTGAGTACATGACTGACATATGAGACTAATTATATGTGAAATGTTGTCTGGGATCACGATGACGATTGTTTTGTTAGCCTGTCATACTGTCAACGTTATTTTCGTCTCATATGCACTCAGTTTATGTCATGTACAAACAGTCTGTTGAGTTAACTCAATACGAAATTGGATAGTTATTAACTGCAGCAGTAATATATAGGATAAAGTAGACAATCACAACAGTCTGGATTGTCACAATGTAAACAAGGAAGTTTAAATATCGCATAAGTATACACATTAAGTTAGTACGGGTTATTAGTGTAATGCATAAGCGTTCACCTGTCAGCTTGGACACAAGACAGTTGTGGGTTCAATCCAACTATCAATGTTCCACACTTGAGGAAGGAAATTGGCCCTTCTGCTCTCTCTCTCTCTCTCTCTCTCTCTATGTATTTTAAACCCAGATTGGGGCATAGGCCCTCAGCCAATTCATGCTAAGTTTTCCTATCTCTAGCTATCTCCTGCAGCTCCCTCCAGGTATTTTTTATATTGTTGATCTCTGCCTCCAAATCTCATCTCCATATATTTCTAGGCCTTTCTTTTGCTGTACCTGTTGGTTCCAGGAAAGGACCTTTCTTGTTATGCACACTAGGGTCCTAGAAATGTGAAGTGACTTCATACCTGTAGGTCTAAAAAGGCTAAGGGAAAATTTATTTATTATACATTGAGTGCTTGGTTAACTTGGCTACTCCATAAAATGTGTTAAAATGATTTTTTTTCCAGAGGCCCATTATACTTGTTTACTGTCTATTTAGTTGATGGTCTATGATTCCCACCCCCTCCCCATTGATGATAATGTTGATGGTATATGATTCCACCCCCTCCCCATTGATGATAATGTTGATGGTCTATGATTCCCACCCCCTCCCCATTGATGATAATGTTGATGGTCTATGATTCCCACCCACCTCCCCATTGATGATAATGTTGATGGTCTATGATTCCACCCTCCCCATTGATGATAATGTTGATGGTCTAGGATTCCCACCCCCCTCCCCATTGATGATAATGTTGATGGTCTACGATTCTCACCCCCCTCCCCATTGATGATAATGTTGATGGTCTACGATTCTCACCCCCCTCCCCATTGATGATAATGTTGATGGTCTAGGATTCCCACCACCCCTCCCCATTGATGATAATGTTGATGGTCTACGATTCTCACCCACCTCCCCATTGATGATAATGTTGATGGTCTATGATTCTCAACCACCTTCCCATTCCCACCCTCCCATTCCCACCCTCCCCATTGATGATAATGTTGATGGTCTATGATTCTCAACCACCTTCCCATTCCCACCCTCCCATTCCCACCCTCCCCATTGATGATAATGTTGATGGTATATTATTCCCACCCTTCCCATTCCCACCTCCCATTCCCACCCCCCTCCCCATTGATGATAATGTTGATGGTATATGATTCCCCCCCCCCATTGATGATAATGTTGATGGTATATGATTCCCACCCCCTTCCCATTGATGATAATGTTGATGGTCTATGATTCCCACCCCCTCCCCATTGATGATAATGTTGATGGTATATGATTCCCACCCCCCTCCCCATTGATGATAATGTTGATGGTATATGATTCCCCCCTCCCCATTGATGATAATGTTGATGGTCTAGAGTTCCCACCACCTCCCATTGATGATAATGTTGATGGTCTATGATTCTCAACCACCTTCCCATTCCCACCTCCCCATTGATGATAATGTTGATGGTCTAGATTTCCCCCTTCCCATTGATGACAATGTTGGTGGTCTATGATTCTCACCCACCTCCCCATTGATGATAATGTTGATGGTCTAGGTTCCCCCACCTCCCCATTGATGATAATGTTGATGGTCTAGGGTTCCCGCCCACCTTCCCATTGATGATAATGTTGATGGTCTAGGATTCCTGCCCACATTCCCATTGATGATAATGACAGAAAAAGTAGAAGGAGATATTAAATGATGTCCCTGTATTTTTATTTCTGACATAGGTACATACAGTTGCTGGCATTAGTATAGTGACATCATTCCTCAGGTAATAGTAGTTTTAAAACAAATCTGACATAGACAATTGATGACAGTGACAATAATTGCTATTCTTCTTTACCTTTCAACTCCAAATGGAGCACAGGTCTGCAACAAACTTCTTCCAGCCCTTCCTCTCTCTCTCTTGCCGTCCCTTCCAATTCTTTTCACATCTTGTCTATCTTTTTAATATCAGTCTCCAGCTCTCTTCCTCAGGTATTTCTAGGCCTTCCCTTCTTCTCTTTCCCTGCGGGTTCCAAAACAATGCCTGTCTTGCAATGCTTATGGTTGATCTTCTCAATGTGTGTCCAATCCATTGCTGGCATCTCTTCCTTAGATCGTTTCAACTGGTATCTGCTTCATTCTTGCCCTTAGTTCATCTTTCGTAATCTTATCATACCATCTCAGTCCCTCTATTCTAAGGAAACATCCATTTATTAAGGTCTGTAGTTTTCTGGTGGTTTCTTTTGTTGTCTTCCAAATAATAACTATGGCTGCTATAATAATTACTATTACTCACATTACTGTATTAATTACGCGGGTTAATCCCCATCCACTGTTATCTCCACGAAAACAAAGCTCAGGATATTCAGCTCAAATGTGAAATTTGTGTTGCTGTAGGGCTCGGAAATTGGCAAGTCACCATGTTAAATACAAATAAGATTCAGACCTTTGGCATGAGAAAGTTGCAAACACAGAGCTGTGGATACGAAAAGAACAGAAACTGTGATGACCCAGGTTAAGAAAAGAAAATGGGATCAAGGATTTCTAGAAAAATATCCAGATTGCTTCATGTGGGGAACAAACCGAGTACCTTTGTAGTGATAGGGGATCACCTTATCTTTGTGCCATAGAGACCCCAAAAACAAATTGTTTTGTGATACGGTGTAACCAGATAGTTTCTGAATTTGGTAGGAAAATTTTGTTTTTCAAACTTTCATATTTGTTTAAATGAAAATGAGTACCATCTGTATTAAAAAAAGAGTTATACTTATTCATCTTATTGAGAACTTTGGTATTTAGTTCATTAGTGAACTTCATATGTAGAAAAACAAACAGAGGACATAACCCAGAGCACAATAATATTCTGTTCTGCATTCTCACTAGATTGGGATTTTGGATTCTCTAATAAAGACAGCAGTCTGCCTCAGATTATCAGCCACACCATACAGTTTGTTTAAGTGGGCCACCTCTTTCTTCTCAAGTTTGCATACTGTGGGCAGTTCTGTAGTATATAATTCCTATGATTTCTGCTTCCCGTTTGTGTCGACCTCTTCCCGCAGTAAGTTTTGGCCACCCTCGTGATGGTAGGTCTGACATTCTTACTGCATGGCAAAATCTCTGAGGCAGATTGGCGACCGTAGAATCCGTATCCCATTCCTCATTGTGAGGGGTCGTTGCACCATGTTATGCGCCTTACGGCCTGGTGCATCCGTTTTCTGCAAGCATTTGTTTTGGGTTAGCATTCCCTAGCGGACACATGCTTCCCATTTCAGCCAAACCTCCTTAGTCGCTCTTATGACATGTGTGGCAGGTAACAGTGGTTCTATTCTTTACACCCCAAAATTTGGGCCCGGTAACCACTCGGGCGGAGCACAACAATATAAATACATAAACAGAAAAGTGCAGATCACAGTCTTCAGACTTGGAACAGGACACTGTATTATCAGGTGCACATGTAGAGCCCTAAAGCACATCTTGCAAGAATGTCCCAGCCTGAGCAGCGTGAGAATGGAAATCTTGCCAACAGGAACAACCTTTCAGGACAAACTATAAGGGAATGGTAAAGACCTCAAGTGCACAGATCTGTTTATGACACATATCCTAGTAGTCACATAGAAGAAGGAACTTCATAGATATATGGTCCATGATGAAATTCCACAGTGGAAGTGTGATTTTTTTCTCTCAAGTCAACCCTGCCTTAGATGGGTACCAAAGAAACATTGAAAAGTAAAGGTGGCCAGAGTCATGCTAACCAAGTCAACCTTCATGTACCATTGGTCAAAGAAGAAATGTGGGCTTAGCACTGTATTCCTCAATATACTTGATGATATGAAAATAGGTTCTTCACTTTTCTGTAAATTTGAATGTGTTAAACTATCATTTATCTATTCCAGCTTCATATGCTCTGGATCAGTACTAGTTTGTTCCATTTATCACAGACGAGTCTTTTATCCTGAGGTTAGTAAATAATCTGCCAATTATCTGTTGTTCCTCCATCATGTATTTCACTTTGAAATGGTTATGTGGATTGTATGCCTTATCATGGGGGCTTGGGAGGGCTAAAGGCTAGGAGTAAACCTGATAGAAAATCCCCACTACCTTGTGGGTCAACACGGTTATGCACAAGACTAGAAATGGGGCAGCTGATAAAGGGAATGTGCCTTGCCCTTTTTGCAAAAACCTCCTCTCTGTCCTAATGTTTCCTCCAAAGGAAAGAAAGCTCATACGTTTGGAATCAAGCAGGGTTTGCAGGGATGCCAGAAGATGTGATGGAATACACACATAACCATCAACTGCTTTAGAATCCTCCTCTGTATTTGGCGTCAAGGTTTATTCCTCTAGCCTTCTGCATAACCGTGCTGACTCACAAAGCAGTGGGAGTTTTCTATCAGGGTTTACTCCCCTAGCTGTTAGCTCTCCCAAGCCCCCTCCACATGTCAGTGGGATTGACATTTGCAGATGGTATTGTCTACTGTCATATGGTAGCAGATGAAACATCTGATCTCAATATAAAGGCTGAATTACTATTTCTATCAGAGACGGATGATAAAAACATAGGTCTCATGTTCAAGTTCCTGTACAAATTTTGCTAATGCCAAAATAAAACTTTTGCCAGATTTCTATAATATTTGTATCAATACGTAATTATTTTTTGTACATAAAACATCTATCAACTGGCCAAGGAGAAAATGAATCAAAAAGATTTACATTGATCTGGATTGTTTACAATGGAGTCATGAAATCGTCCTCATTCCACAAGAAACAAGTCCATAATTGCTCCGATCTCACCCTCTGTATATCCGTCATCATGTGGTGACTGACAGTTCCAGTATTGTGTTGGTTAATAAAGCACAGTTTATTCACCTTTTATAGTGCTCAAATCTTTCTCCTTTGATGTCTCTGCAAGATTATGAACATCAGGTGGTTCAACAAGATAACCAACTCTGAAGTGCTGCAATGTGCAAATTTGCATTCCATCATGGGGATGCTCGGCAGTAGGAGACTAAGATGGCTAGGGCATGTGAGAAGAATGGACAATAGCCGTATAACCCAACAGTTCTTGTTCTGTGAACTTTCAAAATCGAGGAGGTTGCAAGGCAGACCACTATTTAGATATAAAGATGTCTGCAAGGCCTCAATGAAGAACTTTTTATCGGTCCCAACAAATGGGAAAAACTAACTGATGGCTAAGCTATGTGGAAAGGAACATTTCGCAAAGGTGCAGAATCATTTGACAAAGAGGCTAAGGGATGAGCTGAAAGACAAGAGAGAGACAAGCGCAAACTCAGAAGTTGTCACAATAAAACACTCATCTGTAAAGATGAAAAAAGCCATATAGTGTTCAAATCTAGCAACTCACTATTTGACTCAAAGTTCCTGATTACAACAATCAACTGGCCAGGGAGAAAATGAATTCATAGGATTTTGCATTTATCAAGAGTAGCCATAACAGAGAAGTGAGTCAGCGGTTGGAGTGTCTGTAAATCATGAGTCTAAAAAAAGGCATCAACAACAAGCAACATGTCTCAAATGACTTTTTTGAACCTTCTCTCAAATACTTTCTCTATTTGTATTTGACACTTACATAGACTGACTAGGAATAAGTCAAACAGCTCTCTGCCAATGTCAGCAGGCAGAACAGACACTGGAGCATGTCCTGCATGACTGTCCTCTCCAGGATGAGCTGAGAAACAGCATGGAATTTGGCAAACAGGGTGGTGTTTGGGCTTCTGAGAGTTCAGAAGATAATTGATCAGTGAACAGATGATAATGAACAGATGGCGACAATACTTTAGTGAACTTCTCAACCTACAACAAGAGGACCAACCGAACACTCAAGAACACACAGTAAATGTAACTTCAGAAGTAGAACCAAGCATAACACTATCAGAGATCAGAAATGCTGTAAATATGGCCCCACCTAATAAAACACCAGGCCCAGACAATATCCCGGCCGACCTAATCAAAGCAACTAAAGAGGTAGGAATCAGCTGGCTCCATAGACTATTCAACCAAGTCTGGATCACACAAGAAACACCAGAAGATTGGAGGAATGCTACAATTGTTCCCATCTGGAAGAAGAAAGGTAGCAAGAGGGACTGTACAAAGTATAGAGGCATAGCGCTACTGAGCCACACTGGGAAAATATTCTGCAAAATACTTGAGAAAAGGCTCCGCCACATCATCGAGCCACAGCTTAATGACTCCCAAATGGGATTCAGGAAGAACAAAAGCTGTACAGACGCAATATTCGCCCTCAGACAGTTAGTAGAAAGGACTATCGAATCCGACAAACATTTACACGTTGCATTTGTAGATCAGGAAAAGTGTTCGATCACGAGATAGGCACAAGTTGTGGAAAATACTAACAACCTATGGGGTTAATGAACACCTAATCAACCTTTGCAAGAACATTTATACTGACAGCCAATGTACGATTAGAACAAATACAGGATTATCAGAAAAGTTTCACGTAGGGTCAGGAGTAAGACAAGGTTGCGTACTATCCCGCTGCTATTCATCACGACATTGACCACATTTGTAAAATAGCTAACACCAGCGAAGGAAACAACCTCGGAGAACTCTTAAATGAATTTCTTTTTGCAGACGATCAGGCAATCATATCAACAACAGAAGAACAGCTACAACAACACATCAACAGACTCCAGTTAGCATGTAACGAATACAACATGAGAATTAACATCGACAAAACAGAAGTAATGACATTCGCCAGAGAGGAAAACACTACCAACATCTCCATCGATAATCATCTACTAAATCAAGCAAAAGATTTCACATACCTGGGGAGCATTTTTCAGCAAATGGAAGAATAACTAATGAAATTCAACACAGATGCAACAAAGCAAATCAAATGATAGGGCAAATGGCGCCAATTTTAAGATGCAAACACGTCACCATGAACACAAAAAGAGCAATGTTCAACACAATCTTTCTCCCCACATTATGTTACCAGTGCCAAACCTGGACGCTGACAACAAACGATAGAAGAAAACTAGTCACAACAGAGATGAAGTGTCTACGCAGAATGCTGGGTGTAACAAGAAGAGACCGTTGAGAAATGAAGACATCAGGAAAAAGTGGGTACAACATCAGTACTAGACTTCATCAAGAAACAACAAATTAAATGGTTCGGTCACGTAAGCAGATTACCATCAGACAGTGCACCCAAAGAGCAATGCTGCTCCGATACAATGGGTACAAAGCAAAAGGCCGCCACGCAAAAGATGGACCTCAGAGATAACAGAGGCGACGAAAGAGACTATCTACGAAGCGCATACTAGGGCCCGTTTAGAAATCTCTTCCTGACCTGACGCTGTGAGGCATACAGGATTCGAGAAAGAAAGAAAGAAAGATATCTATAATTTTATCCTCAGTTTATATCTATAATTTTATCCTCAGTTTATATCTATAAATTTATCATCAGTTTATATCTATAATTTTATCCACAGTTTATATCTATAATTTTATCCTCAGTTTATATCTATAATTTTATCCACAGTTTATATCTATAATTTTATCCTCAGTTTATATCTATAATTTTATCCTCAGTTTATATCTATAATTTTATCCACAGTTTATATCTATAATTTTATCCACAGTTTATATCTATAATTTTATCCACAGTTTATATCTATAATTTTATCCACAGTTTATATCTATAATTTTATCCTCAGTTTATATCTATAATTTTATCCTCAGTTTATATCACTAATAATATCCTCAGATATTTCCAACATTCCATCTGGCAGCGGCTGACTTTCTGGCCTCATTGTTTGTCATTGCTAGTTCTGTAATATACTTAATTGATGTCAGCTTCAGAAATGGATCAGGAGTGGTTTGTAATATCATCTCTGGGCTTGTTACAGTAAGTAAACAACTGAGTTTTCATTATGACTTTTTGAATTGTTTGTTTTTGTGTGCATGAAATGTGTCCAATTCTTCTGTCATTCTTTTTTTGTCCTTCTCTGCTTTTTTGCTGTTAGACGTCGCAGGTTTAACTGATGATCAGTTTCCGAGATAGTGCATGCTCAGTCGCTTGATATGCTGTGGTATTGTGGTGTCTATAGTTTTAAGATGTCTATAACTTCATCAATTCATCGTTTTCTTGGTCTTCCTCTTTCTCTTGATGATTCTATTTTCATGTACACTCTTGCAACTGGTGTAGTTAGGTTCATTCTTACCAAGTGGCCAAACCATTTCAGTCTGTTTTTCAATGAATCTAATAGTATGTGTTGTTCCAACTGTTCTTCTAATTTCTTAATTTCTTATATGATCCTCTTCTTGTTTTATTTACCGCTTTCCTCAAGCATCTCATTTCACAGGGGGTAATTTTCTTGTTCTTTTGTCAATGCCCAAGTTTGGCACTGGTTGCATAGTGTTGGTATGAAGATTGCATTTATAATCTGTCATTTGGTCTCTACTGAAATTGTTGGGTGTTTCAAGATTGGGGTAAGTTGGTATGTAATGTTCTTGGCTTGCTGGATACTAGTTTAAATCTCTCTGTCCAGTCCACTATCAGATGTGAAGATACTTCTGAAGGATTAATTTTTCTGTAAATTCACAATTTAAGGCTTTATTTTTGTACTTAGTTGCTTGTAAAGTATCCATCAGTTATATGAGAACTATCATCATAGCACTCTGAACATGTCCATAGAAGCTCTGATCTCCGCCTCAACAAGTCCAGCAGCTCAACACGCCAGTTTGATGTTAGTTAATCAATCTCTTTGCATTTTTGGTATGTCCACTATCAGATGTGAAGATACTTCTGAGGTATTAATTCTTCTGTAAATTCACAATTTAAGGCTTTGTTTTTGTACTTAGTTGCTTGTAAAGTATCCATCAGTTATTTGAGAACTATCATCATAGCACTCTGAACATGTCCATAGAAGCTCTGATCTCCGCCTCAACAAGTCCAGCAGCTCAACATGCCAGTTTGATATTGGTTAATCAATCTCTTTGCATTTTTGGTATGTCGTTCTTTTTGGGGTGCACCTCTTCTTCTTCTTCTTCTTTGCGTTTGTTCTTTACGACCAATTTTAATCACTCTTTGTGATATGTTTGATCTTTGCCAAGAACGTGTATACGTTGCACATTGGTTTGGTAGGCCCCAAACGCATAGACTTCTACACGTTTAGGACACATGCATCCGATTTCAGCCAAACCTCCTTAGTCGCCTCTACGACATGCATGGTAGGTAACAGTGGTTCTATTCTTTACATCCCAAATTTGGGCCCCGGTAACCACTCGGGTGACAGGGTGCACCAATATTGACACCCATCTCTCTCAATCTGGTCAGTGAGTCGGATTCACCACCCTGAAACTTCTCTGTTCAGAAAGACTCTCAATGCGTTAAGAATGTCATTTTGGTCCATGGCAGCTCCCCCTGAGCGTCCATGTTGCTGTACAATAAGTAATAAATATATATATATAGCATAATGATTTAATTTTAACCTAAATAACGTTTATTAACACTGGCACCCTCCCACTTGCATCTTGATCTTCAACTTTTCCCTTTTATAAGATTTCGATCAACATGTTTTGTCTCTTTATGTGTCTGAGATATTTTATTTCTCTCTCGTCGATCAACACTTAGACTGATGTACCAGATTTCCACATGCATTCTGCTGTTATTATTAGGGACTCTGTCCCTCCGGACAGCTTCTAATTTCGATATTTTCCAGCCAAGTTTCATTTCTCAGGGCTGCTAGCAGTGGGCAGTCTTGCAGTAAGTGCTCTGCCGTCATGTCCGCCTGCTTGCAGTGGCACAGGCTAATTGTGCCAATTTAAAATTTGTTATACAGGTCGTATCGGAGTCTGTTATGGCTGGTACGGAGGTGGAATTTGATAACTTGAAATATTTTATTTCATTGTATTAATCCTTTCTTCATTACTAGTTTTTCAAGAACT
Organism: Arion vulgaris; assembly: GCA_020796225.1. Classification (NCBI taxonomy): domain Eukaryota; kingdom Metazoa; phylum Mollusca; class Gastropoda; order Stylommatophora; family Arionidae; genus Arion; species Arion vulgaris. The sequence continues at coordinate 4,655,998 of CM036773.1, forward strand.
TCATTTTTTGTAAATGTTATTATCTGTCTCGTTATTGAATGCTTTGCCCGTGTGTTGCTTATGGGCCCACAGTGGTAGCAAAGAATAGTACCACTGTCACCTACAGGGCATGTTTAAGAGGCGACTGTTGTAGGACCTAGGGAAGCTACCCTGGTAAATAAAAAGCATCACAGAAATTGGATGTTCTGGCCTACTTGTAGGCGCATAACTGGCACAACGTACAATCATTACTCTTGGAAGAGAATGTAGAGATTGGGGCAACATGAAGGCTGATCTCGCAGTTAAGCAGCTGATAGAAGATAATGCAAGGGATGATGATGTTGTCGTATATACTGATGGGTCGGTTCAACGTGGTGAGAAATCCGGCTGGGGTTTCTTGGCTAATGCGCATGGTAGGGTTGTTGCAGAGCGAAGTGGGGAATCAGGACAACTACTTCTAGTATGAGGATGGAGGTTGAGGCCGTTACTGCTGCCCTCCATTGGATTTCTGGGACTTCATTTACTGGGGCAGTTGTTGTCTCTGACTCTCAGTCGATGCTTCACAAGATCCATAAGGGCAGGTTTCGGTATGAGTGGATGTCGTCTATAGAAGTTTCTAACCTAAAGCGGCTTACGTGGATATACTGTCCTGGGCATGCAGGTGTTTACGGTAATGAGAGAGCGGACAGGCTTGCATCAACAGCATCTCTTCGCGACTCTCTATTGGATGAGGACACTAAAATCGATGTTGAATCGATCAAGCGATTTAAGCAGTTTGGAGTTACCCATTGTTCAAGTCGAACTGGATGCCTGAGAGGCAGAGTGAAAGGTGTGTTTAATCAGCGAGCCACAGGAACCATCAGTATGCATACTCTTCGATATCTGTTGGGGAGACTGAGCACCTATGGGTCTGCCCGGAGTGCAATGATGTCAGTTTAGTAACCAATAACCAACCAATAACCAATAACGTACAATCACTCTTAGGCTCAGATCATATACAAATCACAAACAGTAGTTAACAAGTGGTTGATATGGAGCGTTCAAAGAAGAAGAAGTGAATGCGTTGCAACCATTCCTTTTCTTTTCCTGACTTTTTTTCCTAATCCTGTTTTGCTTCAAAGCGTCAGGATAAGAGATTTCTAGAACTGGCTTTTGTGTGCACTTCATAAACAGTGCTTTTCACGATCTCTGTTATCTCTGAGGTCCGCATTTTGTGTGGATGGTCTTTTGCTTTGTATCCACTGTATCGGGGTAACATTGCTCTTTGACGTGCACTGTCTGTTGGTAATCTGCTTTTCTGTCTAAAGGGTCTGAAGATGAAGGATTGACTTCATTGCACCAGGTTTACCCCGTATAACTCAGTCCCTTTCCATAGAAATAAATTGCCACCTGATGAAAGTCTTGCATAAAGCACAGACTCCATAGCTCTGAAACTATTTTAAAATCTTGGGAAGAATGCACTTGTGAACCAAACACTATGATCCAGATTCGAACTCAGACCTATGGAACAAACGCCTATAAAAGGGGTCTAAAGCCAAAGGATTACTCCATTGTGCCAGGATTTACCCAATGTGGTTCGGTCCCTCTCCACAGAAATAGCACACCATCTGCTGAGAGTTTTGCACAAAGCACGAATTCTGTAGCTCCGGCATTAATCCTAGAGGTCTGTGGAAAAAATGTACTCGTGACCAGAGCAGCATGGTCCATATTCTAACCCACAACCTATGAAACTAAAGGCAATAGCTTAATCACCCACAGAAACATCCCTTTTTATAGCTACATAATATTTTTTTTTAACATTTCTTGCGTATTTTGTTTATCTCAAAGTTTATTTTCTCCATTTTTTTCCGCAGAGTTTTTACACAACAGCTTTTCTTATGACTGTTGTGTACGCATTAGAGGCCTTGTTTCGGTTTAGGAAAAAGCTGATCAATGACACAAGATTAAGTTTATTATTGGTAAGTGACTATCAAGTTTTTTTAAAATTTCTCGTAGCCTTTTCAGACCTTAGAGTATGAAGTCACTTAACTTCACATTTTAGTCCCTAGTATGTAGGAGGTAGGAGGGCCAATTCATTTCTTCATATGTGGAATGTCAAGTGTTGGATTGAATATAAAACACTCTTGTGTCTGAGTCGATAGGCGAATGCTTATGTGTTATGCTAATCTGTCACACGACTATCAAGTTACATTTACTTAAAATTGAAGCATTATTTATCACTCAGAACAATCTTATGATAATTAGACAAGATACTGAAAGTAAGCAACCACAAGTAGCTTGACAATGGAGGTATGGGTGGTTACAGAGACGGTGACGTGGTTGGCATCTCATAACCACTCTCATGTTTTTATACTCAGTGACTCCATGAGTATGGTTCACAAAGTTGAAACAGGAATGGTGAGACGGAACTGGGTGGAGGTACTAGTACAGACAGGGATCAGAGAAATCCCCTTCATTTTTATCCCTGGGCACGCAGTAGTCAGGTGTAATGAACGAGCTGATAGATTGGTTGGCATGGCTACGATATCAGAGAAAGCTGCCATAGACCGAAATGACATTCTTAACGCATTGAGTCTTTTAGAATAGAAGAGTTTCAGGGTTGTGAGTCCCACTCGCTAACTAGACTGAGAGAGATGGATATCAATATTGGTACAACCCAAAAAGAATGGCATACCATATATGCAAAGAGATTGATTAACCAACATCAAACTGGCATGTTGGACCACTGGATGCTGCTGGGTATGTTGAGGCGGAGATCAGAGCACATATGGACGTGTCAGGAGTGCTATGATGATAGTCCTCTGATAATTGATTATAACATCATTACTGCACTTTGGTGAATAGCCATGTGTGTTCGATTTACTTACCCGAAAATCTCTTCGGCATTGCATGAACCCGCTGCACTGACACAGTCCCTGATGTAATTTAGAAGATGAATGGGGTCAAAGGCTCATGAGGTCATGGTGGTAACATGAGCCAGGGTTAGCGAGGGGGCGCTAACCAAGACCCTGCCCCCAACCTCCAGCGGTGACCCTGAAACAGACTCAGGTTCCGGTCTGGCTAAGGGAGGCAGGGATCGGGGAGAGAAAACTACTGGTAGTGGTAGCAGTGCAATTACGGAAATACAATAAAGATACATACAAACAAAATGCACAAATCTCCTGACCGATGTCCAACAAGATATTGCCCAAGTCCCTGAACGCAAAGAAACAGCAACGAAACGTCTCTGACATGGATGAGAGGTACATCCAGTGACCAAACGTATGCCCACGTAGGGCGAGCTCGAAGCCCTGAGGAGGGGGAAAACATTGCCAGCCCATCGGCAAGAATAAATAAGACAGGACCGTAACGAATAAAAAGTCTACCCTCGTGTTGGTGCGAGAGAAGATTGCAGCTGACCCGCATCGGTAGCCTGGTGCAGATACATGTACTGGGCAAGGTTTGCCGAGCGCCAAAGAACAAGTTGCGTTTAGTGCATAACGAAACTACCCGCCCTGGGAAAACCGTGCAAGGTACTGTGCGATTAAAATTAACATCCCGGAAGAACTGAGGTTGGTGATGCCTAACGGAACTGCCAGCCTTGGGGCAACCGGCAAGGTTCGATTGCAGTCGAATCTAACATCCCGGAATAACTGGGGCGGGTGATGGCGGCTAGCGCAAAATCCTCAGTTACGCTGATAGTGCCGACTGAAACGACCCTCTACATTGTTTGTACTCTGCCCCATGCCAGTGCTTTCGAGGTTAATTGCAAATTGCCACGTATCAATGCGCGTCTAGAAAAGGCTGAGAATGTTCCTTCTCCGGATCAAACTCAAAATGTACGGTAAAGCAAGGCCGACAATGCATGGATCAGACAGGAAGTTCGGGTCTGAACATTGGCGAAGGCCGATACTTTACACAGTGTTTTATACGAGTAAGACGCCGTCCGAGGATACGCTACGCCCAGAAATATTTCTCAGTCAGAACGGGCATAAACAGCGTAACTCACTGTCCCGGCGTAGATCACAAAGCCAAAAATACGGCAAAGCTGATCGAACCCTAAGGAAAGCTCACCCTAGTAAATCAAAAGCTGGCTGAAATCGAACACCCCACCGAAGGATAAGCAACTGAGCTCAAATAGGTGCTGAAGGCTGGTGCACGTACATCACGTTCTGATGTTTGGCTGTTTATATATCACAATGAGAATGATTAAAACAGGCCTAGAACGATCGAAGAAGAAGAAGATGAATGGAAATATTTTTGATTTAAACATTGTCCTTTATATAATGTCTCTAATTTAAACTTTAAATTTTATTAAGTGTCTGGGATTGAAAATGACTGCATTATAAAGTGTCTCTGATATAAACTGATTTCTTTATACATTGTCTCTTGGTGGTGTATCATATACATAGTTTAATTTTACAGTCAACAAACACACGATCAATAATTGCAGACCATTGGTCACTAAAAAGATGAAACACAATAATGACGTTTCAGTTTGGAATATCTTTATTGCACTCCGGACATGTCCATAGGTGCTCCGATCTCCTTCCCAATAATGACGTTTACATTATTTAAACAAAATATTTCTAGGTTCATTTTAATTGGTAATCTTTATTTACTACTTTATATTTTGAATTACTAGACAGCATGGGCATCCATTACTGCGCTTCATTGACAATTGCAGGCATTATCTATCTTCATGCAGCATAGAAAAAGGAAATTGGGAGCGACCTGCAAAAGACTGGCAAGTGGCAGTGAGGGATGGCTCAAAAAGAAAAGAAGAAAAACACCATCACATATGGAGACAAAAAAGACTTCAGAGGTCAGAAAGAATATCCTATGTATCAGCTCATCTCCAGTTTCACCTGCAGTAACTGTGGCAACGATTTTAACTCCAGAATAGAAGATCACAGCCACAACAGACATTGTGATTGAGCACAGAATAAACTACATCACACAAAACCTATTGTCTCCTGAGACAAAAAAGCCAATGATGATGTTTAAATATATTTAGTGTGTTACAGAATCCAGACAGACATATTTTTTCTTTCTTATAGGTGGAGACTGTGAGCAGCCAATGGATGTATTTAGTATATGCCCTTGCATGGTGAGATTAGTTGATATGTTACAGAGAGTTTAGTATTTTGCAATTTTATTTTTCTCAGAAATGACTTCACTGCATTGCCTCACCCATGTGGTGCCAGGACCTGCAAGGGAAGCAAAGAATAGTACTACTGTGACCTACAAGGCATGTCGTAAGAGGCGACTGATGTAGGACCTAGGGGAAACTACCCTAGTAAATAAAAAGCATAGCAGAAATCGGATGTGCTGGCCTACTTGTAGGCACATAACTGCCACAACGTACAATCACCCAGGTTCAAATCACATACAAATCACACAGAGTGGTTAACAAGTGGTCGATATGGAGCGTTGGAAGAAGAAAAAATTTTGTTTCAACTGTTATTATAATTAATTCTTCAGAACAATTTTGAGGGCAGCAGTACCTTAGTTGTTAGTGAACTCACTTGTTAGGCTAGTGGTTCCAGGTTCAATTCCACAGTGGGTGCATAATATTTTTCTACCGTAACAGCTCTCATGTTGACCCAGTCTCAATTGGGCACCAGGAAATGCATTTAGAAGTAAAGACAGCCGGCATGATGTTGACCACATTATCTATTGTGTGCCGATTGACAGTCAATGAAAAATAGGACCTAACACAGTATTACCCAATATAGCTCAAGGTATGATAAAGGTTTCTTTTACCTTCAGAACAATATGGACTTGTATTTAAGAAGTTGTTTTGTAAGAGTCACTCAGTAATAAATGACTGCATCCAAACTGAAGAGCTCTAATGATGATCTGAAGCTAATTATATGGTCCAGCTAAGGGAGGCTGGAATCTGGTGAATAACAGAAGACAAATAAAGAAACAAAACATGCAGATATTCTTCTTGTTTTTCTTCGGTCAGTCATTAAATCGCAAGTAGAATGGGACATTGCGGTCTCAGAGCACACCTCCATACAATTGGTGTCAGACACTTGGCTGCCTGCACCGGTGGAGCACCAAAGCAGTCCCCAGAGCACATCCTGCAAGACTGCCCAATCCTGAGCAGTGTGAGACTGGAAATCTTGTCAACAGAAACAACCCTACAAAATGAACTATGGGGAACTGGTGAAGACCTCAAGCGCACCGCCCTGTTTATGACACATACTGGAGTAGTCAAATAGCAGAAGTTGATCGCAGAAGAAGAATAATATCTTCAATGAAATGCATGATCCGCTTCATAAGGGAAGCAACCATTCATGCAAAAATTAGTCAAAGACGCCATTGTAGACCACCCCTGAATTAAAATAGGACAAAACAAAATGTCATATATTATTATGAGCCCAATATGGTTAAATCTATGGCATGTTTGTTTTATTTTCCCGTTTGTCCGCTATGAATGCAGGCGTACTCGGGTCGTTTATTAGGGCACTTGTGACAAATTTTGGGTAATAGCATGTTTTCCTTTTCAAAAGTGTCCGTCACCATTCAGGCAAGCCTACTCCATCTTCAAAGGTACTTGTAATTTAGATCTCCAAGTAAAGGATCAGGGTTTTCTGTAGATCATCGACCTCGTGCACACTGAGAATTGTTTGGCCAAAGCTGACCTCAAACCCCTGAAATTTCCATGGCATTTGGTCAATAGCACAGACTGTTAACACCTTTTCTATTGGCGACCCATCTGCCATGTTGATGTTCTATTTTCAATAGATTTATTACTTACTTATTCCTCCTGCTCCATAGGGCCACTTTTCTCTGTCTCTGTCTGTTTTGTTTATGGTCTCCCAGGATAGTCGTGCATTCTTCAGTTCCTCAAGAAGACTTCATCTCCAGGTCTGTTTAGGGCGTCTTCTTTTCGCTTCTTGCGGGTTCCACTCAAGTGCTTGTCTAGTGACACTTGACTATGTCTTCCATAGGGTATGCCTGACCTATCGACATTTTTTCCTCTTAACCTGGGTCATCATGGGTTCCTGTCCGGTTTTTATTCACAGGTCTGTGTTTGCAACTCTGTCATACCATCTCAGTCTGAGAATCCGCCGAAGGCATCCGTTGGCAAAGGTCTAAATCTTATTTGTATTCAACTCCAGGGCTGTGTCGACAGTGCTCATGCATAGCAGAGAGGCAGCCGTCATCAAAGCGGACCCGTAGGGAGAGCAGCATAAACAGTGAAATCAAAATACAATTTGAACCATTCAATAATTTAAAATCTTTACGCAACTCTTTTCTACATTGGTCTGTTATTCTGATATTGATGTATATGATTTATGACACACCTCTGCCTAAGCGCTTTCTGTAGATTTTGGTTTCTGCTGCACGTAAGCGTTGACAGGCGCTTTTTATCTGACAGCGCAAAGCTATTATTTTCATATGTAATATATAGGCCGCTGCTCCTAAAAGCTGTGGCGGCAATTATCAAGTTATCAGAAAGGCGGCTTTGTAAAGAAAAAACATTTAAGGGTCGGCATTTCTGGGACTTGTATAATACTGAGAAAATCTACCACACTGCCCTGTTTAACTTGGTGACTTGCCACGTTTCCAAGTCATACAACAACAGATTTCACATTTGAGCTGAATATCCTGAGCTTTGTTTTCGTGTTATCACTTACTGTTAAAAACCTATTTAAAATCTAACTCATTACTGCCTGTAATGCCGCTTTTAGGCAGTGTAAGACAGGGGGGACATGAGCTTGAAGAATTTAATGGCCGCATGGTTAACTAGTTGCTGCAAAACTGTTCAGGTTAGGATTTTTTCTTTATTCCCCTGACAAAAAAATGCTAATTGCCATACACCAGGGATTAAACCCAGGTCTCCTGAATGGGAGCCAGCGCTCTAATCCATTCAGTCAGATGCTCCTCCTTACTTACTGTAAACTTTATAAATTTGTTCAGAAATATTGTCTGAAATGTTTATATTTACTTTAACAATTTAGGCTGGCTCCACAAATTGTAACTGTCTTTATGATTGTTCAGATGGATGGACTGGGAAATTTTGGTACATGTTCCATGTAAGTTGTTTTATGTGAAAATAATTTTATGATGGGTCAGGGGAAGAAAGGGAGGTCTACGGGCACATGGTAGAGAACATTTGAGGTAGAGATGAAAAGCAGAATAGGACTAGGTTTGAAGTGAAAAGAAATGCACAAAATTGAATTGAGTGGAGATTATTTTCTCGTAGGCACGACAAGGACTGATGATAAGTTTTATATCTTTCTTTGTTTGTCGTCACACTGTTATCGGGATGTTGTCCGGTGTTTTTCTGTTTTGTCTTTCTCTGCTCTAATGGCTTGGGTGATAGTTATATTTGCTTTTTTGTCAGGATTCTTCTATGCTGTCCATCTATCTTTTCATGGTCTTCCTCTCGCTTTCTTTCCTGATGTTCTATTGTAGAAGACTCTGTATACAGTGGAGTTTGGTTGCATTCTTATTAAGGGCCGAACCACTTCATTCTTTGTTTCTCAATGTAATTCAAGCAAGGTTCTGTTCCAACTTTCTTTCTTATGCTGATGTAGGTGACTTGTTTTTGCTGGTAACTTTTCGTAGGCATCACATTTCACTTGTAGTTTTATGATATATATGTAGTATTTGTCAAACATCATATTCTTCTTCATTGGATCTAGTATAGCTATTGGTTACTAGTTATTGGTTACTAAACTGACGTCATTGCATTCTGTGCAGACCATAGGTGCTAGTTTCCCCAATAGATATCGAAGACTATGCTTACTGCTGGTTCCCATGGCTCACTGATTAAACACATTTCTCACTCTGTCCCTCAAGCATCCAGTTTTCCTTTGCAAGGGTAACTCCAAACTGCCTAAATGGCTGGATTGATTCAACATCTATTTTAGTGTCTTCATCCAACAGGCAGTTCCAAAGAGACCGAAGAACATTCCCCTTATCCATCTTCAACTCCCTAACAATCGATGCTGTTGATGCGAGCCTGACCGCCTCTCATTACCAAACATCTGCGTGCCCAGGACAGTAGATCCATGTAAACCTCTGGAGGTTAGAAACGTCTATAGATGACTTTCACTCATACCGAAACTGGCCCTTTTGGATCTTGTGAAGCATCGACTGAGAGTCAGATACAACAACGGCCCCAGTAAATGGAGTCCCAGAAAGCCAATGAAGGACAGCAGTAACTGCCTCAACCTCCATCCTCATACTAGAGGTAGTTGTCCTGTATGCTCCACTTCACTCGGCAAAAACCCTACCATGCACATTAGCCAAAAAAACCCAGCCTGATTTGGCACTAGTAACAAAGTGTTGAGGTGGCGTCTGTGCTTAGGGATAGTGACTCGGTCTATTAACCGACGTCTGAGTTCAAATCAGCTATGACAGTTTGATTAAAATTGTTTATGGATTTTTACAAAAGGATGATGGCACCACCCGTTCAGACAGCAATGGCAAACTACTGAACGTAATAATGCTTAGAAAATCACAAACAGCGTTTAAAAGCTGGGCTTGATTTGCAACGTCCTGTAAAGGACATGCAAATAAACTTTTTAAAAAGTGTTGGAAAAATACTTTTAGTGACTCATGCCAACCAAAATACATACATTTCTTGTCTGTTTTAGTAATAGAAGTAAAATGCTGGTTTGTGTTTGTTTCAGTCACGACTTTTAAGACATTGATTCTGAGTTTATTATATTATCATTTCTTTGCATTGTTTTTTTTAGGTGTTTTGTAGATTTTGATTTGATGAAAAGTTGCTGGTCAGAGGTAATAGTTCAAAGTTCATGTTTCTTGTTTTAAGAAATCTTGATCTTCTTTATAAAAACTTTGTGATAGTTGTAGGTCTCTGTGGCATAGAGTTAAGTGCTTGTCTCTCATGCCAAAGGTACCAGGTTTGCTCCTCGTGGAGTCATCTGAATATTTTTCAGAGATCCTGATCTTAGTGTAGGTGAGATAGAGTTCTTAGTCCTATCAGAGACGAACGATAAAATGTAGGTTACGTGTTAATATGTGCACGTAAAAGAACCCTTGGCAGTTAAAAATCGAGATGAGCAGGCTGGAAAGCTGCTGCCCTAGCAAAATTCATTAGAAAAAATAAAAATTCCTACATAAATATCTTCACCATCTTCAAAATTACATGGGAAACCCTCGTCGGTGCTACGGAGTTCGTACACTGCAGCTGAGATCTTCCTATGTAAGAAAGATCGGAGCACACATGGTTACTCACCGAAGTGCAATGATGATGGTCCCATCAATTAATCAAATCTTTATAAAAACTTTGTGATAGATACTATTTGTATCTTCTATATCTGCTTTCTTTTGTTTAATCCTGTTTTGCCTCGCAGCGTCATGTTAAGCAGAGATTCTAGAATGGGCATTTGTGTGCGCTTCATAAATATTGTTTTTCACTTTTGAGCTTTTATTTTAGGGAAAAGGGTTTGTATTCTACAGTGTCCTGTGTGGAGCCTACAGTTAGTGTTTTGTTAAATTAAAAAAAAGGTTTAAAAGCCTAGGGATTGGCTTCATTGCACCGGGTTTTACCCCATACGGCTCGGTCCTCTCCGCAGAAATGGCACGCCACCCGCCGAGAGTATTGCATAAAGCATGAACTCTGTAGCTCCAGCAACAATCCTAGGATCTCTGGAAAAAACTGCACTCGTGAACAGAATGGCGCAGTCTGGACTCGAACCCACGACCTTCGACTCACAAGGCAAAGGGCTTAGCCACAGAGACCCCCTGTTGTTAAATAATTCCAGAACATTCTACCAGATTTGTTCTGTTAATAAATAAGTAATTATTTAACATTCTATATCATTTGTTCTGTGAACTAATAACTAATTCTAGAACATTCTTTATTTTTTTTCTGTGACAAGTGACTAAGTGGTTAAACTCCTTGTGGGTTTGAATCCAGACTGGGTCGTCTCTGGTCACAAATGCATTTTTAGAAACACCCTAGGTTTGTTGCCATAGCTACGAAGTTCATGCTGTGTGCAATACTCTGCAGGTGGTGTGCCATTTCTGTGGAGAGGGACTGAGCTACATGTGGTAAAACCCGGTGCAATGTAGTCAATCCTTCGGCTTAAGATTTCTGTTAACTGATTTATTCTAAAACATTCTGTGTTTTTTTTCTGATTGATTGATAGGATCATGATCATTGCACTTTGGTTAGTAACCACATGTGCTCCGATCTCTTTCTTATACATGCTAATTAATAACTAATTCTAGAGCATTCTATATCATTTGTTTCTTTTAAATAATAACTAATTCTTGAATCTAAGTTTTTTAAAAACATATTTGATAGGATGAACATGGCTATTTACGTCACATGGTCAAGCTTGTCTTCATGGTTCCACTGGTCCTGGTCGTTCTCATCAACATGGTGAGTTGAATTTGTGTTCTCATTACTGTTCATTGGGGTTTCATTACTGTTGACATTACTTATAAAAGGGGAATATATTTTTAATTGGGCCATACCACAACGAGTGGATCCAGTAGGATTGAACATGTAAATCCCTAGTGTCATCATTCTTTCGAAAGAGAGCTGCTCGGAATTTGTTTAAATATATTATGTTGCCTCTATGACGGCTCACAGCCTTTGGCTGCGATCAAGTGGGCACTACACTTTGATCTTAGCCATAAGGAAAAGAAGAGGTTATATATAAGGGTAATAACTTAAGTGGCCTTCTTCTTCACCCTTTGCCCCTAGGGAGGCATAGGTCCACAACCAAGGCCTTCGAAGCCCGCCTATCAAAGACGATCTTTCCCAGATCTCTCCCCATTTTATAGCCACGAGTCCCTCCTTGCGGGTCCTTCTTCCTCGGGTGGCAAGCTATGAATATTCCTGGTTGTGGATTTTCTAGCTATCTAGTGTTTTTACAGGGTGGGGTACCTAGCCCCACGCCCAATCTCCTTAGTTGCCTCTTACGACTTGCATGGCAGGTAACAGTGGTTCTATTCTTTACACCCTTTAATTGGAGCCCCAGTAACCACTCGAACTAACTTAAGTGGTAGACATTATGCATTATCGATATCAGGGAAGACTGCAGTAAAACTATGTAGCAATGTTTAATAAACACGTAGAAATAATTTACTGTTACGACAAGATCGTTTGTACCATTTGCTTGATAAAGGCCTTTTGGTCAAAATGTTACAGTGTATTGTTTTTGTAAAACTGCAGTACTTTGTTTTTACATGTTTAGACATTATATACAAGTGAAATGACTGAATTTTTACCATTCTTAAAATTACAACCTGGACCCTCGCCAGTGCTACAACTTTTGTGTACTGCCGCTTAGATCTTCATATGTAAAATAGAGATCAAAGCAAACATGGTTGTTCACCCAGTCAATCAATCACTCGTTGTTGTGCATACAAACAGCAAAATTCATCAGTCTTTTGGCTACGAGCAAAGTGTAATGTAGACTCGATCGTGGCCAGGGAGTAGGAGCCTTCATAAAACCAATAGGCAACTAAATACATTTAAACAAATTCCGAGCAGCTGTCATTCAAAAGAATGATGATGCTCTGACTGTTTATACATTTCAACCAAAACTGAGTCCACTCATTATGGCACTTCTGGGTAGGGCCTAATTTTAAAAAGTACAAACGGCAAGAGAAGCTTTTAGTTCACTAGAAAATATGTGGAAATCTAAGTCCAAAACTAAGCTAAGGATATTTAAAACTCAAATATCAAGTCAGTCCTCTTCTAAAATATAAAGTAATTGGAAAGAAATGTGAGACCTGCATATTGTAACAATATCTTGTTCTGTTTAACAAATAAGGCGTTCACAATCGATTTCCACTGTTGCTGTTCTGTCCCCTTTCTACCAATTGTTTCCCATGTCAGACCACAGCCTTTTAACTCTCTTTGCACAGTTCTTTCCCATGTTTACTTTGGATGTAAAGGGCTTCTTTTCCCATTTACTGTCCATCAGAGAGCAGTCCTAGCCAATGCCCTAACTATATACAAGTCCAATCCATCTTCTTGTTTTGTCGTCACACTGCTATCAGGTTGTTGCCCAGTGTCACCACACTGTTACCAGGTTGTTGCCCAGTGTTGTCACACTGCTACCAGGTTGTTGCCCAGTGTCGTCACACTGCTACCAGGTTGTTGCCCAGTGTTGTGGTATTCTGTTTTGTCTTGCGCTGCTCTATTGACTTGGGTGATAGTTTTTTTTGCTTTTGACAGAATCCATCTAATTCCTGTCTTCCTCTAACCTTTATTCCTGATGTTCTATTGTACAAGACTCTGTATACAGTGGAGTTGGGTTGAATTCTTATTAAGTGGTAACTACCTCATTCTTTGTTTCTCAATGTAATTCATCACCATCTTCAAATAATAGTCTCACCATGATGCCCAATTTGTTTGTTTCTAAACATATCTTTTATCAAATATTATAAGGAAATATAAGGTGGAAATATTTAGGTCATTTTCTTAGATCAGACGAAAAGAGACTAAATCGACAAGTCCTTATGTGGTCAGAGCCGCTGTAGCGTAGTTGTTAGTGAACTCGCTCGCAAGGCTGGTGGTCTGGGTTCAGCTCCCGCAATGTGTGTGGAATTTTTCCCGACCACGACGGCTCTCAGGTCGACCCAGCCTCAACTGGGTACCAGACATGCTCTGGGAAAGTAAAGGCGGCCGGCGTGATGCTGACCACATCACCCATCGTGTGCCGACGGTCAATGAAAAATACAGGCCTAACACTGTATTGACCTATATACCACGAGGTATGAAAGGGTTCCTTTACTTACTTACTTATGTGGTCACCAGATGGGAAAAGAAAACGTGGATGACCTAAGACCACTCCTCAAAGAACAATACTACAAGAAAGTAAACTATTGGGATGTAAAACCATAAGAGATCTCCAACTACTAGCAACGAACCACATCACATTGAGCTCTAAAACCTCTGCCCTATGTGCCACATTTGGTACGAAGGAATAAACTAACTAAACATCTCTTCATTTGTTATTTTATTTTGCTAGAAAATCTACAGGATTCTTCTCAAACATTTATTTATAGTAGGACATCACAAGATATGTGTGTTTGTTGAGGACCTTTGCTTCACAGGGAGCTGTGGGAGTCTCAATGGTGAAGTGGTTTAAGTCGTTTGCCTGTCGTACTCGCCCATGTAGTGCCGGGGCCCGCAAGGGAAGCAAAGAATAGTATCGCTGCACCTACAATGTATGTCGTAAGAGGCGACTGATGTAGGCCCTAGGGATGCTACCCTAGTAAATAAAAAGCAGCGCAGAAATAAGATGTGCTGGCCTACTTGTAGGCGCATAACTGGCACAATGTATAATCGTTCTTAGGCTCAGATCACATACAACTCACACAGAGAGGTTGACAAGTGAACGTTTGAAGAAGAAGCATGTTGTACTGAAGGTTGTGGGTTCGAATCCTGACCGAAACAGGTGCAATTTTTTTCGTGCGGTCCCTAGGGTTGTCGCCGGAGCTATGGAGTTTGTGCAATGCTCTCGGCAGATGGGATGCCATCTCTGCCAACAGGCACGGAGCTATATGTGGAAACCCTGTGCAATGTAGTCAATCCTTCGCCTTTGGATTCTTTTAGGAGCTGTAAAGATTAGTATTATTATGTGATGCTTGGTGATATTTTGTTTTACAGATTCTCTATATGCTTATCTGGCAAACGTACAAGAAAGTTGTTGTGACTAGAGGTAAGTAAAAACATATCTTTATTGTATGATGCATCATGGATCAGTGGTGGGTTACAGTGGATGTCTGTGGCTTAGCGGTAGTGAGGTCAATCGCAACAGAAGGTTACCTGATTCAAACTCTGTAGGGCAATTTGGAAGCAGATTTGTCTCCCATTAATTTTTATAAACATTCTCCAAACGCTCCATATCGATCACTTGTTAACCCCTCTGTGATTTGTAAGTGATCTGAGCCTAAGAGAGATTGTGCATGGTACCAGTTATGTGCCTACAAGTAGGCCAGCACATCTGATTTCTGCTGGGACAGCTGAAAAAAAAGGAGGCCTAGGGACACATCGAGTACTCTAGAGCTGCAATTTTTGTTGTTGATGGTCAGCATTCTATTTTTTCCCACTCTCTCATAGCCTTGCTAATGTTGTTGAGATCATGCCAATTCTCATGTGCAGTTCAGCATCTATTTTTGTTTTGTTTTGGGCCCTACCTGGAAGTGTCACATCGAGTGGGCCCAATTACTGTTGAATGGGTAAAAACTTGCTTATAGTCATTCTTTTGAATGAGGGTTGCTTGAAATTTGTTTAAATGTATTAAGTTGCCTATTGGCTCTATGAAGGCTCCTCCCCTGGCCGTGAACAAGTGGGCACAACACTTTGATCTTAGTCAAAAGGCAGAGAGTTCAGCATCTAGGGAAAGATTGTTGGCGATGGAAGAGCTGAGATGCGACCCCCAGTTCATGTGTGGAGGTTCTGCTCCTTGTACCATTACATTGGTTTTCTTAAGGCTGATTGTGAAACCAAAATCTTCAAATCCCTTGCAAATCTGGCCATTAACATCTGAAGTTTGGCTTCTGCATGTGTGGAAAGACAGCATCCAAGAAGTCCTGTGACAATATGAGCTGACAACAACCTCTGCAGCATGCATGTTCTAACAATGCGTCCTGGCTAGCACCTGCGGTAGGATTGTTGCAGAGCAAAATGGAGCATACAGGACAACTACTTCCAGTATGAGGATGGGGGTTGAGGCCGTTACTTCTTCCCTCATAGGGCTATCTGTGACTGTTTACTGGGGCCCTGGTTGTATCTGACTCTCAGTCAGGAGATCCAGAATGGCAGGTTGCGGTATAGGTGGATGTCGTCTATAAAGATTTCTAACCTCTAGAGCATGGGTTCTCAAAGAGGTGGTACCACCCTAGTGGGCATAAAAACCTTCCAGAGGGGCAATAGTGGGTTCAGAAGCATATGGGGGAAGTTTCTTCGTGATTTTGCAATTGAATAATTATTAAAAATTTGAATACTGCATTTGAATTCATCTTATGCCCATCTTACACGATCCATTTTTTCATCAATTTCCTATTTCATGTATATAATCATTTGAAAATTGACCATGTATGACAGATAACAATATTCTATGTCAAAGTGAAAATAGAGCATGTATATATATGAGGTGGGGGGGCATTGGCAAACTGTTATAATGGGGAGGGTGGCATTACAATGTTTATGTTGTGCAAAGTGGGCCAAAAAAGTTTGTGAATCTATGCACTAGAGGCTCACAGGGATCTACTGACCTAGGCATGCAGGCATTTGCAGCAACGAGAGAATGAACAGGCTAGCATCAAAAGTATAGATTGTTGGGAACTTAGGATGTATAAGGGGGATGTTTTTAAGTCTCTTGGCAACCTACTGTTGGATGATGACTCTAAAATTAATGTTGAAACAATCCAGCGATTTAAGGAGTTTGCATATACACTTGTACAAGTAAAGCTGGATGCTTGAACTAGGAAGCCATAGGAACCATCAGTATGCGTACCCTTTGATATCTGTTGGGGGAGACTGAGCACCTATGTGTCTGCCAGGGTACTGTAACGTCAGTTCAGTAACCAAAAACATTGAAAACTTCTCGCAATAATTCACAGCAGAATTAAACTGACATTATGATGTTCTTACCTCCCTTCAGGCCTACTGAGTTGTCACCAAAAACAAGAAGAGGAAATATTGCGAAGAAAAACCTGCCTTTACCAGACTGTTTTCTTTGTGTGCTGGCTTCCATGTAAGTTGTTTGTATGCAGAATTCTGTTTGCATTGTTTGTGTGATGGTGTTAGTCCAAGTTCTTTGTATGTTTGCAAGTTTTTGTGTGTTTGTGTCATTTGAATTCTTTATGACCTTGCTGCTTCTTCTTCAAACACTCCATATCAACCACTTGTTAAGCCACTCTTTGTGATTTTTAAGTGATCTGAACCTTAGAGCGATTGTACCTTGTATCAGTTATGTGCTTACAAGTAGGTCAGCACATCCGATTTATGTGACGCTTTTTTTATTTATTAGGGTCGCCTGTTTGTTGCCGGGACTCTCAATGGGAGCAAAGAATAGTAACACTGCGACCTACAGGGCATGTCGTATGAGGCGACTGAGGTAGGGCCTAGGGAAGCAACCTCGTAAATAAAAAGCAGCGCAGAAATTGGATATCAGGCCTACTTGTATGCGCATAACTGGCAACACCAATTGCTCTTAGGCTCAGATCACAAACAAATCAGTCGTTTAAGAAGTGGTCGATATGGAACATTTGAAGATTTACTAGGTAGCTTCCTAGGCCCCTACCTCAGTCGCCTCTTACGACATGCCTTGTAAGTAGCAGTGTTACTATTTTTTTCTCTCCTTGTGGGGCCCCGGCAACAAACATGCATGTTGGTGAGCACTGTCTTTTGTTATACATTTGGTCTTGTTTTTCAGCCATTGTTCTGGGATGTGCCTCATTTAGCGATGACTATACTACATCCAAATTTTATCCAGGGTTCATTCTACAGGTATGTTTGTTCTGTTTGATATATGTGCTGTTCCTAATTTTACATGTGTGTGTACATGATATAGGATTTTTTCCCCATCACTGGTACCATTAGTTTGTCGAGGTTTGAAAACTTGGGTAACCTTACACTGCCTGAGCTATGCCAGTGGGAGTTTTACTTTCATCACATACTAATAGCCGTCCATCGCAAGCGATGATGACAAGTTTCAGATTTGTGCTGCTGCACCTCTCTGGTGTGTGCGGAGGTGATTGTAGAGTCCAATCCTAGAACACAATCCCCTACTATACAGTGGGACATACATGATCAAGGTTAGACATGTGCATGTTGTGTGTTCTGTCTTTTCGCGCAGCTCATTTTCTTTGTGCCAACAACACGATGATTCTCAGCTATGTGGGTTCCTCTTTTGTTTTTACAGTGCCACATTTGGGGATTGCCAGCATGTGGTGTCTATATTGAGACACTTTAAGAGTATCTTTGAAGCTTTTTTTTGTCCACCAGCAGAATGTCTGCTCCCTTCAAGTTCGCCATACATTAACTGTTTGGGGATGCGTTTATTAGGCATCCAAGCAACATGACTGGCCCATCTTACTTGGGCCTTCTGCAACAGGGTGTTGATACTTGGGATCTTTGCTCTACTACAAAGTCTATATCAACCTTCTTATACTAACTAATCGATCCTAGTAAGCGATCTTGCAAACAATGCAACTCCGTAGCTCCTGCAACAACCAGAGTGGCCTATGGAAAAAGATGCACTTGTGAATAGAACAGTGCGGCCTGGATTTGAACCCGCAGCCTTCGGAACGCAAGGCAAAGGCTTAATAACCACAGAGACCCCTAGGTGATGGGTATGTATGCTGATTGTTCCCATAGCAGACTGGTTACACATGCATCCATCTAAAGTCTTCTATTTCATCCCTTCCTGCTTCTTTCACACTTGAATCAAAACTCTCTTTCTCATCACTGCTGATTTATTCCATTAGCTGCAGACTGGTAGGAGCTATTATGAGGCTGAGCTTGCCCCTGGAGAAGATTGTGGGCTTGATGATCCAGGATGACCAGTGACCTGAGCTCAGAGAAATGATGCAATAATCTCATTTTATCTTCTTTCTTTTCTCTAATTCTGTTTTGCCTCTCAGCATCAGGATAAGAAGAGATTTATAGAACAGGTTTTTGTGTGCGCTTCATAAATGGTGTTTTTCACAGCCTGTTATTTCTTAAGTCCACCTATTGCGTGGACAGCCTTTTGTTTTGTATTAACTGTATCAGAGTAACATTGCTCTTTGAAGCGCACTGTCTGTTGGTAATCTGCTGATGTGGCGAACCATTTAATTTGTTGTTTCTTGATGAAGTTCAGCACTGTTGTTGTACCCACTTTTTTCCTGATGTCTTCATTTCCTGATCTTATCAATTTTCATTTTAGGTTTTTCTTGGTCCTTTGCAAGGCGTTCTGAACAGTATCGTGTATGGTTGGCAAAGAAGAAGCTTCCGTCGAGCATTGACAGAAACATCATCACTCCTGAGCAGTAACAGGACTTCTATAATGTCAATATCTTTATAGACTATATTTCTTGTTTATCTCAGCATATGATTATCATTCAACTCAAGCCTTGATCAATCTGGTAATAGAACAAACAATATGCCAGTTTGTATTTTTATTTATACTTGTATTTTATTTATAAGTTTACAGAGAAATTCTGAACAATTTTTGTTTTGTTTGGAAATGGTAAAAAATATCTCATATTAATGTTTTTTTTAGTATTTTAATGGCATTTATTCTTATATTGACTTTAACTGCATTTATTTAGCATACTCAAATTCTTCTTCTTCTGCATCCTTACTAGATTGGGATTCTGGATTCTCTTTAAAAAAAGGGGGTGGTCGCGTCTGCCTTAGATTGTCAGCCATGTCATACATTTTTTCTGCGTGGCCAAGTCTCCGAGGTAGAGCGGTGACCCTATAATCTGTTATCCAATTCCTCAGTGTGAAAGGTCGGTGCATCATGTTATACGCCTTAAGCCTGGGGCATCAATTTTCTGCCAGCATTTGTTTCGGGTTAGCATTCTCTAGTATACTCAAATAATGTTGGTCATTTTCTCTTGGCTTTTGTCATTCTTATTAAAATCCCTAAAATTAACCCAAAAATCTCTGCCAATGAACAAACTGAACTTGGTCAAACTGATCAAACTGAACTTGATGAAACTGAACTTGGTCAAAATGAAATGATCAAGTCTGTGGTATGGACGTTTGTGGCCCACCTCTTGCTTTAAAAATACTTAGTTCACTTCCCACATGAATCAATCAGGTTATTTTCTCAGTGATCCCTCATCTCAATGTAGATGAGATCGAGGTCCTGTCAAAGACAAACGATAAAACGTAAGTTCTGTGTTCATGTCAAGCATTTAAAATAGCCCTTGACAGTTGAAATTCATAAGTGTATGCTGGGAAGTCACACGAGCCAAAATTCATGAAAAAGTTTACATACAATTTCTACTAATTTTTACCATCCTCAAGTTACATCGGAGACACTTGTCGGTGCCACAAAGTTCATACGCTGCTGCTGACATCTTCTTGTGTAAGATAGAAGTTAGAGCACACATCGTTATTCACTGAAGTGCAATGGTGATGGTCCAATTAATATATCCTCCGTTTTTGTCCCTGGGCACGCAGGATTTAGTGGTATGGAACAAGCTGATAGATTGGCTGGCATGGCTACAATATCAGGGAGCTGCCATGGACCGAAATGACATTCTTAACGCATTAAGTCTTTCCAAACAGAGGAGTTTCAGATTTCTGAATCCCGCTCGCTGACCGGATTGAGAGAGATGGGTGTCGATATTGGTGCAGCCCGAAAAGAACGACGTACAAAATATGCAAAGAGATTGATTAATCAACATCGAACTGGTGTGTTGGGCCGATGGACACTGCTGGATTTGTTGAGCCAGAGATCGGAGCACCTAAGTCGTGTCCGAGTGCTATGATGATAGTCTTCATATAACTGAAATATACATATATGCACGCGGCTTACTGAGCGTGAATATTTCAACAAGGCACAATAGAACAAAATAACTGAAACCATATTGATTGATTGATGATAGTACCATGATCATTGCACTTTGGTGAATAACTATGTGTGCTCCGATCTCTTTCTTGTACAGGAAAATCTCAGCAGCAGTTCACAAACTTAGTAGCACCGCGAGATTCCCAATGTAAATTTAAAGATGGTGAAAATTATGTAGGAACTTTATTTTCATTTTTTTAATGAATTTTGCCCGAACTGCAGCTTTGCAACATACTCTTATCGAATTTCAACTGCCAAGGGTTCTTTTATACGATAGGACTAGGAACTCGATCTCACCTGCACTGAAATTGGGATCTCTAGAAAATATCCTGATTGCTCCACATGGAAAACAAACAGAGCATCTTTGAAACAAGATGCCAGCACCTTACCTCTACGCCACAGACCCCCAAAATATGATCAAACTATATTATGAAACTATAACACAAAAAAATACACTTTATATCATGCTTTGATTCAAAATGAGGTTTAATTAATCACGGCAGCTTTGATTTTTTTGGTCGTATTCTTCAATCATTTTCAATTACTATCTTTCGTAAAACTTTTAGATGGTCCCTCTAATCTTCTTCTTCTTCAATGATCCAGCGGCACTTGAGCTTTTGCCCTTCTGCCCAATGCTATGTAGTGGTATCTGCATATGTTTGTAAGTTGTTCTTTTGTTCCATTTATCTGGCCTTGGGAGGAAAGAGGGTCTTTCTGATGTCATCCAGTGCCTGACACCTGAAGAGGTGGTGGTGAACGGTTTCATGATGATGTGCGCACAGTTGGCACTCTGGAGTGTGTTGTGGATGAATTCTGCTCATGTGATTATTAAGTGTTATGTGTTGGGTCGGAGTCTAAAAATGGTGCTCTGATCTCTTCTTGCAAGGTGGTTGATGTTGTCAGTAAGGTTAGGGCTGGCCATATGGGTGTACACCTCTCTTCCTGTGTTTTCCATGGCCCATCTGTTCAGCCAAATTTCTTTATTTGTTGTCATTAGGATTTGCTTTGCTGTATGGA